>CM061538.1:340647356-341057356 GCA_030864215.1 Capsicum pubescens
CAGAAGGATGCAACCCTTCTGAAAGTGACACAATGTTTCGTGAACTGACATGACTGTTTCGGAACAAACGCACTGATTCACATGAAATGACATGACTGTTTCGGAACAAACACACTCCTTAATGAACAAACATGAATTTACAGAAAAGGTGCAACCTTTGAAGTGAACCATTGCCTCTTTTCAGAAGAGGCATGTTATGGCTATAAAAAACTGCTTTCTTCCACAGGTTTTGGTACGAAAATTTTAGAATACAAAATTACTTCTTGTCTTCCAAATTACTCTGTGTGATCAATCAAAACGTTCTGTGCGTTCGAAGATATTCCAACCGTTTGAGGTACCGCTACAGTTGGTCTGTTTAGCCATTTTATCCTGGGAGGAAAAATTCCACAACCTCGGGTACAGTGAGAGGAATTATTTCCTTAAGGAAACTCCGTGAATTCGGACGACTTGGCTATTTTCTGTTTCATCTTAATTTCTGAAAGAATAAAATACAGCTCTTGGAAAGGTCATTTTGATCTTGTGTTGAGGGTATTTTATATACTTCATTGTGTTCTTGTTTATACTTGAACTCTAGTTGAAGTTATTATTCTGCATATACTGATTCCGTGTACCCGAAGTACAAACGAAAATAACAATCTTAAGGAAATAAATTAATTTTACAGAATCTGTATAACTTGTTTTTGGAGATTAAAGCTTTAAGCTTTCTACTCCACTTGAATTTAACTAGTGATTAGAAGACATAAAATCTTCATCATAAGTTAAAGTTCACTCGGTTGACGATTTGAAGTTATAAAAACTTTATCGTTAATTAGAAATAAGAAGAAAAGTTGAAAAGTTATTTAACTTTATAAGTAGTATTCTAAAAATACTCAATTTTTTTGTCCTGTGTTGACAGGAAAGATGACTAACGAAAGTCAAATGATGGATGTGACAACGTATGTGGGGAAAACTAATATTGCCACATCAAATCGCACAAATGCTCCGCCAACAATGGCACCGGCGGAGAAGCCCAAAAAATTTTCGGGCATTGACTTCAAGCGGAGACAGCAAAAGATGTTCTTTTACCTCACCACTTTATGTCTGCAATGGTTCACTAGCGAAGACGCTCCTGAGGTGCCCGAGGGAACCTCGGACAAAGACCGCTTCGTTATTGTAGAAGCTTGGAAACATTCGGACTTCCTTTGCAGGAATTATATTCTGAGTGGTGTCCAAGACGACCTCTACAATATTTATAGTGGAACCAAGACATCAAAGGAACTGTGGAGGGCACTTGAACGAAAATATAAGACGGAGGATGCAGGAATTAAGAAATTCCTTGTTGCATGGTTCCTGGACTTCAAAATGATAGATAGAAAATCTGTTGTCTCTCAAGTACAGGAGTTGCAAGTCATCATACATGATCTCCTAGAAGAAGGTATATCTTTAAAAAATACCTTAGTTGAACAAATTAAAAATGTTCTTAATACTCACATAAACTGTTTTGTAGGTTTAATTGTGAATGATGTTTTCCAAGTAGCAGCGATAGTTGAGAAGCTACCACCTTTGTGGAAAGACTTCAAAAATTACTTAAAGCATAAACGCAAGGAGATGACTGTTGAAGATCTTACTATCCGACTTCGTATTGAAGAGGATAATAAAACTACCGAAAGAAGGTCAAAGGGGAATTCTACAATTAATAGAGCACATATTGTAGAAGATGACCAAAATAATTCCAAGAAAAGGAAGAAAGCTGAACAGGGAAGCAATCAACCCAAGAAAAAGTTCAAGGGAAAATGCTTCAACTATGGCAAAATTGGCCACAAGTCTACAGATTGTCGTGCCCTAAAGAAAGGCAAGAAGAAGGATCAAGCAAATATGATTGAATACAACAAAGAATGCGATGATCTGTGTGCTATGTTCTCAAAATGCAACTTGACGGGGAATCCTTGCAAATGGTGGATGGATTCTGGTGCCACCCGCCATGTATGTGCCAACAAGGAGTTGTTTTCGTCATTCTCTCTGGGTCAAGTAGAATAAATGATCTACATGGCTAACTCCGCTACGGCTAAGGTAGAAGAAACAAGAAAAAATTGCTTAAAGATAACTTTCGGAGAGGTCTTGACTTCCGAAAAGGTCTTGACACTTAACAATGTCTTGTATGTTCTGGAGTTACGTAGGAATTTAATTTCTATTTCACTTCTAGGCAAGAACGGATTCAAATGTGTAACCGTTTCTGGAAAAATTATAATGAGCAAAGGAGAAATGTATGTAGGAAAAGGCTATCTGACCGAAGACCTTTATAAGATGAATGTAATGACTGTTGAAATAAATAGAAGTTCGAATTCTTCTTATTTGCTTGAGTCTTATAATTTATGGCATGAACATTTAGGCCATGTTAATTACAAAACGTTACGAAAACTGATTAACTTAGAAGTTTTGCCAAACTTTGAGTGCAATAAATCAAAGTGTCAAACGTGTGTGGAATCAAAGTATGCAAAGCATCCTTATAAGTCCGTTGAAAGAAATTCCAATCCCTTAGACTTAATACACACTGACATTTGTGATATGAAGTCAACACCATCACGTGGTGGGAAAAAGTATTTCATAAATTTTTATTGACGATTGCACTAGATATTGTTATGTCTACTTGCTAAATATTAAGGATGAAGCAATAGATGCGTTTAGGCAATATAAAACTGAAGTTGAAAATCAGTTAGACAAAAAGATCAAAATGATAAGAAGTGATAGGGGCGGAGAATATGAATCTCCCTTTGCGCAAATATGTGTAGAAAATGGAATAATCCATCAAACTACGGCCCCATATTTCTCCTTAATCTAATGGAATTGTGGAAAGAAAAAATCAAACTTTGAAGGAAATGATGAATGTCTTACTTATAAGTTCTGGTTTACCATAAAACTTGTGGGGGGAGGCTATCCTTACGGCCAACCGTATACTCAATAGAGTTTCCCATAGTAAGACACAATCAATTCCTTATGAAAAGTGGAAAGAAAGAAAACCCAACTTGAAATATTTCAAAGTGGGGGAGGGGGGGTGTCTAGCAAAGGTCCAAGTTCCTGTGCCTAAAAGGGTTAAGATAGGACCTAAGACGATGGAATGTGTGTTAATAGGATATGTTAAAAGCAGTAAGGCATGTCAATTTTTGGTTCATAAATCCGAACATCCGGATATTAATAAAAATACGGCAATTGAATCAGACAATGCTGAGCTCTTTGAAAATATTTATCCGTATAAAACTAGACATGAACAGTCTAGTAGGGGGTCTAAATGACCTCGTGATGAACCAATTGAGAATGAACATAATGAAGAAAATCCAATACGTAGTACACGTCAAAGAACGTCTACATCATTTGGATCGGATTTTGTAACATTTCTCTTAGAAAATGAGCCTCAAACATTTAAGGAAGCGATGACATCTTCGGATTCATCCTTTTGGAAAGAGGCAGTCAATAATGAAATTGATTCAATTTTAAGCAACCATACATGGGAATCGGTTGAACTTTCTCCCGGAAATAAATCTTTAGGTTCTAAATGGATCTTCAAAAGGAAAATGAAAGCGGATGGCACTATTGACGAATACAAGGCAAGACTTGTAGTAAAAGGCTTCAAACAAAAAGAAGGCCTTGATTACTTTGATACATACTCGCCAGTAACAAGGATAACATTGATTCGAATGTTAATTGCCTTAGTGGCGGTATATGATCTTCAAATCCATCAAATGAATGTGAAAACCGCTTTCCTAAATGGAGAATTGGAGGAAGAAATATACATGAAAAAACCTGAGGGTTTTGTGGTTCCAGGAAAGAAAAATAAGGTGTGTAGACTTATTAAGTCGTTGTATGGACTAAAGCAAGCACCTAAACAATGGCATGCGAAGTTTGACCAAACCATGTTGGCAAACGGGTTCAAGATAAATGAATGTGATAAATGTGTATATATTAAAGACACTCCAAATCACCAAGTCATTGTTTGTTTATATGTGGATGATATGTTGATCATCAGAAGAGACATTTCTGACATAAATGCAACCAAACGAAAGCTCGAGAGAAAGTTTGATATGAAATACCTTGGAGGTGCAGATGTGATCTTAGGTATAAGAATCCATTAAACTCTACAAGGGTTAGTATTGTCATAGTCTCATTATATCAAAAAAGTACTTGACAAGTTCAAGTAGATAGAATTCGGTATTGCCAAGACTCCATTGGATGTGAACTTTGCACTTCGAAAGAATGAAGGTGAAAGTGACTCACAATTGGAGTACACAAGAGTATTAGGATATTTAATGTATATAATGAACTGTACACGACCAAACATAGTATGTGCTATTAGTAAATTGAGTCAGTACACGAGTAATCCCAACAAAACTCACTGGATGGCAATGAAACGAGTTTTGGCGTATCTTAAATACACTCTAAATTATGCTTTGCATTATAATAAATATCCTGCGGTAATTGAAGGATATAGTGATGCAAATTGGATCACCGGATCAAACGAAGTAAAATCCACAAGTGGATATGTATTTACTATCGGTGGAGGAGCAGTCTCTTGGAAATCATCCAAACAGATTTGTATTGCTCACTCTACAATGGAATCTGAATTTATTGCATTGGATAAAGTCGGTGAAGAAGCGGAATGGCTCCGTAATTTCTTAGAAGATATTCCTTATTGGCCCAAGCCAGTAGCACCAGTATGTATACACTGTGATAGCCAAACGGCAATAGATAGGGCAGGGTGATACGGGACAATTGGCCATCTTATATTTTGATGACATATTTAGAGGCCAACACATAGAAGCTCAAGACTTGGTCACCTTGAGTATACGAGAACATGCATGGAGGACCCGTTTTGAGCATGCCATTAAACAAACCCGTATGTGGAAGATTGTGTGGGGGCTTACATTTGATGCCAATTTGAGACTACAAGTTTTGAAGTGTGACCCCATGGTTTTGGAGCATTGAACAAGAACCATGCATTAAGGGTATTTTGGTGTGTGCACATGTTAAAGAAACAACCCATGACCTCTCCTTTCATTAAGGGTATTTTGGTCCATTATACTATGTAATAAGCTAGGCTATATATAGTCTCTTATTAGGTTTTTTCTCTTTAGCTGTTTAATGATGAAAATATGAGACATTGAAAATCCTCTCTCTTAAGAGTAGAACACCTTAGTGTAGTTCTTAGTTAGGGCTTGGACTAGCCATTGTAGCTTAGGACTTGGAAAAGCAAGTATTGTTCTTTGCTTGAAAACGGTGGATCTTGAGGTGAGTTGATTCCCTTGGCGGTCACCGTAAGAACTTGGTGCTTGTTAACATATTTTGTAGAGGTTTTAAAGTTTAATTTACTCTTTAGTTGCTACATTATGTGTTCTCTTTGTGTCAAGTTACCTATATTCTTTTTCGTTTAAGTTTGTGTTTGTTGTTTTCGTTGGTGTCTTGTCGTGTGGACTATTTTGCGAAGATTGTGGACTATTTTGTTCTCATTTAGATACCATTTGGTATCAGAGCTATCATTGGTTTCGTTCCCATGAGATCAATCTTGGGCATGCTATCTTGAAAAATCACAAAAATAGTATTGGAAAAAATGAAAAACGCAAAAAAAAGCAATTTGTCCCATTTTTGTGTTTGGGCCGAGATTTGAGGCTTGGTTTTCTTGTGTTTTTTTATGTTTTGTTGTTTCTAGTGTTATTCCCTTCTTCACTAACACTAATAGAGTCTACATCTAAATTTTGAGCTAAATCCAAGTGGTTCTTGAATGTTGGAAGGTTGTTGATATTGTTGTTGAAGATTGGTGGCTGGAAAAATATTTTGTTGATGTTGTTGTTGAAGATTGGTGGCTGGAAAAATGTTTTTTTGATGTTGTTTTTGAATATTGGATCTTGAATATGTGTTGTTGATGTTTGGGAGGTCCAACATTAACCTTAGAACTCCAAGATTCAAAGTTGTGTTCTTGGTGTTCTTCAACATCTTCATATCTTGTTCAAGAGAAAGTGATTGTTTGATCTAAAATCAAAGAAGGTGTGGTCTTGTTAGTCTTGAAACACATTCCAAGACTATTATAAAAGAAGAAACGGGGCAAAAGACTTTCAAAAGGTCTTATTACCAAAAGAAAGAAAGGGGTCTTCCCAACACCTACAAAAGAGGAAAGAGGGACAAAGGCTTCAAAAGGTGTTTTGCCAAAAGGGTGAAAGAAAAGTCAACCCTTATTTGAACATTGAAAAGCCTCTAAGTCTTGTTGTTTCCCTCCCAAACCGAAAATACACTCTTCCAATTGAACATTGATCAATACAAATTGAAAACAAGAAAAAAATTTCTCAAAACTTTTGATAATTTTCAACAACCAATGAGAGGCTGCCACGTCATCACCGAAAGTGCTTAAACTTAAAAAATTTAGATTCTTAGTTTCATTTTATTATTTCATTAGTTTCATGTCTAGATTCTAGAATTAATTAACAACTAGTAATCACCTACTTAGTTGTAGATTAATTGTTGAATCCGTTTCTTTCGTGTCTTCGTTATTTGTGTGTTTTTCTCGTTTTTAACTCGTAGTAACTTCTTTGTTTCAAGTTCGTAAGTAAATTTTATTTTTTTGTCTTGAGTCGATCAAACAAGAATCCATTCTGGCCGCCAAGTAGAATTGACATTCTATTGACTACTGAAGTATAAGCAACTTTCAATATTCGCCGCTCCAATTGTGAGAACCACAAAGGTGGGTGTATATGAGTGTTGGTGAGTAGCTTTTACTACTAATCTTGTTTGTTCATTGTGTAGGTACAAAGGTGATATAAGGGGAACATGTCTTCGATAGACGGTGATTATTGTGACTACAACATGGGAGACTATGATTCTAGTGAGGGGTTTTATGGCTACAAAGTTGAGGGAGATTGCAGAGGCCATGAAAATAGCCATGATCAAAACTTGGGCAGATTTGAGAGTTACGGTTTTGAGGGAGAAAATGAGGTAAATAAAGTGCCTAGTGCTTATGGTGAACTTGGAGATGATGTAGGACCTCGTGATAGATCTTATGATGACATTGAGGCATGTGAGGAGTCTTACACTTCTCACTCCGAACCTAGATTTGGTGTTAGATATAACCCTTTCGTTCGCAAAGCTTATGAGAGCTATGATGAGAGTACACGTGAGGAGTGTGAAGATTCATATCCTCCACCTTATAGTACTTCTTATCAAGGTCGATATAGTGTGAATGGTTATACTAGCTCTAGTGGAGGTTGTCCAACGAGAAGAAAAAGGTATGCATCTCCAAAATCGAGAGGTACTTGTGTGCCTTACAATGTTGATCCGAGAAGGAGAGTACACTCCGGAAAGGTGACCATTTGTGGGATACCGGGCTGCCTCGTTGTGTTAAATGATAGGTACTATAGAAACTACATCCTTCCATCCATGGTTGACTACTTGGGGTTATGTCGCGAGCCTTTACTTGTTCCATACTTCTTGGACTGGTTTAAGGTTACCAAGAGGGTCAAAGTTGTCTTATCCCAATTTGAATACCATGAGGAGGTGTGGTGCGATATTCTTCCATTGAAATACGGTCATGTATGCTTAGGTGCTGATTGGTTTGCACAACATAGATTTCCAAATGTGCAAAATTGGCCTAATGTTGTAAGAGACCGGTGGGGAAATCACCTCGTGACATACATGTTGCCTGAGCCGCAAAGAGAAGTGAATACTTACTCCAATCCGAATGCTTATGAGAGACAAAAGATTAAGAGAAGTAATGGTGTTCAAGGTAGTAATCCGAAAGTGGAAAAAAGAGAGGTTGTGTGGAGCGAAGTAAGGGGATTGCCACCAAACCGAGCTAACATTATTTGTTCTTCTATTTCTAAGGACATTTATGTAGGTACCGACATGGCAAGTGAAGGAGAGCAATGCCGAAGTAAAGTTGCTTCCCAAGCTTGTGGAGGACCTTCACAACACAGCAAAGGAGAGTCGACTCAAGAACTTCAAGGTAAAATAGCTAATTCTTACACTTTTGTGCATGTGAATGATAATTGTGTGGCTAGTAGCCTATTGAGTGTGAGTAGTAGCTTACTTATTTGTGAGTCTAATAATTCTTTGCATTTTGTTGATGATGTACATGTTGTGAGTGTGGATACACTAGTAGATCCTATTGATGACCAAATTGACTCTTCTTGTGAGATCAATTTATGTTCACCTAGTGTTGAAGCCTATATGTTGAACGGAAGTACATCGTCTTGTGTAATTGGTGTTGATCAACTTATTTGTGAAAATTGTCCACCACTTGAGTATGTGTGTGATGTGATTAATGAAACTCAAGTGAGTAAAGTATTTGAAAAAGTTGGTCAACAAAGAGTGAACCCGAGAGCTATTCTTGGGACAATCTTGTGCTTGAAACCGCTTTGAAACTTGATATTGATCTCTTAGAGAGTGAGGAACTTGCTTGTTCCAAATCTGCCCGTGGGTTGGATCATGCATTCTTTAGGTATAATGTCTTGTTTGAAAATGATATAAACACTCCTAATGATCCTAGTGGTGAAAAAGATGGCATACCTTACCTTGGAGGCTATAGCCTATATGTTAACCCACTATGGTGTGACAACATTCCTCCTAAAGATGGAAATCTATTCTTGGAAGATGAGAGTACTCTTAAGGGTAAGAAATGTGTAGTCTTAGAAGTTACTCCTTCTACTTTGTGTGATTTTATTGTTGAGACTACTCATGGTGATGATTGGGAAACTAGTAGTGAGTACACACATGAGGTCACATTAGTAGAAGTCGACTTGAGTGATACTTTTCTCTACTCACTATTTTCTTTCGATGATATGTATGTTATTGTAAAGAGTATGTCATTTAGTTTGGGTGGATACCACGGGAAAGGGGAGTGTTGTCTAGACCTGTGTCTATGGCCACTCTTCCCGTTTGACCCCAGTTCCAAATATGGAAATGGTGAGGTTGGTGCACCCAACTTGTTGCTTGGTCTACATGACAAGCAAAGTGTCACTCTTAATGACTCCCATAACCAAATCCTTCGTACATCTTTCATTGAGTTTTTAATATTTCATTCAAAGGATCCTTGGTTATATTTCAAATATGTGCAACCTTGGCATGTTGAGATGATTTATTGTGCTAACCCTAACCCTCATGCCATGAGGAGTTTGTATTTTTTTGTCCTCTCTTCGTTTTTGCAAGGTTTGGATTCGAGATTGAATCTTTTTCAAGAAGGGGAGGATAATACGGGACAAATGGTCATCTTATATTTTGATGACATATTTAGAGGCCAACACATAGAAGGTCAAGACTTGGTCACCTTGAGGATACGAGAACATGCATGGAGGACCCGTTTTGAGCATGTCATTAAACAAACCCGTATGTGGAAGATTGCGTGGGGGCTTACATTTGATGCCAATTTGAGACTACAAGTTTTGAAGTATGACCCCATGGTTTTGGAGCATTGAATAAGCATCATTCATTAAGGGTATTTTGGGGTGTGCACATGTTAAAGAAAACACCCATGACCTCTCCTTTCATTAAGGATATTTTGGCCCATTATACTATGTAATAAGCTAGGCTATATATAGTCTCTTATTAGGTTTTTTCTATTTAGTTGTTTAATGATGAAACTATGATACATTGAAAATCCTCTCTCTTGAGAGTAGACCACCTTAGTGTAGTTCTTAGTTAGGGCTTGGACTAGCCATTGTAGCTTAGGGCTTGGAAAAGCCAATATTGTTCTTTGCTTGGAAACGGTGGATCTTAAGGTGAGTTGATTCTCTTGGCGGTCACCGTAAGAACTTGGTGCTTGTTAACATATTTTGTAGAGGTTTTAGAGTTTAATTTACTCTTTAGTTGCTACATTATGTGTTCTCTTTGTGTCAAGTTACCTATCTTCTTTTTCGTTTAAGTTTGTGTTTGTTGTTTTCGTTGGTGTCTTGTCGTGTGGACTGTTTTGCGAAGATTGTGGAATATTTTGTTCTCATTTAGATACCATTTGGTATCACAGGGAGCATGATGTACAACGGTAAATCTCGTCACATACGACGAAGACACAATACCGTTAGGGAACTTCTCTCTAGTGGAATTATCACTGTAGACTATGTAAAGTCAAAGGATAATGTGTCGAATCCACTTACAAAAAGCCTATCTAGAGAAGGAGTTGAACGGACATCCAAGGGAATGGGTTTAAAGCCTAGGACAAGTTAGCACGGCGGTAACTCTACCTAGCAGACTGGAGATCCCAAGAGCTAGGTTCAAGGAGATCAAATAAAGTTGTGTCTGGCAGGTTAAACATTGTCAATTACTCAACCCATTCTCATGATGTAGACAATGTATAGTAAAAACAAGGATAAGACTTAAGGTTAAAAGTCTTTTAATGATTATCTATATTTGGCAGATTTGACCAAACAGTTTTAATCTACAGGATTGAGCGTTTAGAAATCACCTATGTGAGGGCGAAGTGGAAGCCGCTTCAAAGAGAATGTTAGTAAAGGCCTATTCTCTAAGCTCTCATGAAACCGGGACGTGTTCATGGTTGAAAAGAACAAAACCATGAGAACCATAAACGTTAAAAGGCAAATTGTGTGACATGTATTGTCTAGGTGTACATTAAAGCTCGACGGTTCAAAGATATCAAATCTACCGATTGACCGAGTGCATCCGATACATGTTCACTACGGAAAGTTCAAAGGGAAACTCATTTATCCAGATGCAATCAGTCTTTGCTTGATGATCACATACTTGTCCGTAAAACTTTTATGAAAAATATCCATTCCCCATTCATGTGGGGGATTGTTGGGTTCATAGTAAATGAGAAGTGTGAATGGAAAATGGAGAAAAAACAAGTGGAAGAGAAAAATTGAGATCACACCAATATGGAAAGTGTACTCAAAAATAGGAAAGCTTACTAAATTCTCCCACATTGGTGGGAGAAAGAAGCTTTAAAGTGTTTATATTATGAAACATACTCCCACATGGATAAGTGAGGCAAGGAATAAGAGATGCCTCGCGCCGTCGTCGTCGTCACTAGCTCGGCTCGGCTCGGCTCGGCTTGGGACTTGGGACTTGGAAAATGATTGATCGATGAGATCTATCTTTTTGGACAAACTTTATTTGAATTTCGAAGAATGCCAAGAAAAAATGCATTAAATTTTTACTGTAGAGTTTCGGAACTCCATTTATATACATGCAGCATGCAGTAATAGTGAAACAGTAACAGATGCAATGGTTTGAACAAGAAATGTTTTGAACTGATATTTAGTTTCAGAAGGATGCAACCCTTCTAAAAATGACACAATATTTCGTGAACTGACATGACTATTTCGGAACATACGCACTGATTAGCATGAAATGACATGACTGTTTCAGAACAAACACACTCCTTGATGAACAGACATGAATTTACAGAAAAGGTGCATCCTTTGAAGTGAACCATTGCCTCTTTTCAGAAGAGACATGTTATGGCTATAAAAACCTGCTTTCTTCCACAGGTTTTGGTACGAAAATTTCAGAATACAAAATTACTTCTTGTCTTCCAAATTACTCTGTGTGATCAATCAAAATGTTCTGTGTGTTCAAAGATATTCCAACCGTTTGAGGTACCACTACAGTTGGTCTGTTTAGCCATTTTATCCTGGGAGGAAAAATTCCACAACCTCGGGTATAGTGAGGGGAATTATTTCCTTAAGAAAACTCTGTGAATTCGGACAACTTGGCTATTTTCTGTTTCATCTTAATTTCTGAAAGAATAAAATACGCCTCTTGGAAAGGTCATTTTGATCTTGTGTTGAGAGTATTTGATATACTTCATTATGTTCTTGTTTCTACTTGAACTCTAGTTGAAGTTATTGTTCTGCATATACTGATTCTGTGTACCCCAAGTACAAAAATTTGCCTGCTTGTAATGTTGAGAGGTATCTTGAGCAAATAAAAATATCTAAGAGAACATGTCAAGTCTGCGAACTGCTGGCAGAAAAATCCGTTTTAGGGAAGAGATCCTTACAAAAATAAAGAAATTGCCAACGCCTCTCCAGTTTCGTCAAAAATAACAACGTTAGGAAAATGAGAAGTGGTCGTTACACACAGTGAACATGCGGTATCGCTACAAAGTTGGAGAAGCTAACATGGTGTATGATGCAATTTCAAAGAGGCAACTTGCCTGTATCAAAGATATTCAAAGACAGTACTACTGATGCAGCCTTGACTTCAACTCTGGTAGTGCAAGGGATCGAACTATCAATTCCAGCAAACTCAAACCAGTAAGTTTTACTTTTTTTTTTTTTTCTCTTCATGTTTTACCCTTATCATTCATTACTTATTCCAAGTAATAAAGCACTTGGTTAATGTAAATAGCTAGAGATCAATGAAAGACAACAAGCATGGTAACTTGCCACTGGAAGGAGGAATATGATGGCTCATCATAGCGAGAAGAAAGACATAAAAGGCAGTTCCTTTATGTATTCTCCAAAAAAACAGGTTTATCTCAAATGTACTGAATTTGGCATAACAAACCCCATACTATAAAAATTTAGTATCGATGCAGAATCTAACATTGTCATCACTTGTCGCTGTAGACACATGCGAGCGGTCACCAGCTGGCCCTTCTCTTGCAAGCCCCAAAATCTGAAAGCCTTGCCTAAAATCCTCATCCAGAAGCACATTTGATGACTTGAAATCTCGATGTTTCACCTTCAATTTTAACCAACTGATGGTATGGTAGTGTACCTGTCAGTAAGCACCTCACTGAAGGATGGCTTCCAAAAATCGTTGCAACCGAAAAAATGTTCCAACTAATCTGACAAGGAAGAGATAAAAGCATTTGAGCCATTTTTCAAAAATAAAAAATTGCACTAAACAAGTCTGATTGCTTCATCTACCAGAAAATGAGAAGAAATTAAAGCACATATATACTAACCTAACTGCTCGGTTGGTTCAAGCATGTAGTACGTGGTGCATGAGATAGTTTTTCAAAAATATGACGGAGGCTCTCATGCTTAATCATGGATTCAAGTATGTTGTCCTCTGACACAGAACCTGAAGTATTCACTTCATTCCTGGACAGAAGTACATCTGAATGATATTTTTTTCTAGTCTGCTGTTCGATCTTATCAACCTCCCATTTTGATGTCACCGGACTGTAAACATGAACGAATTTTGTCTGACCATTCCTATAGGCTCGACTGATGGCTTGCTGTTCTACTGAGGGATTCCAGAGAACATCAAGCAACACCACTCTTGACGCCCCTATAAGACTTATCCCTTCTGAACAAGATTTTGTTGATGCAAGCAGCACTTTGACATCACTCGTAGGGTCATTAAGAGAATTTATTGATGTCTGTCGCTGCTTTACATCAAGTTTCCCGTCCATGTAGAGAATCTCTCTGCCCAAAGTCCAGCCAAAGAGAGAACTAAGTTGCTCCTTGATCAGGGTCAGAGGATCAAGTAGCTGGCTAAATATAATAACCCTCTCTTTTGTCCCACCACAGAGTCTGATCAGTTCAACAACAAATTTTGTTTTTACTCCGGTATCTGGATCCAGTCGGCATCTTTTTTCTTTTAGCAGACTTTCAAACTTAGTGAACTCCTCCTTCTTGGCCACTAAGGAAGGATGAACAGATATTAGAGACAGCAGATTTTGTTCGTAGAAGGAGCCTGGATTCTCTGGAATTCCTTTTAGCAACTCCTTCTGTAAATCGGTGGGCCTCAAGTGTATCACTGTGTCCTTTATGCCCGGAAGGCTTACCTTCTTCACATTTTCACTACATGTATGGACTAGCGGAGAAATAATGTCCCTTAGCTCTTCCAATGCTCGGGCATTCTTGTCAACGCAACTGCTAATGGAAGCCCATTTCTGCTCCAAATCTGCAGCAAACTTTGGACTTACTACGCAGAGGGTGTTGTACAACTCTTTGACGTTATTCTGGAAGGGAGTTCCAGACAACAGTATGCGCTTCTGCGTTTCAACCTTATTCAAAGCCTTCCACACAAGGCTTTGCTCATTCCGAGCAGTATGCCCTTCTTCAAGGACCAGAAGACGAGGAAGTCTTAGAAGTATTTCTCTAGTCTCTTTGGTGTAATGCCCTCCATCTTCTACTGTGAGAATCCTGAACAAGTCATAGCTGATTCCCAAAACGCTCTTCCTTTTAGCCCAGGATCTCAACTTCACCATACGTATAAGCTGTAGATTTTTTCTTCCGGCACGGGATAAACAGTTGAAGACACCAACAGTAGCTTCATCTTCTTGGAAGGATAAATCTTTGCTGTTCAAGTTGTGGAAGGGAATGTCCACCTCCCATTTCTGGAACTCGGCTTCCCAGTTAAGAAGCAAATTGGATGGAGCTATGATTACAGGCCGACAATTCGGAAACAGCTTCAGATACGACTGAAGAAATACTATGGTGAGTCGGGTTTTTCCGGTGCCAGGTGGATGTGAGATTATGCATCCTCCCTTACTATCAGTCAGGGGCTCTCTCAGCCTCTCAAGACTTATATCTCCAGCAATGTTTTTCCACATGAACTCAAATCCTCCACGTTGATGAGGATACATCGTCTCTTTGGCACTTGGCGGAACTAAATCCCACACAGTTCCTTCTCCAGAAGTAGCAAAATCCTGGACTGCAGAAGATTCATCAAATCTGAAGCCGTCAACATCCGTGAGTGTTGACTCTCCAAAATACTTTCTTTGATACCTCCCTCGAGTTCTCTGAGCCTGCAAATGACAGAAGTTCAAGAATATAAGAGTGAAACCAAAAAATAAAAGGATGGCTAAGGAACATGTTCTCTTCTTTTTCACCCTTCTTCCAATTGCAAAGAGCTAGAGATAAACTACAAGGTTGTACACATTCTGAATGAAAAGATATGGGATGCACCTTTTAACCTCAATGTCTATACTTACATTGCATGTTTAAAATGCAGATGCAGGCATTCTGGAATGGGAACATCATAAGGATTTTCTGACTTCTCTAACATATAATCCACATAAGAACATGATATCAACAAAAAGAAAAAACTACACAGTGTATTTCATTTCTAGCTCAAAAGCAAATGTCAGCTCGCCACGAATCGAAAGGACCAGCAAGCAAAGAAATAGACAATATAAGCATCCATGGACAAATCTTACAAACTCACAATGGAAAGTCCAAAACAAGCCTTCCCCCATGCATAAAATGGATTTAACAAAAAACACTCAACAACAAGCGGAATATCCTTCAAATCCAATGTCGTAAATAAACAACAGAATGTCTAAAGAAACAAGCCTTCACAGTTCCTAAAACTGATTTAACCAAATTACCCCAACACAAGCATAACACATCTTTCCAAATCCTTGCCTTGAGCGACTAACATCAATCAATCAATACCTCAGAAGCAATATCTTGCACTATGTCAAGTACACTTCAGTAATCGAATATCAGTACCTCAAGCTATACAAGAACATAAATTTAGCAGAACAAGTGTTCAGTTGAGCACAATAAAAAGTTTAGCAAAATTACTACACACAGTCGCTAAGATAAAAAAACGGAATCTATTAGAGTAATAACAACAAATCTTGTAAATCAGGTTCCAAATTGGAAAGAAAAGTGCTTGGTGGACAAAACTCGGATACTTACAAAATCAGGGAAGATGTATTTCATCTCCAAATGCACATATGAACACACTGTACAGCTGAGTCCAATTTGCTCATCTAGAACAAGATCATGGTTCCCCATCTGACAGTCACTTATTTGTCCACTCTGCATCGGTGAAACGGATGGATTTGTAAAGCCAATATCTGATTCTAAGAGACACATGTCCATTTCATCTACGAGACCTTCAAATTCCTTTTCCCATTCTTCTTTCTCCGGGGGATCAGGTTCCTCGTCTTCAAACCGGAATACTAAAGGAAGTGTTTCTTCGACCTGAACCTTTTCCTTCTCTTCTGGAGGAGTGAGTTTATTATGATCATCAACATTTTTTATGGAATCAACTACAAACTTCAGAAATTCAGATTCTTCAAGAATCCCCTTACGATTCTTTCGAACAGCATCCTTCTGAGCAGCAACATCTTTCACCGAGTCATCCAGCTCGCAGCCCTCCTCTTCAGATGAGGATTCAGATTCTTGAAGAATTCCCTTACGATTCTTTCGAACAACATCCTTCTGAACAGCAACATTTTTCACCGAGCCATCCACCTCGCAGTCCTTCTCGTCAGATGAGGATTCATATTCATCAACAAGAAGAATGGGCCTACTACAACTTCCCTGGTTTAACTTCTTCTTTTTGGACTTGGAAAGTGAGCGTGGCCGAAGACGATATGCTCGGCGTTTGTTCTGCTTTTCACCTTCAACAACAAGCCCCTTATTTGACTTCTTTTTACCATCTTCATTGTTTTCAGGACAGCTCAAATCATCATGTTCTGATTCCTCATCATCAGAAGTTGATGACTCAATCTCCCTGTACGTCTTATCATTGGAGTCATCATTATCTTCATCAGTTGAAGCTTCGGATTCCGAGTCAGATGATGAGGTTGTATCAGTTAACTCTTCCAGTATCTCCACTGTCCTAGACATACTTGAGGAAGATGAAACAACCTCATCTGTTTCATTCAACGTAGGACTCGTTAACCCAACATTGGAGTCCGCATCCGAATTATCAGCAGCCTCCTCCTGCTCCTCTTCCCACTCATCATCATCAGATGTTTCCACAACGAAAGGCCGTTTCCTCCTCGCATTGTTCTTCCCTCCAGAACACTCCACCATTTTTCTTTTGCTCCCACTACGAACATTCTCTCCAGTATTCCTACGATTACCACTTCGATTCAACCTTTTCCTCTTCTCAATTAAATCGACCATATATTTCAAAGCTTGTTGTCTAGTCCTCCTCCTTGGAACATTGCCATCTCCTGAATCCATCTTCCGCACCTGAATCAAGACACACAATTATATTCTTCTTTATCAAAATGCAAACTGTTAAAAGAGAGTTCTAACTAGAAAAAGCAATAACCATATGCATATATGTATCTTAAAAGATAAATAATAGTCACAAGTAACAGTCATAACGTATCATAAAGAAGTTCTTGAGAATGGCAAGAAGACTAATTACCTGAATAAAGAAAACTGTTGTGCTAAGCTTTGATTATTAAAACTGTAAAAACGGACATAAATATAGAATGAGAAACAGCAAAAACTTAAATGTGACTAGGACGTATTACATTAAGTGTGTGTATGTTGTCACATATTAGAATCTGGTTTTTAGATTAAAACAAGCATAATGATGTCCGGTGTGCACTTTCCAAATTTGTGGTCAAAGTTTGAATTTCGAAATTTTAATAGTGTCACATAAATAGGACATGAGAATATATATATATATATATATATATGTATGTATATGTATGTATATGTATGTATATATATGTATATGTATGTATATGTATGTATATATATGTATATGTATGTATATGTATGTATATATATGTATATGTATGTATATATATATGTATGTATGTATATATATATATGTATGTATATATATGTATGTATATATATATGTATGTATGTATATGCATGAAGCAGATTAGCAGAGTATAAGTTAAAAGTAGAGGTGTACATAGGTCGGGTTGGTTCGATTTTTATTAAAAAAAAATCAAATCAATCATGTCGGTTTATTAAAACTATAAACCAAATCAAACCAACGTAAAATTAGTTTTTTCGGTTTAGGTTTTAGTCGTTTTTTTCGGATTTTTTGGTTTTTTTCTAGGTTTTTTTATAAACTTTAGTTTTTACAATTATATTGTGATCGAAGACTAGATCAAATATGTTTTCACTCATGTGCTAATGAAAAAACATAATTATGAAAAAATGAGGAGCGGAAAACTCTCTTGAAACTAAAAAGTGAGATAAAGAGTGAAAAGTTTAGGTTTTAAGTTTATATTGGGTTTTCAATCATTCAATTAACAATTAATGGACAAATATTACAACTTAAAATCCCAAATCTAAATATATATCTACATCTACTATCAAATTATTGAAAATTACTAAAACTAATTGAAAAAGTATTTAAAAAGTAGATTATAATTAATATTTTATGTATAAAAAAGTTCGAATATTATATATATATATATATATATATATATATATATATATATATCTTATGTCGGTTTAATTCGGGTTTGGTTTGAATTTTTTTTTGTTAACACCAAATCAAACCAAGAATGATCGGTTTTTTTTTCTAACGCCAAACCAATCAAACCAAACCATAAGTCGGTTTTTTCTCTCGGTTTGGTTTGGTTCATCGGTTCGATTTGACTTGACGGTTTGGTTTGTACACCCCTAGTTAAAAGTATAAGATAAACAAGAAAGGGGACTGTATTACAGCTATAGTTTCTTTTTATACTAATGGGAAGTTAATTTATTACTAAGAATCTTCAAAATAATAAAACCAAAATTAGTAATAAAGTATTAAAGTATAATCATATTTGGTTGGTCACAACTTGCAGAGTAGCTTAAGCATTTTTGGGAGGTTATAGTCTTATAGACCTTTGATGATCAAAGGCTTTTGGGTTTGTTTACAACCAAAGAAAAGTAAATTAACAACGGAATTCTTTTGAAAATAAACTATTATTTTATTTTTGGTGCGAGGTATAAGGATATATAAATAGTTTTGAAATAAAATAAAAGATTAATTTATCCCATATTTGGTGTGAGGTATTAGTTAGTATCGAGATTATTTATTCCATGCCACCATTTACACCATAATAATGGAATAAGTTATCCTATACCCATGATGGGATAAGTTATCCTATATAATCCCGAAATAACTAATCCCGTAATTAACTATCACATTATAACTCTTTCCCAACCAATCGGCTGTGTAACATTAGTATGACCAAAATATCATCATTCAAATCTAAATTATAAAGGATAATAGCACGTTTGATATTTGAGTTAGTGATAAATTTTGATATTGGTTCTTGTAATACATGATTCAGTATGTATAAATTTTATTAATTAAAATGCATCTTTATTGGTTTCTTTATTGGTTCAATAAACTGGGTGCTTATACCAAAAATGTAATTTACATGCATGTATTGATTTGGTGTACACATCGGGTGCAGATAAGTTTTTTCCGCATTGAACTAACAATATAAATTTAACAAAACATATGGATAATTAAATAATGTAGTTGTTAATATTTAAGAAAATTTGTGAATATCAACAGCAAAGGGATCAAACGTGACCATTAAAATTTTTAATTTTCTTAATCAAATATCACAAAGATTAAAATTAAAATTTCTTTTAAGGAAATAAAAATAGTATTAAACCTATTACAAATATTCTCTTACTTCATTATAAATTATGTGGAAAGAAAAAGATAAACAGTAATTATTTTCTTTGTCTTAAATTTGAGTTGGGAGTTATTATTAGTTCAATGAATTTTAAACTCATGTTAACTTCTTTCTAAGATCGTCAATAAAATTTTCCTTAACTATAATCTTCTTTACTTTGGAAGTTTATTATTGGTCCTCTCTAAAGTGAAAAAGATTTGTGTATTAACATCACGTTCAGATAGTATAAAAACAAAAATCTTTCATAGGCCAAAAATGGATAAATTTTGTGTGCATTATGCATGTGACATATGTGAATCTTTCTTTAGCTTTAATTTAAGAATAAATACATAATTACCCCCTGATGTTGGTCGAGATTTTCAAAAAAATACTTAAACTTTAAATTCGACCTATTACCCTACGATTCTTCTTTATTTTGTTGTAAACAAATCATTTTTCGTTGAATCTCAGTCACAACAAAGAGAGTGAACACACGCACCAATCAGGTGTTTCCACGTGTTAAATACGTTTAATTTCATTTTTTTTTTATTTTTTTTAATAAAATTTTTCTTTTTATTTAATTTAACACCCACCCCCTCTTCCCCCACCCCACACCCATCCAGCAACTGCCCTCCCCCCCTCCCCCCTCGCATCCAGCAGCTCCCCTCTACCTCCACCCCCATTCAGCACCCCCACTCCCGTACAACACCCCCATCCCATCGACATCTCCCCCTAACCCCCCATTCCGTCAGCATTCCCGTCCATTTTTTTTTTCAAATCACTTCAAAAATAGTTTTATGATTGAATTGAGAGTTTTATGATTGAATTGAGTTTTAAAGATATTTAAATGATATGATTTAACTGAAAATGGAACATTAATGATATGATTTTAAAAAAAAAAAAAAAGCTTCAATGGAGGAGCTTTAATGGTGACATTGTGTTGAAGAGTTTTAATGGTGTTGAAGAAGACATTGTGTTGAAGAAGAAATGGTGGGTAATTAAATGATATGATTTAATTGTAAAATGGAGCTTTAATGAATGAAGAAAGGGTAGGTGGATTGGGGGGGGGGGGAGAGGGGGTAGGGATAATTTTAAAAAATAAATAAATATTAATTTTTTTTAAAATATATATATATCAATTATTTTACACGTGGCAGCTTTTAATTGATCAAAAAAGTCAAATTCGAGCCCTTTTACGCGCCTGTGGCGCGTGTATACACGCAGAGGGTCAAAATGGTGTGTTTGCAACGAAATAAAGAAGAATCGTGGGGTAATAGATCGAAGTGAAAGTTTAGGTGTCTTTTTGCAAATTTCAGACAAAATCGGGGGGTAATTATGTATTTACTCTTAATTCAAACCAAGGAGAATGATATGAAGTGTGAACCTTTGAATCTTCTAAATCTATTTTATTTTATTCATTTTTTTATTTGGTGCTTGGTATTAATTTATTTATTTTATAACTTACATCCACGTTAAGAAGAATGTAACGTTCTCTTTTGATTATTTTTATTTGTTCAATAAGAGCATATGCAAAGTTGGCGGAGAGTAAGAATGAAGAAGATAAACGGAAGAATAGGGAGGAGTATATGATTGCTAAGCGGAGGCGAAGTTGGCGGTCACGAGGGATAAGGATGTTGCTTTCGAGAGTTTATACACAGTGTTAGATAGTAAAGGTGGGGATAAAAAGTTGTATAGGCTCGACAAGGTTAGGTAGAGGAGGACTCAAGACCTGGATCAAGTGAAGTGTATTAAGGATGTGGACGGCAAAGTTTCGGTAGAGGAGGGTCATATTAGAAAGAGATGGTAGTCTTACTTTCATAAGCTCCTGAACGAAGGAATGGATACTAGCATTGTGTTGGGGGATTTGGAGCATTTCGAGAGGTTTCGTGATTATGGCTATTGTAGGCGCATTAAGGTTGAGGAGGTTAAGGGGCTATTCGTAGGATGCGTAAAGGTAGAGCGACGGGGCCAGATGAGATTCCAATGGATTTTTGGAAGTACATAGGAGGGGCAGGTATGGAGTGGAAGACTCGGTTATTTAACATAATTTTCAAGACGGCGAGGATGTCTGAAGCTTGGAGGTGGAGTACGATGATTCCATTGTATAAGAATAAGGACGACATTCAGGATTGCAATAATTACATGGATATAAAGTTGTTGAGTCACACTATGAAGGTTTGAAAAATGATGGTAGAGTTGAGGTTGCGGAGGATTGTTACTATTTATGAAAATCAATTTGGATTTATGCCAGGGTGCTTGACTACAGAAGTCATCCATCTCATCAAGAAACTGGTGGTGGAGCAGTATAGGAAAAGGAAGAAGGATTCACACATGGTGTTAATTATCGACTTAGAGAAGACATATGATAGAGTTCCTCGGGAGGTTCTTTGGAGGTGTTCCTATAGTATATGTTAGAGCGATTAAGGATATGTACATCGGAGCAAAGACTCGGGTTAGGACTGGGGTAGAGCACTCAGAGCACTTTCCCGTCTTGATGGGGTTACATCAATTATCGACTCTTAGTCCGTTTCTTTTTGCCTTGGTGATGGATGTTTTGACGTGGCACATTCAGGATGAGGTGCCTTATTGTTTGCTTTTTGCGGATAATGTAGTCTTGATTGATGAGACTCGTAGCGGAGTTAATGCTACATTGGAGGTTTGGAGGCAAACTCTTGATTCTAAAGGGTTTGGGTTGAGTAGGTCCAAGACGAAATATTTGGAGTGTAAGTTCAGCGAAGTGTCTCATGAGTCCAATGTGGTTGTTAAGTTTGACACTCATTATATCAGTAAGAGAGATAGTTTCAAGTATCTGGGATCGATGATTCAGAAGAATAGAGAGATTGACGAGGATGTTACTCATCGAATTGGGAGAGGGTGGATGAAATGGAGGCTCACATCCGGTATCTTGTGTGACGAAAAAGTACCTCCCAAACTTAAAGGTAAGTTTTACAGAGTATTGGTTAGACTGGTTTTATTGTATGGGGCGGAGTGTTGGCCTGTTAAGAAGATCCACATCCAGAAGATGAAAGTAGAAGAGATGAGAATGCTTTGGTGAATGTGTAGGTGTACTAGAAAAGATAGGATTACAAATGAGGTTATTCGAGATAAGGTGAGAGTGGCTTCGATGGAAGCCAAGATGAGGAAAGCGAGGTTGAGATGGTTCGGTCATGTGATATGGAGGAGCACAGCTTCCCTAGTGCGGAGGTGTGAGAGGTTGGCTAGGGATGGTTTCAAGCGAGGTAGAGGTAGACCGAAGAAATATTGAAGGGAGGTGATTAGACATGACATGGAGCAGCTTCAGCTTACCGAGGACATGAACCTGGATAGGAAGTTGTGGAGGAGGCGAATTAGGGTAGAAAGTTAGTCTGAGTTAGGATGTTGTATGTTTTGGTGTATACTTGGAGTATCTTTCTTTTGGTATTATTGAATATGTTAATTTCAATTGTATCTTGTTCTATTATTATTCCTTATCTTATCTTAGAGTGCTTTATTTTGAGCTGGAAGTCTATCGGAAAGAGTCCTTTTATCTCACATTTGAGGTAGTGGTATGACTACGTACACTTATCCTCCCCAGACCCCACTTGGTGGAAATATATTGGGTATATTGTTGTTGTGTAATATATTAAGAAAACATAAAAAAAAAAAAATCTTTTTCATCCTCCACATAAATTATTTATTCTCTAAATCATTTCTCTAACATTAAAAATCAAACATCTATTAATATGAGTATTCAATACTCAATATTAATCATTGTTTTTAAATGGAATGCAAAAATTAAGTTTACAAGTAACACTGAAGGAGAGAGCTTCATAGAAGTTACAATACAATTTATTTAATGACTTATATTCGAGTACATGCAAATTATTTTGCATAGTATATATACAAACAATTCAGAAAAGATAATTGTATGAATTTGATGGAAGACATAATATAGCTTTTTGAAGTCAGAGAAAAATTTATCTGAAATACATTAGATCGAAATCTGAAAATATCTATGAGGTTTATCATAATTTTAAAAAATTATGATAAAGCTAAGACAGAGAGCACTGCAAAGCTACTAGATTTTAAAAAAAAAAAATCCATGTCTAATTATGTGATTAAATTGTCATCAATGAGGGAATGACATCACATGATATAATATTGCGTTGCCATATGATAATAGAAAGTTGATATAATTTTGAAAAAAAAAATACTCAAATGACAAGATACAAATAAAATGTGAAATGGAGATTGAAATTTAAAAGAGTTACTCATAAGTTCATATCCTTACTGCTAATAAGGTATTAAAAAAGAATTGCCAAGTTACAATACAATTACTAAGGTATAAAAAAAGACAACATAGAGAAGTCACAGTTTATTGAGAGGAGAAAGATTTTCACCTATATTAAAGGGGAATGTATCTGAGTTGAAATTAATAGGAAACAATTAAGTGATAAGAGGATATGTATAATTATTTAAAGCATGAAGAGATTAATAAATATGGTAAGACTTTGCTATTTTCGTTTTTTTAAAATTAAACTATTATTTCTCTTACCTTTGATATAGTGATATGGATCGTATACATTTTATCATTTTCAGACTTCACTTCATAAAAATACATGGAATAAATTATTGTTTATTCCTCTTATACTTGAAATCAAAGAGAAATAATACAAAAAGAATAATATTTATTCAAAAAATAGCGAAATTTGAAACCAAGCAACGAATTTTTGATTGAATAAATAGTCTAAAATTATATAATTACAATGATTATATTAAAATTTAATAAAATTACTTTCAAAAGATTGAGGATGATGCTTCCCCCTTTAAAAGATGCTTTAGACATACATAAGATTAATCCTAGAAAAAATCAATGGACTCATTCTTTGCAATTAAACTTTCGCCACATAAATTTTTGTTAGAATTGCTGTAATAATACAAATGGAGTAATAAAAAAAAGAAAACAATCAAAGAATAGTCATATAATTAGTCAATGATAAAATTAAAAAAAAAAGGAAAGATAAAAATTTATGCTTACTGATGAATGAAGTTTGATGAACTATTTCTGACGATGATTTTCACAGAAGAGATTTTCAATTGCTAAGAGATTTTATTTTTTTTGTCACCAAAAAGTGTATCTGAACAGAGAATTCATAAGAGTTTCAATGAAAAGTATAAAATCTGAGAAAGAAAGAAGAAAAATAGAAAACGCAAATAAAAATATAAAATGGTGTAAAATAACACACTTTTATATACATAGCCAAAGAAAATTCACCTGTGATTTTCTTACCTAAAGTGAGTAATTAAATACATTGTCACAATATGATTTCTTAAAATAATACATAAACAGACACTTAAATTTGATCTCAATTGTCAACAGGGAACTCCAACTTTAAGAATGTGCATCTAGACACCTCAACTTTGTCTTAACTGGCATCAAAACATTCCAACTCGCTTATATCATATCTCACGGACACCCAACATCAACGTAATACGTAAATTTTGAAAATATATAAACGAGTATTTTTACACAATAAATATAATTCAACGTGCTATAATACGTCATTTACCATCATTATTTTTTTATTTTTTGATAATAAACTGTGAATGTGTTATCAGTACCCAACAAATTATACAAATTAAGAGCATTTGGTGTCATTGCCCTCTTCTAGGAAGATTGCAAGTGAGCATCCAGACCTCAAGAACAAAACACAAATCTCACTGTTCCTATACAGCTTAAATGCAAAAAATTTGAAGTAAACTCAGACATTTCCTAGCTTTCATTGATGTGTGACTCCCCAAAGAAATTCTCTACATCTCTTATCAATCTCCTGAAGTATACTTTGGGGGAGAATAAACACTGCCTCCAAAAGTTATACATAGAGAAGAAGACTCAACTGATAATTTGTATTCTCCCAGAATAGAGGATAATTGCTTTACATAATTTGTCTTGATTTACCATCCTTATTATATTACGAATTAATGCTTTCCTAATTACCATACGTTATTAATTCATTTTGAAAATATTTTTTAAATTTATTTATTACATGGTGAGATGGATACTATAGGATTGGAAATAAAGTTGAATTCTGAATTCTAACGTATTTTATGAATTTCAAAAATATTGAGGGTGATATTGTTTATGATGATTTCATTGAGGAATAATGTGCAATTCACATTTATCATTGGTCAACTACTAATTAGAATTTTAATTTTTATATTAAATATCTAAATTTAGTATTAGATTTTTATTTTAGTTTTTATTTCAACATAATCTCATTTAGACACACACACACAAAAAAAAAAAAAAGCCTTATTAAGGCATCTATTGGATAGTGGGGAGGTTAACTTTGCACAAACTTCCAACTATTCACGTCATAAAAATGAGAATTTATCTTTAAGTTGTTCAATTTTAGCAGTTCTATTTATAGAGATTAATCATTTTTCCGGAATGTGTTGATATTCCTCTTTTTCCATTGTATAATAATGAAAAAAAAAAATAAAAAAAAATTACAGATCCAATATGAATCCTTAGTAATTGAGCTTTAAAATCACGACATCAATTTTTATTTTAGTTTTGCTCTATTAAGGCTTATAACTATTTCCTCCGGGCAATCTTACATACTATTTTTTTCTTCTCGATACATCTCTTAAAAAAATTATATTTAAGCATCCAAAGCAATACTATTAGTTTGGTTTATATATCCAAAAATAACAAATATTACCAATAAATTAGTCTATTAAAATTTGTTGAATAATGTTAAATTCATATTTAAGCAGTATTATGCCATAGTATAGTCTTGCCCAAAGAACTAAAATCGTTACCCTTCATTCACATTCAACATCAGTAAACTTGTCAGATTGGCGTAAACATATCAAATTTCACCTTGGAGCTATAGAAATTTGGTATAACACTATACAAAATACTTAGTCTGAGAACTCACACATATGTATGTATAGCTGTAGAGTTACATTGTTAAGATTTTTGGAGTGCCACACAAAATAGGAGCTGAATAAAGAGGCACAAAATTTGTTACTTTGATAACTTGGAAGACAAATGATTTATTTACACAAACACACACTAGTGAGTACAAGCCCTAAACATGGGAGTTTACAAGTACTTGTATCACATATAATAGAAAAGAAAATTCCCTTCCTTTTGTCAAACTCTTCCTAGTGTAAACATACTTATCAAAAAGAACTAATGGGACAAGTGGAGATCATTTCTTGATATATATATATATATATATCTATAGAAAAAAATTTACTCATTTCGTGCATAAGGATCTCAATTTTGAGACGGACTTGATCCCCGGTATGTTGATCATTCAAGCCTGAAATAGCAGGTAAAGAGAGTTAGCCGTAGGTTCGTTAAAGCAAATTTTACAGACCGTATTTCAGTAGACTTGCCTGAGCTAAGGGGCTCATTTGTCTAGCAGTTTCAGCAATGGCCTTCTTTTTGAGTTGTTTAGGTGAGGCAAGTTGTGTAGGCCTCGACGGACCTGCACCAGTGGTTTGAATAGAAGTTGTTTCTTGTGATTCTTGTACTGCCTGCGTCAGTATCTCAACTACTTCACTCATTTTTGGCCGGTCTTTGGCGCTCTTGATTAAGCAGCTATCAGCCAGTTTTGCAATTCTCTTAGCAGCAATAAGTGAGAAATCATTTCGAAGCCTGGGGTCAATTATCATGCTGAATCTTCTACTATCAACAGGAAATTGTTTTACCCAATCGAGAAGCTTCTGCTCCATCACAGGAAGGTTCCTTTCCAAAGTTCGCCTGCCAGTGAGGATCTCATAGAGGACAACTCCAAAGCTCCATACATCACTCTTAACCGATAGATGTCCAGTTTCAACATATTCAGGGGCAGCATATCCTAAAGTCCCCACAGGCTAAAAGCAAAAAATTACTACATATTAATTAATGATCAGGCAACAAGAATCGAAGTCGAAAGCATGACTAGCCTAAGCAATTCAGATCCTAAAAATGTCTCTAAAAGGCAAACTATACCAGCAAGTAAAGTAATAAAGCACTTGGACCGCTAGATCAACTGAACAAAAAAAAAAAAACAGCGTGGTAACTTGCTGCGGGAAAGAGAATATGATGGCTCATCATAGCGAGAAGATGACGCAAAAAGGTCCCTTCAAGTATTAGTCAAAAAGTCGGGTATATATATCTCATATGTACAAAAATTTAGCATCCATGCAAAATCGAACATTGTCGTCACTTACCGCTGTAGACACATGAGAGCGGTCACCAGCTGGCCCTTCCCTTGCAAGCCCAAAATCTGAAAGCCTTGCATTGAAATCGTCATCCAGAAGCACATTTGATGACTTGAAATCTCGATATATCACCTTCAGTTTTAACCAAAAGTATTCATTAAGAAAAAGAAATGAAAGAAAAGTTAAAAGAGTTTTGTATAAAGATAGAAAAAAGAAAGGCACTTTTTAGGAGCACAAAATGTTTTTAGTTTCATTGGAGTTAATTATGATCATAAAAATGCTATATCTCGCCACCCACTTCAACTAGTTTGATCTTTCTTGGATTCAGAAGTTAGTTGAAAATACTGTGAAAATACTGATACATGTAAATTAACGAAGTTTATCTGTTGCATTTAGTCAGTAAATGAACAAGAATATGCAAGTTGGCTAGTATTGTTAAGGTGGCAAAGCATGTCGACTAACTGCTGACAACACACAGCTACAAATTCATCAACAATAATCTCGATTAAATGGAACATAGTGTCAGTAATTAGAGAGATTGATAAACAAGTCTATTACATAACTATCAATCAGCTGGATTTTCTTTTGGCGTTTGAAATTAAGGATATTGCTCTGTTAGCAAAGTCAGATGATATGTGTTTTCAACGTAATAAGCACAAAAGCAAAGCAACCTGATTAGCAGAATTGAAGTGCCAATTCATTTTATCTGAGTAGCTAAGCATACCTGGACTTCTAGTCCCTCATGCAAATAAGCCATCCCTTGCGCGGCACCCAGGATAATTTTCAATCTCGTACTCCAAGGAACTACAGGTACAGCTTTGTTGAACAGATGATCCTCTAAGCTCCTATTTTGCATGTATTCATAAACCAACAGGCGTTGAATCCCTCTTTCCCCGTCGGTAGCACAATATCCTAGAAGTTTAACAAGATTAGGGTGCTCCAAGACACCAAGGAATTGAACTTCTGCAATCCATTGTCGGTGGCCCTGCATAGTATTTATTGTCAGAACCACAGAGAAACCAACAAAGAAATGAGAAAAGGCGAAGACAACTAGTAATGATGCCTTAGCAACTGGGATGTATCTTTCCTCCCCATAAATATGAAATTAGTTATGGAATGAAGATGCATGGCAAATAGTTACAAAAGAAAAAATATCTACAAGGGACTTCTTGGAATTACGTAATGTTGTAATATATAGAGAGAGACAGTGAGCTTATACAACCAAACAGAGGTAGATGTTGAACTCTAAAATTTATTCAACAAATGTGACAAGTAGAGTATAACCAGTAAAGAAAGGTGAATGTGCTTCCTAACTCTATGCGCTGTATATATCAATAGGTTAAGTACATAAGACAGATAAAAAGAGGAAAGCATTTAATCAATCATGGAATTCAAAGTATCAATTACGGAAATGTGGATAAAAGAAGCAAGAAAGGCGAAACGTGTTGCTAGCTTAATTAGTTGGAGCCTTAGTGCATTCATCTTCTTATCACCTACAATTAATGCTAACAAGGCACTGCCTTCAGTTTGAAAGAGATTGCAACTGTTTGGCCACAATATAAGCTTAGGGACAGTGTTCATCCGAGTAACCAGCTCACTCGAAATTGTTGATAAAGGAGCCATACTGGATTATGAGTAGTAAATACATTTAGGATTGAGTGCTCAGATTCCAGAGAAGAATGAAGTTCAGGAATACAATCCCAAATCAACATGAAAACAAAACAATTAAAGCCTTCATGAAGCAAAAACTTTGGAATATTTTATGACTTCACCAGAAAATTCCACCAAGTAGCAATTTTAGACAGGACAAACAATTGAATGCGATGTGGCAACCCCCTCATCCTCCCTTCCAACTCAAAATACTTGAATAGAACGGAACACACGATATTTGTTCCACATATAAGTCATATTGAATAAATGCATACAGTAAGACAGTAATGTAACAAGAATTTGTCAAGCCTTTCTCATTCATAAAAGTACATTAACATAGAAATAACAAAAAGATGCATAAGCATATAGTTTTCCCAAGATTCTGGCCCAAACTAAGATCTCATGTGCCGCGATGTATGTTTTACTCGGACACAAATATGAACATACCAATCTAATTAGATTACACCATCTTAGCACAATTCTACTATAACTGACTCAATCAAAGATTCAAATCTTGCACTCATTTACTTCTGATTACAACTAAATCTTTCCACAATACGCCGAATCTCTAAATTCCAACATTTAACAAGATTGATCTTACTAACAAAAAGCAAGAAAATCATATTACTCGTATCGAATATGAAATGATACATACATGATACAACACAGATAAAAGGAACAGGTTCATACCTGTAATCCAAGTGTATTGAGTTTCTTAATGGCAACAATAAGAGGATCACCCTTCCCATTAGGAGGCTGAATTGAACCTTTATATACACTGCCAAAACCACCTTCCCCAATCTTTAACATTCTATTAAAATTCCTTGTAGCCTCCTTAAGCTCTGAGAGAGTAAAAACTCTCAAATTCTGCTCTCTTTCTCTATACATTTCCGGTATGCTTCGAGCAGATGATACTGAACCTGTAGACCTTGTTACCCTATCCCCTTCTGGATTACCACTTCTCCTACTTTCATTACTCAATTCTGGTGCTGATTCCCCTCTACGGGACCTTGATTTATCCTTGAATATGTAAAAACACTTGAGCATTTTTCTCAAAGCTAAAATCTTGAAACTTTTTCCCTCTTCCAAAATACCAACTATGTTGTTTCTGTATGAAGAAAAAAACCACCCCAAGAAGGCTAAAATCAAGATTTTGACTTTTTTTTCAGAAAATCTTGAAACTTTTTCTCTCTTTCCAAAACACCAAAAATAATGTTTCTGTAGGAAAAACAAAACACCCCTAGAGGGCTAAAAAAACAGATTTTGATGTGTTCTTTTAAGCTTCTGACGCTTACATCAAGTCAATTAACATGGAGTAGCTAGAGAAAGATAAAATTTTGATGATTAATATTGGAAAAATACAAACTTTCTGCAGCTAAAAAGGGAACTAAATTAAGGATAACTCAACTATGGGAAAGCAAGAAACAAGAAAAAACACTTGAGCATTTTTTCTGAAAGCAAAATTCTTGGAAACTCTTTTTCCCCCTCTTGCCAAAATACCAAATATACTGTCTCTGTAATTAAAAAAACTCCAAAGGAACTTTTTCTAGAAAAAGATTCTGATGTTTTCTCTAGTAGAAAAATACCAACTTTTTGCGGCTAAAAAAGGAACAAAATTGGGATAAGCATGGAAAAAAAACTGGAACTAACATGAGAAAATGGAACAAAGAAAAGTCAAATGAAAAAGTGGCAACTGGTAGTTTTACGCAATAAGGTGACAAAATTTCATCTGGGGGGTGTCAACTAATTTGAACAAAAACTCAGTAAAAAGGCAAGAAAACTCAAAATAAAACACAAGACAAATAATGAAAGAGCAGAAAAAAAAAATCAAAATAAAGAGCAATATTTTATCGTATTAAACTGAGCTGCAAAGCAAAACTTAGCAAATTTATTATAAGCAATTTTATCTTACTGGGGAGTATTAGCGTGTTAACGTGTATGAAAGGAAAAGAAGTGAGAAGGACAAAAATTGAGAAGACTACAAAAATAGAAAAACAATAATATTGATATGATGTGCAATGGAGACGATTGACCATAAGAAAATTTGGAAGAAATGACGTCATCACTTTTGCATTTTACCGCCCCCACACAAACACAATTATAAGCTTTGTTTGGATGTTTGTTATATAGGAGTAATATCCTAGTACTTGTCTATTGTATTAAAAAATACATATTTAATATATTAACTTTATCGCTTTTAGAATATCAAAAGAATTTTAAGAGAGTGCAGAGTTAATAAAAGTAAAAGTGAATATCTCAATGAATAGCGGTATATTAATATTGATATAATATAATTAGTAAATCATAAACAACGTTGAAGTAAAAAATATGAGATTTGCAACTTTTTTTTTTTATTATATAACGATAATCTTAAAATACTATATGATAAAATTCAAGATAAATGTTATTTTTAAAATAAAAATATAAGACAATACAATAAGTAATAATCATCAAGTAACTTATAAGTAGGTGTTTGGATACATTGGGTGATATTTAGAAATGTATTTCACATAGAAAAAAACTGAGTTTAATGAGTTAAAAACAATTACTCGAAATACTTATCAAATTAAAACTAGTTTTTCTCATGAAAAAAATCACTCTAATACCACTGAAGATTATTTTTTTAATAAAAGAACTCATATCCAAACAAGAAATTAAGATCTCTTAACCACTTATAAAAATAAATTTAAAAAAAAAGAAATTCAAATCTCTTACAAAATACAAACGGGCCCTTAATTATGATTACTTGTACTGTGATGAGTACCATGTTCTTTCTTCATCTTTTTGTTTAATATTCTTGCTGGTTGTCTGAAGGGAGTTTCTTGGAGAATTCAGTGGACCAATATTTGACATTGATGTTTTCCTATTACTAAGATTTTAGTATAGGATAAATATATTAAACTAGAAAATGTCAAATACAGCGTTCTTCTGTTTTCCACACCTTATGAATAATTTATTAGTATTCACTAGCTAGGACCTTTTTAAATGTTTTTTCAAACCAAAAAATAGTGCTGATTTTCAATAGGAAATTCAATTAATTTCGTTTGTGTTTTTTTATTTTTATTTTTTTTATGAGTAACTTAGAATAATCGATAAAGTTGATTTTATTGACTAGGAAGTCACGGGTTCAAGCCATGAAAATAGATTTATTTGTAGACATGTAAAGTAAAACTTCATATAATAGACCTTTGTCGTGCGATCCTTTCACGAATTTCGTGCATAACAAAAGTTTTAATGCACCGAACTATTTTACGTTGTTGCATGTCTTTTAAGAGGGACTTAGAATAATCGATAAAGTTGATGTTATGTGACTAGGAGGTTACAAATTTAAGCCTTGAAAACAGCCTTATTTGCAGAAATGCAAAGTAAGACTTCATGTAATAGACCTTTGTGGTGCGGCTATCTTTCCTGAATTTCGCGCATAACGAAAGTTTTAATTCACCGAACTATTTTACCTTGTTGCATGTGTTTTAAAGAGGGCCTTAGAATAATCGATAAAGTAGATGTTACGTGACTAGGAAGTCACGAGTTTAAGCCGTGGAGAAATGCAAAGTAAAACTTTATATAATAAACTTTTGTGGTGCGATATTTTCCTAAATCTAGCACATAATGAAAGTTTTAATGCACCGGATTATTTTAGGTGTTTTTTTATGTGACAATGAAATTTCTAAAACAGCTAAAGACCGTTAAACGCGTTTTGGCGCGAGTCCATGTCTTCTTGTTTTAAAAATTAAAAGGGAATAGATTAGTACTCAAGATGAGGAATTACTAACAAGGGATTTTGAAGTTTTTATATTTTTAAATAGGGCTAATTTGATAATTTAAGTAGGTGTTTGGCCTGGATCTCAAATATTGTTTTTATTTTATTGAAATATGAAGTTGAAAATAGAGTTGCTTTTTATTATAATATAAATGATATTTGAAATAATATTTATATTCAAACGTACTTAATTAAATACAACTTCAAGAGTGAAATTTGAGTTTAAAATAAGAGTTAAAGGTCAAAATCACATTTAAATTATCCAGTTTTTTGAGTTTTATATTTGAGTTATTGGGAGTATAAGTTTCCTACCTAAACTACCTAGACATTGACTAGACCAAGTCTACCAATGCTTCAAGGCCCCGTTGGCTATAAAATATCCGTCCACCTAGCATATATAATGACTTTATAATTAGCTAAAATATTTTTTAATACTATATTTTTCAATTGATTCTTTACGACCTTAAACTCTCCTTTTTCAAGTTGAAGATATCGACGCCACGACTAAGGCGAGACAACGGCTGAGAAGGTGGAAAAAAAATGTCGGATATTGTAACGCCCCGAGAGTACACCCTGGACGCCACATGGTGCTTGCAACCACAAGTGATCCCAAGTTAACCCATGAACTGGCATACTGTTAAGCAACTAAATTATAATACATTAAATAACAAGTTTTGCTGTGCGAAAACATAATCGTACTGAAAATCTGAAATAGTATATAACTGATAAAGTTTTACAATCTGATAAACCTGAAGGAAGAAACTGAAACTACATGACTGACTCTGACTGACATCTATGAAGTCTCTACTATACTGACTATAGATAGTTGGGACATGCCTCCAACTACCACTAATCAATACAAATGAAAAATAATGAACTGTACATGAACTAAAATTGTCTGGAGTTCCCTAAATAAGAGAACTCATCACCTGCTGGCTGAAAACTGTAACTGTCTGATCTTGATGCGTAGGCTATAACTGGCACCTACATTATGAGACAATGTAGCCACACAGACGTATATGTGGATCGGTACTTCTAAAATGTACTGAGTATGCAGGGGCGAATGCAATAAGTAAAACTGATTTTATACGAAATCTTAAAACATGTATGCTAAGTGTAAGTGGACTCACCCATAGGCTGGAATAAACTGAAAGCTGAAATATCTTAAAACATGAGTAACAAACATGATCTGATAAGTTGGTGAATCTCTATACTTAGTTTCTAGTTTCTGTAAAACTTTACTTTTATGATATAAGTAGAACTGAAGCTGGGATACGGTAAAATGTGAATACTATATGAATACTGAGTCTGAAACAACGTGATGAAAACTGACATAACATCGGGGATCTGAATATACAATTATACTGAGCACGAATACTTAAACGTGCAGAACCAAACGTAACATATACTAAGCTTATCTGATTAACTGAATGAGTAATAGTTGAACACTGCCCATGTAAGTACTTAGTCTGAATAACTGGACTGAAACTGTGGGATACTGAGCATATGAGATAAAGACTAACAGAACAACATGAGATAATTGAGTAGGAATGCATGAAAACTGTATTATCTGAGAATGCAAGAGTAAGGGTATATCTATTATGGTACTGAGATAATCTATAATCTAAAAAACTGAAAGCTGTAAAACTGAGTGTCTGAAAGTCTGTACACTTAGTCAAGCAAACCTGAAATTAAACTCTGAAACTGAATACTGAACTGAGACTATGGGAGGTATTATCTAACCGACATGCCTCAATCTGAGCTAATCGGGGTTCAACCTGTAACCTCAGTTGGAAGGGTGTCAGTTTTGTGCCACGAGTACTAATATTGGTTGTATGGATCCACTAAAATAAAATTCCGAAGGACTAAAGAGTCACCCTCTACTGGCAGGTGCTCTCGTGAGATATGTGTCAACCCTCAACTTGCAGGTTAACATCTCAAACCTACGTTGGCTACGTAGTTCTGGAACGCAGGGATTGGTACTAAGAGTCACACCCTCAACTGACAGGTGAGCTCTCATTTCTAGGTTCGCTCGGTGCTAAATCCTACTCCCAACTGAACTGACACGGATTACTAACTGGTGCATGCATTGATAACTAATAACTGATAAGCTCAGGTTATGGTATTCTGAAAATAACAGTGCATACGGATTTTGAGGTAATTATTAATGTGTAAATTGATACTGAAACTGGACGGAGCTAAGTTTAATTGGACTCACAACTAACCATATTACTAACTGAATGATATTGCTCATAGAATAACTGAAATCATTCTGTAAATACTGAAAACTAGGTAAACAGCTAAATTTCGAGTATTCATAACCCCCAGGACTCGATAACAATAACAATAGGACATACTAAAGTTTCAAAATCATAATGTGAAGTCATTATTAAAAGAAACCCATCATTTGGGCATCTCATCAAACACATGGAGATTAATAGTTCAACATAGGGCAATTCATCAAACACATGGGGATCATGAATTTGAACATGGAAATATCTTAAACATGAGAGCATAGCATGATTACATAACTAAAATTGTGAATTGGAAAATTTACATGAAATTCATTTGAAGTGGGACATGGGCATTTCATTACAGCATGTAAAGATCATAGATTGAACAAAAGAAAGTCTTAAACATGAGGGAACAATAGAGTTACATGGCAAAATTTATAATCTGGGAATTCATCTTGAAATTGATTAAACATGATATGGAAATTTCATCAAACATGTGGAAAGCATGAATTTAAAACATGGGGATGTTGCTAAAAATCATGAATTTAGGGTCTATCATGGAATTCACTTGAATAAAGCATGGGAAACTTAAATTCAGGGCATGAGGAATTCAACATCTTGCATGGAATCACACATGGACTGAATTGAATCAAAAACACTATGAAATCATGAAACTAAATCTTTCTTGAACATACAAAACTCCATAATAAGAATAAAATTTCATTCTTTAATTGAAAAGAGAATTTTTGGGCTCCATGGATGAAAGGAGACCCATGGATGAACTCCCACATACCTTAAAGCTTTAATCTTGAAGGAGAAACACAACCTTGAAAGCTTTCTTGATTTGGAAAACTTGAGTTCTTGTTTTTTCTTGAAGAGAAGATAATTAATTTGGTGTTCTTGGGAGGTGGCTAGGGTTTTTTTCGTTTGAGAGAAAAGATGAATAATAGTGTGTATAATGCTTTAGGGGGCTGAAATTAAGTGTTATGGGCGGATTTGAGTGAGGGAAAGTGATCAAAGTGCTCCTAGACTCTTAAGGAACTGAAATAGCGCGTGAAACAACTCTGTATTGCGTTGGCCATCGCATCACATCGCTCATTGTGTCGAGGACCATCGTGTCGCGTTCCAATCGCGTTGGCTTACTACCTCACACAGAAAATGCCATAATTTTTCGCTCAGTTATAGGATTAAGGCGAAAATAGTATCATTGGAAAGTAATTCAATTATCTACAATTTGGTGGGTCTTAAGCTGCAAAATTCTACGTATATAAAAAATTATACACGTTCAAAGTAGATCCTTGCAGAATCGAATACCAAACTTTGGACGAATCAAAGACTCTAAGCTCAACTTTGTTATAAGTGATTCTTATGAATATTTTTCACCTCGAAAGCACATAAAACATGAGGATAAAGATCATGAAACTTATATTCACATGGAAATCATTTGAATTATAACTTATACACGTAGGAACGACAGTTCAAATACTAGCTCGAAAATGCGGGTGTTACAGATATTGAAGTGGAGAATAATTTAATTTGTATGGTGATAATTTTTAACCTTGACTTTTAACCTAATATTAATTTTTTTACTTTATCGCGGTGAAATTATTTTTCCACAAGAAATGTCACATAGCATAATTTTTAAACAAAAAAGATAGTGCAATACACATCAGTAGATATTAGTCGAGGTGTGTTTTATTAATTATTTTTGTGATAGTTCAGATGAAAACTCACATTCTCAATAGTTCAGATATGAAACTCAAAAAATTAAAATAGTATAGGTGTGTTTTTTAGCATCAACTCTAAAAACAAGTTGTAAGCTATTTTCTAAATTTGAAATATAACTTTAAATTGAAATTGAAATTTTCATAAGTATAATCATGATTTTCAAATAAAATAAATAATTTTATGATCAAACAAATGAATAATTTTTATGATCAAACAAGTCCTTGGTCGTTTGGTGTAAGGTATAAGGGATAAATAATCTCAAGATAAAATGAGAAATTATTTTATCTCATGTTTGGTTGAAGATTTTAGTTAATACCGGGATTATTTGTCCCACCATTTACACCATTGTGGTGGGATAAGTTATCTCATACATATGGTCGGATAACTAATCCCGGGTAATTCCGAAATAACTAATCTCAAAATTAATTATCACAGAATTAATTATCCCAGATTAACTCTTTCCCAACCAAATGACCCCTACACATATGTGGTTAGAATTTTAAATGTCGGTGCCCATTTTGCAAACTGAGTGCCCCTTCAATAAAGCTAAGCTATTTGAGTGCCCCTTCAATAAAGCTAAGCTAGATTGTTCATATCCTAGATAGTACCACAGTCTTGTTTGGTACGATATATAAAAATAGTGTTGAATATAATGTATTAATAATATTAAAATTAATTATGTTGAGATCTTTCTATGTAATATTTACTTTTATGTATTAAAAATAATATGTACTATAATTTACTTGTACTAAAAAAAGTGGAGGTACAAGTAGGGATGAATATTCAGACAGTTCCAATTGAATTGAAAATTTCGATTTGCATTTTTTATTTTTAGATTTATGAAATTTCACATCCTATTCAAATAAAGATGATTTGAATCTTTCTCTTAAGTTAAATTAGTTTGGATTAATCGATTTATTTATTTTGGGTTTTGAGTTTATATGTTAAGTAGCCATTTGGTCATGAGTATTTTTTACTTTTTTTTGAAAAATTATTCCACTTTAGTGAAAAAAGTGAAAATCACAGTGTTTGGCCATGACAATTTCAAATACAATTTGAAATTGTATTTTGAAAAAGTGAAAACAAGAAAAACTTGTTTTCACTTTTTTCTCTCCTACTTCTCTCACAAAATTTTAAAAACAACTTTAATTTATATTTATGGTCAAACACAACTCCTACTCCAATTTCAATTCCAACTCTATTTCCAACTCCAGAAACGGGGCCTAAGTTTTTTCTCTTCTTGAATTTCTTTTTTAGTAAAGTATGCATGTCCAAGTTCCTCTATAATTTCTCATTGTACCAGATTTCACCCGTGGAATTATCCTGAATAGACGGTTGTTGTCACGATCCGAGACTACCCCTAATTGTAACACGGTGCTCAGAACCACAAGGGATCCCAAGCTAACCCATGAACTGACATACTGCTTGAGCAACTGATTTAAATTGTCTAATAACTAAATTCATTGAGCGGAAACATAATCATGAGAAAGTATGAATAAATATAATACTCGTAAATTTTACAACATGATAAAATTGAGGAAAGAAATTTGAATTATATGTAACGATTCTGACTGACTATCTATGAAGCCTCTGCTATACTGACTATAGATAGATGGGACATGGCTCAAACTACCATTAATCAATACATATGAATAATAACAAGATAGTACATGAACTACAACTGGTTGGAGTCCCCGAAACAAGAGAACTCATCACTTGCTGGCTGGAATCTGCAAACTATTTGATTATGATGTGTGGGATACAACTGGTACCTACATTATGAGACAATGTAACACATGAACATATATGTGGATCAGTATTTTGGAATATACTGAGTAAGTGGAGGTGAATGCAATAAGTAAATCTGAATAGATACACAATCTTAAAGCATGCATGCTAAGTGCAAGTAGACTCACCAAGAGACTGAAATCAACTGAAAGTTGAAGTATCTTAAAACATGAGTAACAAACATAATCTGATAAGCTGGTGAATCACTACACTTAGTTTCTTAAATCTACACTTTTGTAGAATAAGTAGAACTGAAGTTGGGAAGCAGTAAAACATGAATACGATATGTGAATCTCATGTAAAACTGAACTGAGAATTATGTGTGGATACTGTGCATGAAAAACATGAACATGTAAAACTGAGAATGCAAGACCAAGTATAGCATGTACTGACATGATCTAAATAACATGACTAATCTGTAAAACTGACTGAATAGTTACTGAAATCTGATAACTTGGTCAAGTAAACTTGAACTGAGATAAACTGAATGTTGACTGAAACTATGGGAGCCATCATGTCACCGACATGCCCCCAATCTGAGCTAATTGGGGTTCAATTTGTGACCCCAGTTGAAAGGGTGTCAGTACCTTACCACGGGTACCCACACTGACTGTGTGGATCCACTAATTTGAAGTCCCGAGGAACTTAGGGAGTCAGTCCTAAGCTGGAGGGTGACTCCTAAGAGAGTGTCAGTCCTAAACTAGCAGGTGTCATCTCATAATCTTACACTGGCTACGTAGTTCTACAACTTAGGGACTGTTACTAAGGACCCAGTCTTAACTGTCGGGTGAGCCCCCATCCCTAGCTTTGCTCGGTGCTAAATCCTACTCCCAACTGAATGACACTGGTATTATTATGGGTCTAACATGACATGATATTGTACTGATAAGTGCTCAACATGAACATGAAAATCTGAATATAATAATGAAAACATGATCTGACAGACTTGTAACTTGAAAATAAAGACATGTATTAACAAATAGGTATCAGGTGTTCATAACCCTCCAGCAATGATTACAAGAATGCGTTAACAAGGCTTAAAACAGTGGTATGAAAATATAGTTCAAAGACCCAAAACATAAGACATTTCAACAAATAGGTGAGAAGCATGAATTCGAACATGGGAATGTGTTAAATAAGAGAGAACAGCATATTTACATAGTTTAATACAATATTTGATATTGTAACATGAAATCACTTGAATATGACATGGAAAATTGAAGTTTAAAACATGAAATAACCTAATTTTTCATGGGATCATATGTGGACATGGATTGAATCAAATTGCCAAGGAAAAACATGAATTAAACTCATCTTGAACATATGAAATTCCATAATGAAGGAAAAAACTCATATTTCAATCAAAGAGAGGGATTTCAGGCTCAATAGGTGAAAGGGACCCATTGATGAATACCCCACATACCTTAATTGAACGAATTCTTGAAGAAATCTTGTATTTGAAACATAAATTCTTGTGTTCTTGAGAGAAAAAGCTTGAACTTTGTTCTTGGAGAAAGGGGAAGGATTTCTAGTGAGAAATTTTGAGGTAAAAGGCAAATAATGCCCCTTGAAATGTTAAAATTCGTGTTTTGGACGATTGGGGTTGAGGGGAAAGGACCCAATTGCCCCTTGGTCTCTTTTTCCCTTGGAAATGGCCCTTGCGGTGCGACCCCTATTCCAGTGGAATAGACCTTGCGACGCAACCCCTAGTTCGATGGAATAGCCCTCGCAGCGCGGGGCTATCACAATCCCTTACTGTCTTTCACGAAAATGGTCATAACTTTTCGCTCGGGTATCAGATTAAGCCGAAATTGGTATCCTTGGAAAGCTAACTCAATTATCTATCATTTGGTGGGTATTGAGCTGCAAAATTCCACATAGATCAAAAGTTGTATATGTTCAAAGTTGATCCTTGTAGAATCGAATACAAAAATTTGGCCGAAGCAAAGGCTCTTAGGTCAACTTTTTCCTCTAAGTGATTCCTAGGAACATTTTTTACCTCAAAAGCATTCTTAAAACTAGGATAATGATCATGACACATGTTCAAATATAAATCATTGGATTAAAGTTTAGACACGTAGTAACGACGATTCAATTTCTAGCTAAAAAATATGGGGTGTTACAATTGTTCACGATAACTTTGAGAAATTTAAATTTGATACTATTTTAATCTTAATCATTCAAATAGTGATTTTCTAATCAAACTATTTTTCCACTCAATAGGCTAATATATAATATGTATACAAAATTAATATTTCAAACATTATGATTTATGTTTTAGTCAATTGGAAAATTATATAAAATGAGATAAATAGAATTAGTTAATTGCATGTGCTTCTTATGGGTTTAGAGTTTTAAAAATTTTAAAATCCATCTCCATGATTTGCTATTTAAATATTGTACCATTTTCTTCTTTTGCCAAAAAAAAAAAAGATGTGATCATAATCTTCCTTGTGGAATGTGTGTTCAATTTGGATTAGCTTTCGCTTATTCATTTCAACAATTAATAATTGTGTTCAAATTGGAATTCTCTTCCTTCTATTTAATTTTATAATATAAAATGTTCATGCAAAATACTTTATTGAGTTACTTTTCCAATCTTGTTCCCTAAATATGTTACAAACTTAATTGTTCTCATAATTCAAGAATAAAAAAGGCAGTCCGGTCCACTAAAGTTATCGCTATGCGCGGTGTCCAGGGAAGGGCCTCACCATAAGAGTGTATCGTACGTAGTCTTACCTTACATTTCTGTCAGAGGTTGTTTCCAAGGCTTGAACCCATAATTCAAGAATATTAATTTAAAATTTAAAATATTATTAGCTATTGAAGCAGAGACGGATTTACGAAAGGGTGAACAATGGCGGAATCAGAAATTTGACGAAGAGTGTGTAATTTTTTTTCCAGTTGCGTTAAGGAAGTATAAAATTAAATACACACTCATAATAGCTAACATTTATTTTATATGCAGAATATAATTTTTTGATAAAGATTATGTACCTGACCACTCTTTGATATAGGTGGCGCCGCCAATGAGGGTGAGGGTGTTCACTCAAATCCCCTCGACAAAATTTAGAATATGTAAAATACTTTTTAATATTTTTTTAGTATATATAGAGAGACTTTAAATTTCGTGAATACAAGATTAGAGGTTGACTCAATTGTTACGGTTTAGGGGGCTCAAGATTCACTTTTGACGTTTCAATTTCAGACCTCAAACATTATATTTTTATTTTTCAAATATCCTTAATAAAAATTTTGAATCTACCACCGCATCAAAGTGAAAAATATGCTCTATCTTATTTTTGTTTGGGTTGGGGGTCCATATTTTTTCTTAATTATTGTATCCTGTAATTTATTCAACTAAGGTATATATCATGAATTTGACCATACTTTGACTTAAGCTTTACTTCTATCTTCCACACTTACACTATTCAATATGGTTGGTAATTAGAACACTAACAATTTTCTTAAAAACACAAATTATATGGTCTACCAATTATGAAATTTGATATTAGATTTATTTTATCCTATTTCTTATTATTGAAAAGTAGTAACAACACCAGCTAATAATGAGCTGTTGTTTTAGTTCTTTCATTTTTCTTGCACATGTCAACATTAAACTCATAAAACAAAAATTACAAAATACTTCTCTCTCTCTCTTCTCCTTTACATATTCGATATTCGAAATTCACTTTGCTCGATTAATCATAAAATATTGGATAAACTCACTAAGCAAATACACATCTAATTAAAATTTTCTTTAAAATACTTCAAGTTAACGGAAGCATGGTCTGATTTAGAGTGTAGCCAGGGGTTCATCCAGACCCTCTCGAGAAAAAATTACACGATATATGTATGGTAAATTTAAAATTTTTATGTGTATATACACATTTGGAAACCCTCCAACATAAAATTAGAGGTTCGAAACTCAAATCTCAAGCACTATATGTTTATTTTTCGAATCCCTTAACGAAAATTTCGAATTCGCCATTATGTAAAGGATCAAGCAATATAAAACGGAGCGAGTCGTATTAATAGGATGCTGAGGTGATGACTGACTTAGACCAAAAATTCATTACTCAATAATGATCATGAATTCAGTTCAACTCCTACAAAAGACTAATTAATGCTTACAGATTATAAATGAGTGCCCATTCTCAGCACCTTTAAATGTTAGATCTCTAGCAAACAATAATAATAGCAATGACAATAAAGTATGGTTCTCAATTTTCTGTTTCCACGTGACGTTTTGTGGAATGGAAAATTTTGTCGCACCAATTTTAGTCAAGCTTTTACATGTAACTTTAATGACATGTTATCCCTAGGGCTACCTAAACTTTATGTATTTCTATATAGCTACTCCCATGGGCGTAGCCACATGTAGTGAAGGGTGACCGACTGAACGCCCTTCGTTGAAAAATTATATTATGTATATGAAAAACTACATAAATTATATAGACCAAAAATTATCTTTCGTATATATAATTATCTTTCGTATATATATATATACTAAATTTTAAATATTCTTAATGAAAATTCTGATTTGGATCGCTGTGCATGGCATGTCCCATTTACTAAGAATTATAGAACCTTTTTTTTTTTTTTTTTGAAAATTTCAAGAAAATCTGTAGTCGCTACACCCTTCGAATGTACGCATTGGATAAAACTCCGTGCACAGCTTGCAAGTAACATGAGGGGGTTTTAGAACCGTTTATAATGCATTAATGCAATGATAATGAGGACGGACTTTGACTTGTTAAGTCCAAGATACACACCCTGCTGATTTGGTTGATTTCTATATATATTTTTTTTTTACCCTTTCACTAAAATATACTGTAGTAAGTATTTTGTATAAATGATAATTATAAAATTTGTTACAAACAAGAATTATAGTGGAGTAGTAAGTATGTTTTTATATTTAACTCAAAAGTCTCAAGTTTGAGCTCTGCCTAATACATAATCGCTTTTTATTAAAGATTGATTTATCTCCTGAACCTTTTTCGCACGGATCCAAATTTAGTTGGACTTCAATGAGAAAATAAAAAAACGGATGAAACCAAAAATATGTATAGAATTTATTGGTTCGGTTTGAATTCTTTTAAGTGAAACCAAATTAAATTAAATCGTGTAGATTATTCATTTATATATCTCATGTACAATACTCTTTTGTATCTATATCTATAATCTATATCTATAATCTATAATCTATAATCTATAATATATTAAAAGTGTGAAGACCCTTAGGAAAATGATTTGAACTTTTTACCCTTCATTAAAAGACTCTATAATAGACAAAATCATCTTTTCACTGTTTACTTAAATTATTATTTAATTATTTTAATAATATTAACTATAATATTGAATCCTGAAATATATATGAAAAGAAAAAGTTAAGAGTACTAAATATATGGTAACAAACAAATACTAGGATAAGAAGGATTAGAAATTTTTTTATCTAAACTCCTAGAATTTAGGAACCATACGTGTAGTAGCTTCTTATTTTTGAAAAAAAAAAATTATTCTAAAGTTGGTAGTTATTTATGAAAAAAATATATATAAATTTACCATATTTAGATAATTTCTTTGAAAAGATTTTGGACTTTTATAAATTGAAAATTCTTCTGCAACAGTATACTAGCATCTTCAATGAACGTATGAAAAATAAAAAAATATATTTTTGAAAATATATAGTAACAAACAAATATTAGGGTGAGAAGAATTAGAAAGAAAAAACTATCTAAACTCCTAAAATTTAGGAATTATACGTGTAGTAGCTTCTTATTTGGAATTTTTTATTCTTCTAAATTTGTTAGTTATTTATGGGGAAAAAATATAAATTTACCATATTTAGATAATTTTTTTAAAAAGGTTTTGAACTTTTATAAATTGAAAATTCTTCTACAACAATATACTAGCATTTTCAATGAACATATGAGAATTTTTTTTAAAATTATTTTTGATCTTAAATCATGCTTTATTATTTGCTTTAGAATTATTTTTTACATCAAGAATTTTTTTTGTAATATTTATTTACTTTAAGGTGCATTGATTTTGTAGATATCTTGAAAATGGATGATGATGATAATGTAGATAGACAGCTCATGATCCGAATTTTGAAAGGTGATTAATTTCACGTGATAATTTTTAGTTTTGAATGATATAAATTATTGTAGTTTTTTCATTTAACGATCTTTTCTTTATCTTCTTTTATGATATGATATGTAGTTTATCAAACTTTACGATAAAGAAAAAAATAGTATGATGAAAAGCATATTTAAATCTGGCCATGAAAAAATTCATTAATGGACAAAGAGACACAACAAGAGACAAAGAAGAGAACGAGCGAACATTTCTCCAAATGTATTCACAATAAGGAAGAGTTGATAAGCGTTTCTACAAAAGTATTCAAGAATGAAGTAAAACTTAAATGTATAGTACAATCCTTGAGTCTATTTGGAAGGACATACGAAGCATGAGGTTTGGCTAAATTAAACTCACCTCTTGAGATTAGTTTTTTTTAAAAAAAATTGTTTGAAAGGTGGAATTGAGAATATTTATTATTATATGGGAATAATTTCTTTTTTGATTAAATTTTTTCATCTCATATATATTTAACATTACTTGAATTAAGTAGTAGTGGTTGATAGATGTTGTCACCAAGGTAAGTTAAAGATGTTAGGCAATTATGTTTTGGTTCTGTTTAATATGTGTTAGAATTTCTCCAAAAGTAATCACAGTACGAAAGTGTTCATAAACTTTTTTTCAAAAGTATTCATGAATGAAGTAAAAATTCAACGTACAACACAATTCTTGAGTCTACTTGGCAGGACATACGAAGCACGAGGTTGGCTAAATTTAATTACATCTCCAATATATTAAATTTATTAACCAATTAAAACTTCTGGTGGTAAAATATATATATGTGCTTACAATAAAATTATATGTTTTGAATATTTTGCACTTCATTAAAAACCTTCATATTAGATAAAATCGCCTAATTTTAAATATTTAAAAATTACACGTGCGAGACACGTGCGAGACACGTGCGACTAAACTAGTATTAATAATAGCCGCTACATCTCTTTTGATTTCGGACCAATCTCCTAGCTCTTCTTCAAGTGCGAAAAGGCTTGGTTCTATCAAAGAGCTAACACGCATTCCATATCATATGGACATGTGAATGTCCTTTTTTTATACATTCACCATTTTGTAGTTATTTTCAAAAGAATTTATGAGGCTTTTGAGCCATATGTTTCACTTGATAAAGGTGTTAATTATGAAAAGTTAAAAAGTAATGAATGTCAATCATGTGTTGTTAATTAACGGGAAAAGATATCGTTTTCACCCCAAACTATATTCGAAAAGTCGAAGTCACACCTAAACTATACTAGTGACTTATTACACACCTAAACTATAAAAAAGTGAAACTATTTACACCCTGTCAAGCTACCACCACTTGCATGTGGTGTAGTGTTTTACACGTGCTGTCACGTCAGCACCACGTCAGTAAAAAGTATCATTTTTTTATAGTTAAGATGTGTAATAGGTCACTTATATAGTTTAGGTGTGGATTTGACTCTTCGACTATAGTTTGGGGTGGAAACGATGCATTTTCCCTTCATGGTTTTAGCCGTTTACTTTTGTTATTTAATAGGCTTGAACGCGCCTAAAATAAGTGTAACACACGCGCTTTAAAATGGGGATCGCGGGGAGGTAATAATATCACTTTTATATAGTTAAGGTGTGTAATAGATCACTTATATAATTTAGGTATGAGCATGACATCGTAACATATGCACTATGATGAAAGCATGACCCGCTAACGACGTAAAATTTCCATTAGGACTGTTGGATCATTTGTCCAAGTATAAGTTAATTCTAAGTTATATAATCAAAATTCTTTCTTTAAACGGATTTAAATAGCTGAAAATACACAATCATGATAATATTGTAATTTATAATATTTCTTATAATTACATGTTATTACAAACTTTCAAATCTACATAACTTACAAAGATCAACTGTGCATTAAACTAAGAGAAAGGGAAAAAATAACATTTCACTCTAAAATAATGTAAAAATTACATATATAACAACATGTTTACTAGTATTTACTAAAAATCTCAACTATTTCCAAAATTTCATAAAATCTCAACTTTTAGCCTTTGATGATACATGTTACTTAACGTAGATACATTCTACAGATACATATTTTAATTAAATTAATTAGCACATTTTAAGGAATGTAACGGCTAAAGCAGCATTAAAACAGTAATTAAGCAAACTAATTATGATAAAAATAAAATAATATCCCACGATTTATGGTAATTAGTTTGTTCTTCTACCATTCTAAACAAGAACCTTTCCATAATTTGTTTTGGAATTTCAAAAAGTTCATACAACTTGTTCAAAAAAATAATACGACCATTTTTTTTTATTTCTCTTTTTTTCCTGAGTAATTGCAATGAATATTTCAGTGTTGTTACATCATTACGGCGTTTGGGTTAATGATATCAACTACGAGGGCTATATGAGTGATGGGATCGTGGTTAGTGAATACATAACTTACGAAAAACTGATTTCGACAATTGTTGTAGAACTGAAAATTGACGAAAGAAGAAAAAAATTGAGGCTCGTTACATAGTTGATGGTAATGCGACACCATTGTTGATTCGTAACGAGATGGGTGTGAAGCTTTATATCGAAATTAAGAAAAGTGAGCGTGGTGTTGAGGTTGTTCAAATCTACGAGGACAAGTGTACTCTAATTTCAGTTATGGCATGGTATGCAGTTGAGCATTCCTTCAATTTCTATGCGAAAAGATCACACAAGAAAAGATATGTTTCGTCTTTAACGTATCAGTTGTTGTTAATTATCTCTACTTTAATGAATTATGTATCTAACGTTACATAATTATTATTTTACACAAATTTATTGTAAGGCCGAGATACATATTTCTATGCACATGATACATTTTTCTAATATTGTATCTGAGATTCTATAGTTGTGTTTAATTACGTATCTCGTTGTGTTTTAATTTTATCTATATCAACATACGAAAGATACATAATAGTAATGTTATAGATACATGTTGTGCAGTTTATGTATCTATTTTTTCAGTTTATAATGTTACAACATATGTATCTTTGGTTTAAATAATTGAATCAAAACAAAAAATAATGTGAGATACATACAAAACACCCTCGTACACAATATATATCTTTAAGCTTACTAACATATATCTTTGATATGATTATTTCACTAAACCTTAAAAAACAAGAGATACATATAAAAACATAAACAGAGAACAAAAGATACACAAAATTGAAAAAAGTATCTTTAATGTCTAAATATGTATCTTAGCCTAAAATTGCCCACAACAGATTTCACCTTATTCTTGAGATCGGCATCCATGGCTATGGTATCCAAAGTAGACGGATGTGTAAAAGGAATAAATCTCCACCGTCTATTTACAGGATTTTTCGACGACCCATTATTCATAAACAGCTTCAGTTCTCTTCTTCGTTGTTTAATATCATCGAAAACTGTATGAATATGCTGAAGATAGGGTCGAAGAGTCCTTTATTTATCCTTCTTCTTAATCCTCAGCAAGAAACTCCGATTACAAACTCCTCCAAATCTTTCAACTTTGTTTATCCAAGAAACTCTTGCTCTGAGAAATTCATCTTGAATGACCTGATTATCATCCAATAACAGTATAATATCATTAGATTTCTTATCGGAGAATAAATTAGTATAATTCGAATCTTCGATTGATGGCAACGAATTGAAATAAAGAAAGACTCTCTTGTAAAACTGATTTTATTGTCCATATTCGTTCAGTTCGACAACTTTAAGGTACTGATGAACATGAATTTTGCCGTCAATCCAATTTACCCATTTTCGTAACAAGAAAATCAACGTTGTTTTGTATAAGATAAAACTAACAAGAAATAAAAGGCAAGGGACCAAGAACAATAGAAAAGGTATAATTACAACCCACATGGTGGAGGAAAAAATGAGATTATTTTTTTAAAAAACCCGTCATACAAGATTAGAAGAAATTGAAAAAGATTTTAGGAAGGAAATTTACCCATTCAAAATTTTGAATTAGAGAAAAAAAGAAATTGAAATCAACCCCTGAATTAATGGCGTAGATGGTGGAAGAAGTCGTTCTTAATTTGGTAAAGAAAGGGCGTATGATGAGGATCCTTTAACTTGTATCTCAACTTTTAGTAAAAGTAATAAATGTTGGGATATAAGTAATATTTTTAAAGTGGAGGAATTTTTAGTAGTTTTGAAACTTGAAAGGTAATTTTTCCTAAAATAATTTCACCATAATACCCATCCAAATCTAATTACCTGCAATTAGTCACTAAACTAATTTCTACTTTTAGCCATTTCGTTGTAGGTCTCGTCTCCTCCATTTCTTTTTTTTTTTTAAATTATTGTTCCATTTTTAAAAGAAAACGTTGCCCATTATTTTTTATGAAAAAAGAAATTTCGTTTTTCTATTTTTTTATTTCACTACTATATTTTAAAAAAAGAAAAATGTATCAAAGTGGTATGTTGTACGAGTTTAATATAGGGACTGTATATTCATGTGTAGGTTTCCTTTCTTTTGAAAAAGTGTATCAATATGATATAGAAATTGTATCAATTTGATATAGGAATTGTATATGCATGCATAAGTTCCGTCTCTTTTGAAAAAGTGTATCAATATGGTATAAGTGTTGTATCAATTTAATATAAAGACTATATATGTACGAAAGGATTATAGTAGTCCAATGACTATTAAATGATATTAATTTGACCGATTAACAGAAAATTGATCAAATGCTGACCATTTGTTTTCAAAATAGCCGGTGGGTATTCTTTTCCCCTAATTTAATACTGTAACTAGCTCTCTTAATATTATCCTCTCATGTATGATACGAACAAACAACCTCTTCACAATGAGCATTGATTGTCTTTCTCGTAAAATATAAACTTATTAAATTATAAACATAGAATTGAAATCCTAACTTTTAGTAGAATTTGAAATTTGAAATTAAAATTTTAAATTGAAGTTGAAGATGAAATTTTGTTCAAATATTAACAACAACAAAAAAAAAACTGATTGCAAATTAAAACTTCAAATTACATTGGTCAAACACGTCCTAAAAGTCCAATTTGACAAACGCACTAAATTGGAAAAAAAGTTCAACATAGTCTAATAAGTTTAGATTATTTTCCACCGAGGTTATTATCGAATTTAGTAAAATAAAAGATAGTGGAGACTCTAGGTGTCGATTGCTTGTTAGCAATAATTTGATTTTGTGCTTCTCAGTAACTTATCAACAGTGAGGAATAGAGAGTGTATCATTGCTAACAGTATGATCAACTAGCAGGCAATTCTATTTTTACTTGCGAAAATTAAGTAAATATTTGTTAATATATTCAGTATAATCCTACAAGTGAGGTGGGGTTTGGTTTGGGGGGGGGGGGGGGGTGATGACGTACACAACTTATACTAACCTTTTTTTCGGGTACAAAGTTTGTTTCCAATACATCCTCTACTCAAAAGAGATGAAATCAAAGCAGGATAGACAGGAAACGACAACAAAATAACAAGATAAACAAAGCAATCGAAGTAACACATTCTAGTGAAAATAAGTAGGTAGATATAAAACTAGAAATATTTACATTACAACGGATAAGTTACCAATTAATATTAAGGGAAAAGGGTAGGCAGAAGAGAGGCTCCAAGAAGAAAAAGAAAGAGTACAAAGGGTCATTCATATAATAATCTTGCTAGTGATTAGCATCAACTTCTTGGAGTAATTGAACAATAATAACTAAAAGAGGTTCACAAGTATAATAAAGATAAATGATGCTATTATACAATGCTGGTCTATGCACAAATCAACCAGTGCCAAAGGCTTTGTGTAGTTCAAATTTTCCTCCATGGAATAGTTCCAGTAATCTAGAATAGAGATAATAATCATACAAACAAATATCATATAAATCTATCCCAAACAGCACAAAGAATGGAAAACTATCATTACCAAAGAGAAGGTGGGAGACCCTCCTTTCTGAACCAGGTATTTCTCCTTCATCCCTTGCCTTGCTCGTGAGCTCGGCCACTCTCTGCTCTTAAGTCAAAAACCAAGTAAAATCCGCCGAGAAGTAATGCATTATCCTTGTGAATGTGGTTGGTTTCAAGATTTCAGTAAGGATAAGCAAGTAATCTTCGACTGGGTGCTGGAGGGGCTAAACCGGGGATGTCCCTAATGTCTTTGTTATGTGGATTTACAATCTGCAAAATCCAAAAGTTTAAGTAGCTTTAGCCTCAAGATAAAGAGTGTTATACAGGCATCTGACACGTGTATAATATCATTTTTTTAATCGCTTTTATTTTCCCATCTTCGTTCTTTCCCTATTTTCTTTTTCTTTCCCACGTCCATGGCAGCTTATAAAGCTACACTTTCATGGCAAAAGCAAAATCCAGTTAGCTTATATGTGGTTATTAATTTCACTTCATACTAGAATAGGGGGTAAAGAAACGCCCATAAAGTTGCATTGAAGTTCAGTGGACAAGTTTAGGAGTCATTTTATGTATTTTTTTGATAACCGTGATGTCCGGGCCAGCTTTCGAGCACCTCAACTAAATCCACGAGATACCTCCCACCAGCAACAGATATCAGGTAACTCTACCCACCAAGGCTAGGCCAGATGGAAAGAATCACCTAGTGTTGTTTGTCTCAGCTATGTATTTTCTCAGTGGAATTTTATTTTTAAGTTACAAAGCATGATCAAGCCTTATGACGAAGTGAACAGTGGGTTCCATAATGGACTACTTCTCCAATTCTGAAGTCTCTATAAACTGACACCTTAAATTCTATCACTATCATATCATTGCTGTTGGCAACTGAGACTACAGTTGAAAGTCATATCTGTACTAAAGACTCTTCAGGCACACCTACTAACAAACGAATGGTAATGCTGCACTAATAACAAAAAAATGGAAATGCAAGCTGTTCTTCATAAAACTATACATCAACATTTCAATTATTATCAGATACCTCCTATTCCAAAGATCAGCTACCCACCTTCCACAGCACTTCCCTACATGCTACTGTGACTTTTTACTTATTCGGGTAACCAAATATGAACTGGTACCATAGGCACTTTGACGGCGAAAGAGGCGAAATCTTTCTCCTTCACTCTATTCTTTTAGAAATGGATTTTAGTGTAAAATGGCTTTATCAGTACTTCATAACAGGACTTTCCTACATGCTACTGTGACTTTTTACTTATTCGGGTAACCAAATATGAACTGGTACCATAGGCACTTTGACGGTGAAAGAGGCGAAATCTTTCTCATTCACTCTATTCTTTTAGAAATGGATTTTAGTGTAAAGTGGCTTTACCAGTACTTCATAACAGGACTAGCTAGTAAACTTTCATAAAATGCAGTACTCGCAACGGATAAATTACTACATGTGTTCCCGACCAAAATGAGACATAACAAAAGCCTTCATTAGGATAACTAGCAAAAGAACTTTTTTCGGGAAAACTAGAAGTCTAATTGCGCTATACTAGATACTTCATTGCTATAGTTTATGTGCGGAAGTACCTACAATGACAGTTAGAAGTAGGTCATTAGGCTGTCTAATAGCTTTATGGTTAAAACTTAAAAGGTACAAGAAATTGTACCATGAAGTGCTAGATGGGGCATAGCCAAATAAAGCAAAAAATGTAATTGTCAGTGTTGTACTAACATTGTCAAGTACAAGACCACTACAATGTTACAAACTGGGTGAAACTGTAGGGGGCAACTAAGGAAACTCGATGAAATCTAAAAATATGCTTGGATATAGTTTGCTATGCAAAAAAATTAATATTAGATAAACAATACTAATATGAGGAATATTAAAGGGTACGCACAACAAAAGAAATTGGTAAAACTGCAGAAGAAGGGGGAAGACATCTGACCTTCACAATAATGATTGTTACCACCCCAACCACAATCAGAAAGAGCAAGGCCATAATACATCGGTCAGTTGCAACCTAAAGAAGGATCTGATTTAGAATCCCAAGATGACATAAAAGAAAAGGAAATGAAAGAGGGATTGTATAAATTTACCTGCCTCCCGAGTTCCTTGACCAACTGTGTAGCCTTCTTTATCGAAAAATGGATTGAGTCTAGCTCATTGACTATACGGCTCATTTGTTCAGTCTGGGAAAGCAGGCAGATATAAGACATAGGACAAAGCAAGGGCAACAAATGAATATAAAATCACGGTCTTGCATCTGAAACATGTTAGTTTTCTCCAACTAATATACCTGTGCCTTCAGAGCTGCAGCAGTCTCGGTTCCAACATTTACAGTTTCATGAACCACCTGTGGGATAAAAGAGCATGTAAAAGCCATTCTACAGAATAATGAAGCAAATAGTCAAACTAGCTCCTAAAAGGCTAATGTCAATGAGCATTATGCAGGAAAGAAACAGTCTCTATTTAATCTACTGCCTAAGACACCAAAAAAGTTCATTGCTCATTTTAGTGGTTTCAAGCCTTGATGACAAAATATTGAACCTTTGTTTTGGAACCTATTTATAACAACATTTTACTAATAACAACAACATCCATCATTATAACAATACATCTTTGTACAATTACCCCTCTATATCAGTCTTACTCAAATACTAATTTGTTATTTCACACTTTTGTTGCTAGACATTTATTTTCATAATAAAAAAAGCACTACTAACGTTTTTCTCCATTATGTTCAGCATGCTTGCTTGCTTCACTACTGTATCGTCCTTCCCATACTTGATTTTATCATGCTTTGCTTGAGCCAAGGGTCTATTGGAAGCACCCTCTCTACCTTCACAAGGTAGGGGTAAGATTGCATACACACCACCCTCCCCAAACCCGACTTGTGGGATTACACTAGATATGTTGTTGTTTCGGAACCTTTCGAAAGTGGAGCAAATTGAAAACTGCAATTTTCTTAACCTAAATTTTAAAAACAAAAGAAAACAACAACTATGTTTTGTTTGATCCAGATTTCATTTAGTCCTTCTTTTGGCTATAATTGATACTGAATCAATATTACAGTCAATCATAGCTTGGGAATCCATTAGTCCAAAACATTCACAGAACAAGCAAATGATAGCATTCCAGCATTATGGCATTGCAATGAGCTAAAAGGATGTTAGAGGCGATGCCCCTTTTTCTGTATCAAACCAAATCTAAGCCAAGTTCCACACTAGGTTCCCCATTTGAGTGAAATGAATCTAGACTATCCTAATTTTGCCAACTTTAATCCCAAAAGACATTTGCACTTTACCGAATTCAGAACAAGTTAGCTCCGACCCAATCATGGTTCGTGATGAGAACTCACAAGACAATATCAAATATCTCCAAAGAAACAAAATCCCCAAAACTGAAAAATGGAAAAAAAAAAAATGGAAAGAAGCACAATGTTTCTCATCTTAAAGGTACTGAAGCATTCTAAAGAAAGAACCACAACAGTATTTCATTTCTTTATCATATAATTTGTTAGTCTGGAAACGGCGGGAAGAGCAACGCAAATCATCATAAACCAACTGGTGATACGGTTTGAGATTCATCTTGGCAATCCAAAAACATATCAATAAAATACTAACCTGTTTTGACCTCTCAATGGCCTGATCTGTCTCATCCATCATCCTATTTCCTTGATCCATCAGTTGTTGGTTGCTCATATCTGTGATGTTATATCAGCTCAGAAAGCTATATAGGAACAATTGCTTTGAAAATATTTTAAAACATATAGGGAAGAATTAAAAATCAATGAGGTCAAAGTTCCCTTGCAAGTTGTCAAAAAAGTCATGTATTGCCAGCAAAAGAGATTCACTCACTTGAGAAGGACAAATGAGCTCTTGTTATATAAGATTATTAGACTGAACTGGTTGTGTCAAAGACTCAAGAGAATCAAATCAGAACTGCTCCGTTCTAAAAGCCTTTACATACGTATATGTGCATAAATGTGTGTGTGTGTGTATGTATATGTGCATATGTATGTCAATAAAAGTAAGCCGTTAATATATCAAACTGAATCGTGGCGACATATACGGCAACCTAGTCTCTGCTTTCAGATTGGGCTTAAACAGTTCCGGACATCTGACCCAGACAAAAGAATGTCACTCTGAATCACATCCCTCTTGACCATACTTTTTATTCCATTATCTTTGGCATTTAATTGTACTTCCCATACAAATATGACATATATAGAGGATGCCTCTTCATCAAAATTACAGTCTTCCGATCAAAACTATGCAATTTGCTTTGTAGCAATTCATAAAGTGAAGGTTAAATCATAAGTTGCTCGGACTCGGGTGCGGGTGTCCGATACGGGTACGGATCTAGAGGTCGGATCCTTCACGATTTCAATTTAAAGATTCGGGGATATGGATCTAGGGATGGATACGGGTGCGGGGATTCCGCAAAAAATAATTTAAATATCTAAAAATAGAATTATAGAACATAAATTATGAGATATCACGTGGAAAACTTGAGGAGAAAATATTGTTCAAGAAGAAAATCCTGAAAGGAGATAAAAGGTAAAGCATTAACATAGAAATTTCTATTTATAAGGTATTCCATTTTCTTCGATTCCACCTTAGCTTTTGTTTTGACTAAAGAATTTCTTAAATCTATCCGGACTTTCCTAATCGATTTTGGTCAAAGTACCCAAAATTGGTTGACCAGATCGGATACGGATCCCACACCCACACCCATGTCGTGTCGACACGGGTGGGGCACCGAAAGTGAAGAGTCCAAGTAACTTAGGTTAAATCGCACATCGGTTTAATGTTGAGGAAAATGGCGTCAATAACTTTCATTTTGTATCTGTGGAAGTGATAAGAGTTTTCTAGTTTAAGTTTAATTCTGACACCAGCCATAAGCCCAAATATAATTAACATGGTAGAATTTCCTTTCTAATGGAAAGTTATCAGACATTTTCAGCAATTGTAGAAAGACGCTTATTATAATTTGATAATTTTGCAAGGTAACCTTCTAAATTGTGTATCAATCTCAACCAGACTCTACCAGCAAGAACTGGTATTCTTTCAACGGTGGCTTCCACTACCCCACTCAACCAGCAAACTAACAGAGAAGAAACCTCAAAACCAGCTCTTCAGCTGAGAAACAAGTGAAAACAATTTTTTTTTTAAAAAAGGTAGGACTACTAATCACCAGATGAGAGCCAAGAAGAAATGCATCATATATCAGTCCAAAGGAACACATTATATATGTCAAAACTCAAAATGCAAGCACAAAAGACCAGAATGATAAGATAAATGAAGGATGAATAGAATTCAAAATGCAAATGTGAAAGATAAGCTTACTTGAAGCTAGCAAACCATTGTCTTCAGCAAACCCTTCACCAGGACCCTCAAAAAGATCTATTCGCTTGTTCTCAATATTGCTTGCGTATCTAGAGAATCACAGACATAAGACTTAAGTCTACAATACAGAACAATAAAAACAAACATAAGTTCTAATTCACTTTATCAACAAAAAAAACATAAGTGCTACTTCTGTGTGTTTGCTGAAGGAAAAACATTGTCTTAGCCTCTTAGGGTGTGTTTGGTACGGAGGAACACATCTTCTTTCCGATTTTTCCATGTTTGGTTGGTCAAAATGTTCTGAAAAATATTTTCTCTAGGAAACCAAGTTCTTTACAAATGAGAAAAATGACTTCCCCAACGAAAGTCGGGAAAACAAGTTCCATAAAATCCTCACTCCTCCCATCCCACTCTCATAGTGTTTTGCTAGATTACATATAAATGATTTTGGGACAATATTTTTCGTTTACTTACCAAACACTAGCAATAAGTAAGAAACCCACTTGTTCTTGTTTCCCAAGAAAATATTTTCTATGAAAAGAAAAATTCCTCCATAAGAACACACCCTTAATCTTTGCTCTTTAACCATCCTTGAGTAGTAATACTTAGCAATTAAAACTACAATCTGAGACCTCTATGCTTATGTATCGCCTCTAGGCCCTCATCAAATTCACTTACCCAGAAAACTCAAGACTAACTATTAACATGAATAATCAAGATCTTGAAACAGAAGTCCTTTTTTTTCGAAACTGGTAACTTTGAGTCTTGAATCAGAAGTTATTGTCGACTTCCTCAAATAGTTTCACAAATAGAGGAGTATATTGAGTTTGAATAATTCATAAATAGCTGGAAAGCTTGTACTAGGTCCAAATCAGGAACCTCATGTGAATATACAAGTGGCGTACTATGTCTTTTGCAGTTGTTAAATTTAATGATTCTAACTCTGCTGCAAATTCCTATGTTCATTTCAGGGCATCAAGTCTTGAGGGAAGAAAATTCATTTTTGTAGCCTCTCAGGCACATTCAATTAAATACTACTGTTTAAAGTGTTACAGCCAGTTTCACCAATACTACAGTCTAACATCCAATCAAGGTGTCCTGGATATAAGGGACTGCGGTAAGACTTTTTGAGGAAGTAAAAGGGATCAATTTCCACAAGGCAAAGCTAACAATATAAAATCCGGAAAGCAGAATCACGGTGGGAAAGAGAAGAAACTTAATATTGTAAAGGTACTAACAAGCAACTCACTCTGGAACAGAACAAGTATAATTGCTATGTGCCAAGATATTTGAAGAAAGCATATGTTTTGATTGATGAATCTTAAAGAAGAGTAAAGCAGTTCAAAAATTAACGGACTAATGAAATGAAGAAGAAAATGTGTAAAGCTACCAAATAAACACTTACTGTTTTTTCAGAGCAACGTAAGAGTTCAACTCTTTGATCTGCAAAGGAAAATATGAAAACACAAGATCAGTTCAGCAAAAAGCAGATCCATTCATTGTGGCATCAACAATATAAAAGAGATTCCCGCTGACAACCATTGATTGCTTTTTCTCATTCAGCATCTTGGTGGTATCTGCGTCACTTTTATAGTCCAAATCCTTTACTTCTCTATCAAACTCCTTGATAAGCCTGTCAAAGTAATTAGTCATCATTCATATATCAATATAGCTCAATTAACGTAATTTTCAAGGAAAATAAGGCGAGAAAGCAACTAACAGTTCTCCAAATCACTCTTGAATGCTTGTCATAATCTGAATTGACTACAAGAATTTTGGTTACACACTAGAAACACTTTAACACGTTGTCGTTTCATTTGGATTTCAAAACTTTGTGAGGATAAAAGAAGAAAATGGAAAGTTAAATGAAATCCAACAATTTTATGTTTCTTAAACCTTTCTGGATATCAAGAACCTAGAGCTAACCAGTGGTAGCATCAAACAGAAGGAACGTCCGCTGCACTAAGCATCTCGCGTTCGTGCAGGGTCTGGGGAAGTGCATCACCCTAAATAGAGTGATTACCCTGATGTAAGTATCAGAGGCTAATTCCAAGGCTCGAACCCGTGACGTATAGCTCACATAAAGACAACTTTACTGTTTCTTCAAGGCTCCCCTTCAAACAGAAATAAGCAGGAAATTGAGGATCACTATTCTCGTTGCCAAGAGATTAAAAATTGATTATGGTTGCCAATCAATATTCTTTGCTAATTCATCTCTGTCGGAGGCTCAATTGGCCTCACTGTGGAGATGAGAAATCCTATATAGACAAATCTTCTGGTTAGGATTCGTTTGTGAAGCCATCTTTTTCTGTTTGTTTTCTCACACATTTTTTGGGGAGCTTAACACCAGTTTCCTCAAATTTTCTGACTAATTTCTTTATATATAACAGTAGCATCTAGGCCAACTTGAGTGCACCTCGACTTTTATCATTTCCGCCAATATAGGTATCGGATAACTTTGTTCACTACGATTAAGGCAAATGAGAAGAAATCACCTAGAGTATTTATCTCTCATGGGATTTGAACTCGAGTCTCCAAGCTTTGCACCCACTTTATTGACCCTTGGGTACTCTTCCTGACTAATTACTTAGCATCAAATTGCAGAAATACACCTTGGGTAACCATCTTGACAAGTTTCTTATCATCCAAGCCTAGCTATGTGATCCAAACTTACAAGTGATATAGTTTGGCATTCTACAACCAACCTGATGTACATCTTAAAGTGCTAAGGTCTTAAGCAGGAAGTTTATGCAAAATACTGTATTTGTTTTCCTTTGGGTAAAGAAAAAGAAATCCCAACTATCTAGCATGTCACTGAACGGCCACTGAAACAGTCCATTAACATGAAACAGTTTCATATTGATTTCACTGATCAGAATTCTGAAAAAACTTGTCAGAATTTGCAAAAACTGTGATGCAAAAGTTGGATACTTTTCAATTTTTTATCAAAGAGACTACGAGGAGATCTTCCTACATCAGCTAAACCCTCGTGGCTCTTTAGTTAGTGGCATACAGTATTAAACTACATTATTTTTTCATTTAATGGAAAATGACAATTCGTATTTTTATTTCTCTTTTAAATCCAAAATATGTATCATTACTTCTCTTACATGAACATACATTGCCCACTCAACGCCAACTAAAATAAAAAGACGGTTCCGGAGGTTGACCAGGCAAAATAAAACTAGTCAATCAATGATAAATATTCACAATATTGAAGTAAACTGGATATGGAGGACTCATACAGTCAACTCCAACTACTACATAATGGAGGCATACTAGTACAACAACAACAAATCTAGTGTAGTCCCAAAAGCAAGTCTGGAGATGGTAGGGTGTACGCAAACCTTACCCCTAACTTGAGGAGGTAGAGAGATTGTTTCCGAAAAACACTCGGCTCGAGTAACGAACAAGAGGCATTCTAGTAATTGTTACTATTGTTGTCATTTGCAAATACGCACCTTTATTAATGGTTTCTCTATTTAAAATCCTATTCATGAAAGCAAAAAGATCAAAACTTTCCGCTACATCCAAAACAAAGTTCACCATTTTCTATTTGTATATAGTAAATGCAAATTGCACTACAATAATTAAGCACTAAGGGGATCTGCAATGAATACCTCTTACATTCTCGCATCTTTCCTGTTAGCTCCTCCAACTGCCTGCTCTGCCTATTCGAATCCTTAATCTTCTCCAATTTCTGAAACCCATTTCTACAACACACCACACACAAGAAAAATATTAGAAACATCATCAATAACAACAACAACAACAACAACATCCACATCAATGAACACTTACACAATACATTTTTACTCAAATACTAGGGGAAAAAAAATCCTTACAAAAGAGCTCGCAAAATATGAAAACCCAATTTAAAAACATCAACAACAACATCATCCACATCAATGAACACTTATACAATACATTATTAATCAAATACTAGAAAAACAACAAGAAAATCCTTACAAAAGAGCTCGAAAAATATGAAAACCCAATTAAAAAACATCAACAACAACATCATCCACATCAATGAACACTTATACAATACATTATTAATCAAATAATAGAAAAACAACAAGAAAATCCTTACAAAAGAGCTCGAAAAATATGAAAACCCAATTAAAAAACATCATCAACAACATCATCCGCATCAATGAACACACATACAATACATTATTACTCAAATACGAGAAAAACAACAAAAGAATGCTAACAAAAGTGCTCGAAAAATATCCAAGAATTAAAAAAATTAGAAACATCAACAACAAGCACTTAGACAATACATTTTTACTCAAATAGGAAAAAAAAAAAAAAACTGCTTACGAAAGTGCTCGAAAAATATCCGAAATCTGTCCCTCAATGTCCCCGAGCTCCTCGCTAAGGCCAGATAACGAAGTCATTCCTCAATGTTAGCAAAATAAAAAACACAAACAATGCCGATCCTTAAAACACCAAAACACTAACTCAAAACATTGCAAAAACAAACAAATCGGCGATCAGATCGGTAACTTTAATGAATTTGAAACTTTAGGATTATTTCAAATTCGATAAATGTACAATGCCGATTCAAATCAGATTGCGAAAAATCTAGGATAATTAGGGGATCTGATTATGGATCAGGTAAAACTAGAGGTTGTACCGTTTGAAAATTTTGATAATTAGGGAGAAGAGATGAGAAGGAGACCATAATGTATGAGCTGGTCTCGTGATTTTGCAGCCATTTTTGTAATATTTTTTATATTTTTTGAGAGTTTAAAAGCTTAGGCGTTTTGGAGGGATTTTTGAAGAAGGTTTTAAAAAATAGTAAAAATAATGGAAAATGGGTATCCCTCGTACTTTTTTTAAATAAGAAATTAAAAAGGTAAATTTACTAATTTATATTTTCTTTTTTACATTAAGAAATAATAAAGTAATTTTACTACCCCTGAAAAAGTTTTTGAAAACTTTAAAAAAGTTTGAACACTTTTTAAAAAAAACATTTTAAAGATGATATGAAAAAAAAATTAATTAATTTACTCTTGATTTGATAAGATCTTCAACTACTATGGAACGATTATTTTTAGTAAAATGACCACTAATAAGAGACGGAGAAAAAGACCAGTTCTACTTCCTCCATTATATTTCCTAATTAGCTTTTATTTACTTGTTATTTTTGATCATTTTTTATATATAAAAAAATAACTTTTATTTTATCTTAATATTAATTATTATTATTTTCAAAATAATTTTAAAATACAATAGTAAATATTACTTATTTGATATGAATACTATATAAAATAACTATCTTAATAATTTTTTCCTTTTAATGAATATTTCAAGTCAAAATATGATGGAGAGAATTAGTCAAAGATTAGTAATTGGCGTAATTAATTGATTATAGTAATGTTAGTTAACCGATGTTTAGGCAGTGTGGGGTCCACCATGCGTTTACTTTCTTTCGGATTTTCAGGTTCTTCGTGTCTATACTTTTATGGTCCGAAACATAAAATTGTTGTCATGGACCAAACGTGGACAAGGCCCTGTTTTATTTCCAAAGCAAACTACGTCTAGGGTGTGTTTGGTATGATGGGAAATATTTTCTTGAAAAATAAGTTGGTTTTTTATTTATTTTTTTATATTTGATTAGTGATTGAAAATATTTTTTTCGGAAAATATTTTATAGTGTTTGGTTGGTGAGTAGAGAATATTTTTTAGAAAAATATTTTCTAGTGTTTGATTGGTGAGTGAAAAAATATTTTTTAGAAAATACTACTACTAATTGTTAACTAGTAAGTATATCAGTGTCTCTAACAACTCAACAATTTGTAAGAAATAATTTAAGCATAACAAATAATATCAATATCGAATTTTAAAGTACTACAATCACTAAATTTAAGCAACTATTAATTAGCAAATATAGGAGACACTTTTCAACATTTTGTCAGGACAATCTCAAGATACTACAATCAATAGAAATATAATCGAATGACAAGCTTATTCAACCTCGCGAAACAAGTTACATCGATGACAAGTTGAAATATGCAATTAGCAAAAGTAATATAGGTAAGTCTTTCTCTATGAATATGAAAATAACAATACATTCAACGAACATTAGAAATGAAAAAAAATTGGGTTTCACTTTTTTTTATTTCGAGCAGTGAAAAATTAAAGTAAAACACAATGAAAAAAAAATTGAGTTATGTAAATTTTTGAGAAATGTAATTTTTTTGAATATGAGTGTTGTTGGGATGGGGAAAAGTGATGGGGGTAGGGTCATAAGTCTCATTTATCATTTTCGGAAAAATAATTTCCCTTGACCCATGAGATAAGTCATTTTCCATCAAATGGAGGAAAATGAGTTGTTGTAGAAAATATTTTTCCAACATTTCATTACAACCAAAAAGGGAAAATTGGAAAACAGTTTTCAGAAAACATTTTCCATCATACCAAACACACCCCTAATGTCCTTCAAAGTATTTGTAATTTTGAATCTTTATTTTCATAAATTATTTTAATATTTATGTATAAGATAAAATTTTATAATCAGTTAAATATTTTTATTGTCTTAAAATATCTTGAATAGCTATCTCATTGATAAACTTTTGTATAATTTATTCCTGATAGGTAATAACAGTAAGTTCTAATTTTCGCATAACTTCTGGTTAATTGAGCAATTTCCTGCATGTTGTCTTATGGACAAAAGTTAAAATGTATTTTTCTCTTATTGGTAGTATATGTAAGTTCTAACTTTTGCTTAGAAGACGTAGTTTTTGGTTCATTAAGTAGGTTCACTATCTTAAATTTTTCTGAACATCTGTGTCTTATGGGTAATATATATAATTTCTAACTTTGGCCTATAAGATTGAACTACTGGACAAATGTGCAGATTCATCACACGAAATGTTATGAATGTCTGTCTTCTGGTAAAAATTAAAATATCTGCCATATAGATAAAATTTATTTGGTGGAGCTAAAAATGAAGACCGTCTATTGTGTAGCCCCTTTTGTAACACTTTTTTATGTAGAATAAAAGATCGAAAATCAATTCATTTTAGGATCATTTTCGAACTTAACCCAATTAGAAACATGACAACGTTGGCCCTTTTTTTTTTTTTTTTAATACTGTACTTCTTTTCAAATTAGCGTAGTGTTTTGGTTGAGAATTATGTTTCGAATAATTTGCAAATGACTATAATTTCATGGTTTCATATAAAAGTGAAATGGAAAGGATGGAAAATCAAAAAAAAAAAAAAAAAAGGAAAAAAGGAAGAAGGATACCAATAGAGAAAAAACAGAAAGTAATGGGACTTAAGTTTACGAAAAATATTTCAGTTCTAGTCCTTGATGAATCTTGAAATCTACGTTAAACCCAGTTCCTTAAAACCCAAAACCCGAAAATTGATCTTGCTAGAGAAGGAGGAGAAATTCATATTACAATTCTATTATAAATATGCAGAAAAGCTTCACTCTCTTACAGACAATTGCAATTTCAGGTGTATTTTCTGCTGTTTCTGGCTGGTAATTAATCAACTGTATATGTATTTCTCTCTATGTTAATTAAAGAAAGCTTTTTTCAGCTAATTTTCTGATAGATAAATGGTTTAGTTTCATTAAGAAGGAAATTTGAATAGTGGGTTTTGTTTGGATCTACGAATTTGTTAGTTTTTTGGCGAAGCCAGGTAGGGGCGAGGGGGGAAATTACACTGATTATACATGGTTAATTCTTTTTTTTTTATATATGTATATGTATATGTATATGTATATGTGTATGTATATGTATTAGATGTCGAATTCCGTTTGACTTCTTCGTGTGTTTAATTCTTTATATTTTGAATTCTTTAGTGAAAATCTCGATTCCGCCACTGGTTTGTAGGTATGGGTTCATGTTTGGGAGAGAGTCAGCTAGGAAGGAGCTAGGAGGTTTGATTGAAAGTCTTCGCAATTCCAATTCTGACTCCGTGTCATCTCCCGCTCCTCACTCCCAAGAGTAGCAGGTATTATACCCAATAAATTGTTGGCTTTTGGATGTTTAGTTTTTGTTTTCAAGTGAAAACTGATATTGAAAATTGGAGTTGTGTTTGTCGATGAATATAAATTGGAGTTGGTTTTTGAATTTTCGTAAGTAATTTGGAGTGAAAACAACTAATTTTGTTGTTTTTCTAATTCTTGAAACTTTTGGAATTCAACTTCTGGAATTTTATGGCCAAGCGTGTATTCCGGAGTCCAACTGTGCAAAAAAGTGATAAATTCTCATCCCCCCATGTTACATATTCTTTATTGGAAAAGAGGGGTTCGTGTTGCACCGAAGGATGTGCTCTAGTGGTCAGTGAATTGGATCGAGCACTATGAGGTCTCAAGTTGAAATCCCAACAGAGACAAAAATACTAAATGATTTCTTCCCATGTGTTTCCAGTCCTGATGGGCGGAGTTACCTGAAACTTGTTGTTGGTGGGAGGTGGCAAGCATTCGTGGAATTAGTTGAGGTGCGCGGAAGTTGGCTCGACACCACAGTTAAGAAAAAGGAGGGGTTTGTATTAAGATGATCAAATGATAAGATTGTTGACTGCTGAATAGAAATAGTGCCAAATACTTTGTCTCCCCCTCCCCAAAAAAAATAGTGCCAAATAAATTGGTACATATGTGATGCGGCTTTGGCAGGTGTCACGTGGAATTAGTCGAGGTGCTCAAAAGCTGGCGTCCACAGTTATTAAAAAGGAGGAAGGTTTCTATTAAAATAGACAAATGATAAGAATGTTTACTTCTGAATAGTAATAGTGCCAAACAATTTGGTATATATGTGATGTGACTTTAGGCTTGCTTAGTTGTATCATGTTAATTGGATTTGACTGCAACTGCTAGAAACCTCTGCTGCTTGATAATTTTTTTTCAAACAAAGAGGCAGTCCGGTGCACTAAGCTCTTGCTATGCCTGGAGTCCAGAAAAGGCTGGATCACAAGGGTCTATTATATGCAGCCTTACGTTGCATTTCTGCCTTAGCTGCTCAATGATGAACCTTGGAAAAAGGGTATGATACGAGTGTGTTTATTTACTTTACCATCAGTAGTAGTATGTCGACTTGAGATGAATAGACATGATTCTACTTTGGTGGGTGATTCTGTCACACATGGTCATTACTAATTTACAATGCTTGTATTGGCTATGGAAAAACTGTTTTTGCCATTTTGTTAACTTGAAGATGACATTGTGCTTTAGGGATGCTTGTATTGATGGATAATACTAAAACTGAACCAGCCATGATTCTCAATTTTTTTTTCTTAAAAAATGAACCAGCCGCATCTTCTTAATAGACAAAAGCAGTTTCTACCACATTTCTTCACCAGAACTATTCTTGCTAATTTTCGTAAAAGCAATCCTTCTTAAATCCTTATCTTCAATTTGTAGGTGCTAAGGAAAAGTGATGATGTGAGTTTGGACAACCGAAGAGAATGATGCCTCATTTCTTGTTGAAGCTGAGACAACTGAAGGTACATAGGTGTTGGTAGAAAGCTCTTTGAGATTGTGACAACAATTTAGGTTTCATGTTTCTCTTGTTCTTTTGCTGAAAAATTAACTTCGTCGTTGATGATAACTTAATCGCCTTTACTATTAAGACAGAAGTTTGTATAATGATATTCTTCATTGAGAAGAAAGTAGTATAATTGTATTGGATATCAGGTTTATTCTTGACTACTGGCATACTTTGCCCATTCCAAGCAACTATTTAATGTCTGCACTAACAACTATCTTGGAAGTTTCATGCTAGTAATAGTATTCTGGTCAGTATTCTAGTTCTATTAATTTCTGGAATGGGTTATGGTCTTTTTGTGCTGAGGTTGGGAGGGGTCTTTTAAATCTAGTTTGATTAAAAAGGTCAAGACTTTGATATACTGATTTTGACATGTACTGGGATCTTTCGATCATAGATTCATCCCGATTGGTATTTGTCTTTCACGGGATGTTGACATTGTTAGCTTGTTCCTCTTGTAAGGGCGAGAAAAGATACAATCTTGAAAGAACTTGTAAAAGTGTGTCAATACCTTTGCATCTGAGAAAACTTTTAACTTTATTTTTGTTTCTTTTGATTTTGTCTCTTAAATGCCTTTTCCCGTATCCACCTATTGACCAAGCTATACTTCAGTTAAGAAGAAGTATGGCGAATGGCAGTCCATAATTTTTTTTTCATAGGCAAACATTTGGAAGAAGCTTTAAGAACGGCTGCCATAATTTCCCCAATATTATCATTCTGCTTTAGGTTAACTTCTTGGTAATTGCCACAGATACAACAACAACAACAACAACAAACCCAGTGTATTCCCACAAAGTGGGGTCTGGGGAGGGTAGGATGTACGCAGACCATACCGCTACCTCGAAGAAGTAGAGAGGTTGTTTCCTATAGACCCCCGGCTCAAGATAACGCATAGTAAACGTGGAGTTGGATGACATAACAGAAATAAGGAATAGAAAATAATAAAAATAAAAATCAGCGAAATACGAGAAATAAGGGCAACACTAAAAGAGAAAATAGGAACTAGGAAAAAAGGAATAGGACACCCACCTAGTAGCAACATACACTCACATACAATTGCCACAGATACATTGGAATAATATCTAGTGAAGTACATAGGCCGTAGACCATGTATAAAGCAAGTGGATATTGCGTTTACTTGAATAAAATATTTTGTACGTCTTTTTTTCCTTTTTCTTTGTTATAAAAGCTCTTAAGATCTTTGATTTTTATTATGGCTGTGAAGACATGACAAATATCTTTAACCTATGAACTTTGTTTTATTTTACTGTCAAGTATTCTTAAACATGGCTAACAAAATAATGCTAAGAGCTCAAAAATAATTATGTGGAGGCTCGAGAGCCTGAAATTAATTTCACCATTTCTCTAATATGTTTATGATCTATGAGCATCGGTTGTTGCATCAGATGATTTTATACAATGAATAGGGTAGTGTTATCTGCTCTACTTGAAATATCCACTGGGCTAGCAACATATTATCATTCAAGTAAGTTGCTTGTTGATAATTAATATCTCGAAGGAAGAAAGTGTAAATATTAACAGGAAAATGCATCTGTAGGAAGCAATATTATTAGCTCCTTTATTCTTCAATAATAAATGTGGAAGGCAGAAATTTTTTATTTTTGTACAAAGAAAAGAATATGCTTAACCAAATCCTTGTATGATACTATCTAATTGTCCCGGGTGATCCAGCGCTTAATAAACCTCTGAACCAGGGAGGTAAATGTTTACTCACTTAGCTTCTTTTTCTTGTCTCCAATGACCCAAAGCTTCACAAACCCTGAACCAGAGTGGCAAAGATTGGCATACTTAGCTTCTATTTCCTCTTTCCTATAGTTTATTAGACACAAGCTCAAATTCTTCTGCACTCTTTTGGGTTCTACGAGTGTGGCACTTAAGTACTCCGTGCCACTTTCTGCTGACCTACAATGGAATAACTATATTACATGTATACAGATCCGTATCTTTACACTACTGCAACCTCGGTAGCTTTCTTAGAGTGACTCTCTTTGATAAATCTTACATAGAGGTCTGTCCTGCTTGAGTCACACTCTGGAAGGCTAGCATTTCGTCCTCCTTCTGACATGCTCTTCACGAATTGCACTAGATTCCGCCAGTTTTCTGGCTCAAACAACCGTTTGTTCATTCGCAAGAATGTAAATGCACTCAAGCCATTTCCAGATTCTGACATGCTTGTTGCCAAAACTTGAGAAAAGGCTCCTGCATCGTACCTTTCTAGAGCATTTTCTCCAGCAAGTTCTACTCCAGCAGTTCTCGCTGCAGTTTTAACTTGTCGAACTAAGCCTTCTGGTGAGCAGTTTGCACTATGGGGCTGTTCACCATCCCTCATTTCCATGCATGTAAAGTTAAGTACAACTCGATGTTTCGCTATCATACGTGCTATAGGTAGATAGCCGTCTCTGTGTCTTGTATTATAATATCCTGCCGTTAACTCTGCAGCATGTGATCTAGTATTGTAATGCCAATGAATCCCAGCTACCTTTCCGGATAGTTTAGCCCCAGTTCCTTGGTATATACTTTCTCCTGCTGCTAGGATTCTGTCTCCATGCTCCAATAGTTTTCCTGAATACCACTCTAGGAAGAACTGTCCATATTCACTGTTCCATGTTCCTTCCCTTTGAAAAAATCCAGTATCCTCGGGAAACTGGTTGTACTGCCCAGAGTCATGAGGCCCTCCCTGGCCCCAATCATCCTTTCCAGCTGCCTTGGCTGCTGCTGCTAGTGAAGCTTTCATGTACTGCATCCACAAAAAAGATGTTAGATTTTTTTCCAGCATCAGAAGGTCTTCCTAATTTTTTCCGATATTATTCATGTATTCAACAAGATTATTCTAATATTTCAAGCCATAAATTCAAGTGGTTACCTTGTCGTAGCATTGGAATTCTCCAATTCCAGGAAACCTCCATGTACCATTGCTTTCTGGATAGGCTGGATATCTTAGCTCCCCACAAGGACCCATTCCCACTTGAATTTCCTGTAGAAGAAAACAAAATGTCAATTTCACTTTTTCCTACCATTTTAACTTGGATAATCTAATCTAACATGAGTATATTAGGAGGTCCCCTGTGTCATTTGGATGATTCTATGTACTTTTTGTGGTCCACCTTTAAGATTCCTAACCAATAAATTAAGTAGACCATTTTGTAAAAAAAAATAAAAAAGAATATATTAAGTGGACCACATGACACTGACATAAAGTAACTTATTTATTTTTCTTATTCGCTTGTTCTCTTATCCACCTTTTTTTTCTCTTTTGGATAAATTCCCTGATCTATTTTTGTTTAGATTCAGATTAAACTTCAGCCAATATTTCTTCTGGATTTGGATGAATTATTTATTCTCTATCCTAAAAGGGAATTATGACAGTATGACCTGCAGTGGCTTTTATGTTTAAACTTTTCCTTTTTACATTAATTAGCAGCTTTAGTTTCCAACTAACTCATATCCTCTCTTAAAGAAATGTTAATTTATGCCTGCTTGTCTGTGTTATAAAGCTTATACTTGGAGTTTTCAGTTGATGTTGCTTTAAGGTATTGTGAATTAATAGGAAGTGTACTCTTAAAGTAACAAGATAGGATATGTGATTGTTAAGCATAAATCTTACCACTATGACATTTCCCAAATAATCGTTGAATCTTTCTCTGAAGCTCCTCATATAGTCGGCGTATACTTGAATGGGTGTTCTTCCTTTGAGTACTGGCAACATATCACAACCTAAGGATATATACTCAGGATTTCTACGGCCTGATCTATCTGTGTAGACAAGGTCAGGATTCTTGCTGATTTCTTCAAGTACCCATGGAGGTAGAGGAATACTGCAAAATCCATAACAATTCTTAGTGATGAATCGATTGGTTTCTCTTAGCTGATAGTCTGATCAGTGAGAAGAAATTCTATTTCTACTTGAATTATATACCCATTAAATTATGAACTAGTACTTAAGATTACAGCAAATTAGGTCTTTGGACAAAGATTAAATTCTGTTAACCATTTCAAACCAAGGATTGAAAACTTGAAGAAACCTAAGATCTATAGGTCCGTCGGATATTTTTCCTATGAAAGATTAGGAAACAGTACTAACATGACAGAATGTGCCCTAACTGATGTTTTGATTTGGAATTATGAGAGCCGAGAAGATAATTTTCCCAGTTCTTCAGAACTCAACTAGATAATTCATGAATCTATGCAAATAGTGTGTTCAGAAGCAATAGGCTTTTCAAAGTCCGATACAAGCCAGTGAAACCTGTATCCAGGGAAAAATTCATCCATCTAATTTCGACAACAAATACATTGTTGCTAGGTCAAATTTATACAGATTGCTATTTAAATGTGCCTTGAATATCTACTAACTTTACAATAGTGTAGTTTGTTCTAGTCTAATGGAAACAGAGCAGAATATAGCTAGATCGTGATAAAGCGAGATATGAAATCATAAAACATAGAGCTGTTAGAAAGAGCTTTGTATTAGTACCTGCAAGAATCTCCAACATTTCCTCCACACTGATGAAAAGACATGACAACTTGAAGCTTCAAGCCATGTTCTTGACACATCTTGACAAGTTCAGCATACCCTTCCCAGTTATACTTCAATGGTCCATCTTTCTCCACCAATCCCCACCAAGCATCCACCATAACCCCTTCAGCTCCAGAACTTTTCAAGGCCATCAAACTCGCATTCATCGCTCTTGGCTTGTTCAAGTTCCCTCCCATGGTCATGGTGTCAAGTGGGAGCATCACAAAAACAGGTACCTTTCTACTGCTATTGCTGTGACTAGCTGTTAACTCATGTAGCTTCTCTCTTTTCTCATTTTTCCTCCCTTCCATGATTGTCTCATGGGAGAGTTGAGCTTCTTGCATCGAGCTTTTTGCTACGAGACGGCAAGATGGCTTGGATTGTGCAAAAGAAACCATGCTTAAGAAATCATCAGGTGTTTTAAAACCTTTGGTTTCTTTTAAATTGATAAAAGAAGTTGATGATTGGAGTGTTAGTGTCATTTCTTGTTTTTTTTTTGATAATAGAAAATAGATAAACAGAAGTAGGAATGTGTTGCTTTTGATAATAGAATATGTATGATGATTTTGTGCTGATAATAGAAGATATAGGCAATGTGTATTGTATTTATAAAAGCAAGATCCCTAAAGGTTTGAGGTGAATGAAGGAGACAAATCTGGTGGTGGCTCTATTTAGAATGTAAAAAAAGTGCAAAAGTTCAAAACAAGTCAGCTTACTTGACGTGGCGACACATATAACAACCATATTATTATTTATATTCCTTTTTTCATGTTGTCAATATTACACCAAGTCAATAAAAAAGCATTTCAATGTAAAATAAAAACTGTCAAATTATCCATCCAGTCAGAGATTATGTCAACTGATTTCCTTTAAATATTATTTGCTCTTGATATGGGAGTGGGCTTATTGTGAAATTATTAATAAGTAGGACATGATTTTAGATAGTAAGATTTGGTGTTCGAGGATTAGGATAGACGGTTAGTGGGTAGTTGTCGTACTTCCAAGTGTATGATTGTATCGTATAATTTCCTTTCTCCCGTGTGTGTTAATATTTGTTGCTACACTTATTCTGTACATATTGTTGTTTGCATTAGATACTTCGTTTTTAGTAGGGGTCTATTGGAAACAATCCATTCGATCCGCACACATCCTACCCTCCCAGACAATATTTGTGGGATTATACCGTATTATTTTGTTGTATTAGTGGTTTGATATGTAAGTTAAAAATCCTTGAGAATATGATGGTAATCCACGTGGCATTGTCTGCTATAGGCATTTTCCAAGTTATCTGACCAATAGAAACATCAGAATCGGAACGCGTTGTTAGTGGATAAACATGAAAAGTCCTTGTGTTGGCTGAGTCACTTCCATTGGTTTTTGGTGCATAATGCCAAAATGTCATCCAGTCAATCCACCTTTTTGCTGTGTTTAATATGGTTAGGGGTTGTTTGGTTGGGAAATAGTGATTTTACTTATCCCGACATGCATATGGGATAACTTATCCCATCACTATGGTGTAAATGGTGGGATAAGTTATCCCGGTATTAGCTAATACCTCCAACCAAATATGGGATAAAGTAATCCATCATTTTATCCCGAGACTACTTATTCCTTATACCTCACACCAAATGACCCCTTGAAGTTTTATTGTAGTAGAGAAGTAACTTCCTTGGAGTAACTGATAAAGTTGTCGTCATGTGGCCAAGAGGTCACGGGTTCAAGCTGCTGGCAGAAATGCAAGGTAAGGCTCTGATGAGTTTTATTGGAAGGGGAGGTGGGGAGGATAAAAGGCACCCGAGGGTGTGTATTTCGATGAATTGGGCTGAAAACTAAGATGTTTCATGTTTAAATCTCAGCAGAGACAAAGATATCAAGCTACTTGTGCCGGTGAAAGATACTAAGCTACTTTATGAAATCAATCGAGGTGCATATAAGCTACTCGTGGTTTGAACATTCTGGTTATTAGAAAAGAGGAGGTGAATGAAGAGTAAAAGTAAAAGATTTATGAAACTTTCCTTATAATGTCCTCAATAGTACTCCTCTCTGCCTTCAAATTATATTCACGATTTAAGTTTTATGAATTTGACCTTTAATATTTTAGCATTGAACTCATTATATATTTGAAATAATCTGGCCTTGGACAGAGCCTGTGCAAGTGTTAATGGCGCATAGGACTGTTCCAGGGCTTCTTTCTCCTTAAAAGTCTTAAACTAACATTTGATTGAGGATGTCTTAGTTATTATTCTCCTTATTAGTCCTGTCCAAATTCACATATGAAAGAAGCTAAATGAATAAAATATCAAATGGGAAGCAACAGTTTAGAAATTAGAATATGCTTTAACTATAAGATATTATCATCATAAAGCACTGATACTTGTAGATATTTCTAAGACCTTTAACTTCAAGATATTTCTCAAGTTCCTTTAATTTTTTGAATCGAGGAAAAAGGTGTGTGTATATGAAAACAATGTACATAGTCAAAAATAAATAAATACCCCTCTTCTGTCTAACAATACTTCTTCACTATACTAAAAATAAATGTCCAATAATACTTGTTTAATTTGGAAAATCAATGAATAATTTATCTTTTTTTATCCTTGTTATTAAATACTACTATTTATTATTCAATGATTTTTTAAGACATTAAATTTGTCATCCTTACTATCGTGTCGAGTTAATAGTGGAGAAATATTATTGGACGGAGTGATTACATAAAGGGCAAGACAATGAAGTTTCTGGTCTTCTTTTTTCCAACTAAATTCTCAGCCATTATTTTGTGGTGATAATCAGTGAGTGGTTTTCTTTTGCCAAAATTATAGAAACCCCACAAAACTTAGCCACCTTCTTTGTGTGTTTTATAACTAAAAAACACCACTTGCAATCAAGCTTGGGTGGCCTAGTGGTTAGCTCACTAGATCGCTTAAGCAAGTGTCGGGGTTCGATTCTCGCCTTGTGCATGCAACAATCAATTGGCCAGCGGCAAATCCTTTAATGGAGCTCAGATCTGCAGATGATTACTCCTTGGCCTGTCGGGCTGGGGGATACCTTGAAAAATTATTAAAAAAAAACACTTGCAATTCAGACTTACGTGGAATAACGAAAACAAAAAAAAAAATTTCTGCTTTCCCTTATATATACATACCACCTTTTTAAAAAAAGAAGATAAACAGAAGTCTTTGCTTTCATTTTCTTGGAATTTCACTTTTTTTTCTTTTTCTCCAGAATTTTTCCAAGTCGGATATAGTTTACACATTGTTGATTTGTTCTCGAGAAAGAGCTTTTTGAATTATGAAGAATTACAAAAACTTTAAAAAGGTGCCTTGATGAATTGACAGTAGTTTTGGATATTTTTTTAGTTTGTATTTAACTTAAATAGCCGCCTCCCAAATATTAGTTAATAAACGTATATTTATGAATAGACTCGACTAGCAATTATAAATATTTCTGGCCGAACAATCGAACATGTGACCTAGCATTTGGCATGTTAGGTTGTTCAACAAAACCACCAACTCAACCTAAGACCAATTAAACACAATTGGAAATTAAAGATTTATAAGAATTTTGAGTAGTAGTTCGAGTAAAACTATTACTCTATCTTAAAGATAATTCTTTTTTTTTTTAAATTCTCACATGATCCTTTTTTTTTTTTTTTTACGATTTCTCTATTTTTAACGCGTCAATAATGAATTAGGAGTACCACTTATATAGGTTGGTTTAAATATTGAAATTAGGCTATCAAATCATTAAAATTCAACCATGGATACTTTTATTGAAGGCACTGAACTGAAATTAAAGTTGTCGGTGGATAAGTTTCTATTATCAAATACTATGAAAACATAAAGGTTACCTACCAAAAGATTTTGTTTAAATCTTCAATTGCGGGGAAAATTCCAATATGTCACAGCTAAGTATTAGTAGTGAATTGATAGATTTTGGTCTTTTTTAGCTTTCATTTTTGCAGTCTATATATGTACCTCTCGTTCAATTTCTGCTTAGTAATCCTTTGTGGAGGGAATTAAATCTTATCCACTTGTGTTGAATAGTTGTTATCATGTAAATGTCTTATACAAAGCTTATTATTATTTAAATAAATGGAGAAGAAAAGTTCAAATTTAAAATGAAATAATCCCATCTTTATTAATTCATGAGTTTTTCATTTTCAATTCTTCCTTTTGTTCATTATAATAATTTGCATTCCGTTGTCATCAAATATAGTGACTTGGTTAATTAAGTAGGATGGATGGATATTTAATACGAATTTAAAGTTATTAACATTCTTTTATATATCATGTCGATTATATATTTACAGTAAGCCTTCATGATATAGGGTAAAAATTTCTTGCATGAATGAAACCTTCTGTAAGTTAGTAGGAGTACTATTAAACAATGTCATCATTGTAATTCAAACTTTAAACCCCACGTACAAGGTCTACTTTTTTGGTGTCTTCTCTATTTCAAATTTCTTTCTAATTAATCAACATCTTTACTCAATGTCAATGGTAGCCAGAAAATGGTATTTAATATTAGGCCTTAAACTGCATAATAAAGTTTTTATATGTTTTTTTTTTATTTTATTTGAAGTTTATCCTTCTAGTTGTATGGGGGCAAGCAAAATCAATTCCCTTGATTCTCGAAGTAGATATCAACTATATTCTTGATATGCATTCATTATAATATAAATACATTTATAACCCCAGCACACTTTTAATTATTATTTTATTCTTCCCTATTTTAGCATCTCCCATACAAGGAACAAAGCCGATCTTGTTATGTATTAAAACACAAATTCCCTTGATCGGTCTTAACCTATCAAACGAACCGGCGATCTTAAATGATAATTACTCTCTATAATTAATTATTCTAATTCATCTTTCTCCCATCAAACTTAATCTTTTTTTGAAGGAAAAAAGAAAAAGAAAATCATAATTACGGCCCTAAACCTTTTTTTTCCAACTATTTATGGCCCTAAAATACTTTGGATAACTAGCTTACAAAATGTATAAGTTATGTATGTTCTATACTATATATATCGTCGGCCCGTGCTAGTACAGGCTAATATATATTTTTTTATTTCGATTTATATGACATAAATAAAATTAAAATAATTTAATTTTTTAATTATTGTGATTTATAATACTTTTCTTCTATTCCAATTTAAGTGTCTGATATTCGAGAGTCATATAAATATTTTATATCTATAAATTTTTTAGTTGTTGATTGTGTGATTTATAATGTTTTTTACATAATTTTTCGATGTGTTCCTCCGTCTCATCCCAATTTATGTGGCACTATATATAATTTCGATAGTCAACCAAATGTTTTATGTTGACATATAATTTTGTGCCCATTTTACCTTTTTATGAAATATTATTAATTTTTTAATGCTTAGATGACCATAATATAGTAAAATCATGATCGAAGCAGCGAAACATTCATGTCTTTTCGTGTCATTCATAGTCAATTATATTTTAAAAATAATTTAAGTTTTTAATTGTTACGATTTATAATACTTTTCTTCTATTCCAATTTAAGTGACATTGATATAATTTCGAGAGTCAACCAAATATGTTATATCCTTTTAAGTTTTTTAATTTGTTAATTATTTTGATTTAGTATTTTTTACGTATTTTTTGAAATATATAACAGATTATTATTTTTTTAGATATTTTAAATTGTTAACTATTGTAATTTATAATACTTTTTTATGTAATTTCTAAACAATATATGTTACTCTCCTTGTGCAAACTTTGTGGCATTGATAGTCAATCATATTTTTAAAATAATTTAAGTTTTTAATTATTGTGATTTATAATATTTTTTCTTATATTTCAATTTAAGTGGCACAATGCTTAGATGGTCATAATAATTAATTAGGGGTGATATAGTAAAATGACGATTGAAGCAGCGCAACAGAGATGTCTTAAATGACTAACAACAACTAATTAAAAGTGATATAGCAAAATTACTTTAAAAACTACTTGTGAAAAAAAAAATTAAGTGGCCTCATATAAGACGTCAAGTTAATTTAAAACATGAAGAGTTAATTTATCATTTTATATCTATTTAAAAAATTTATTAAATATTATTAATTTTTAAATACTTAAATGACTTATAATAATTAATTAAGCGTGATAATAAAATTACAATTGAAGCAGCTGAAGTAGACATGTTATAAATGTCCATTTTTACTTTTTCTTTACTAAATATTATTAATTTTTTAATATATAAATAACTTATAATAATTAATTATGAGTAATATAATAAAATTACGAAGCAAATTGCTGAAGCATGCATTTCGAAACCAAGTTGTTACTCTTCTAATATAGTAAAATATAATAAGTCTCATACCTTATACCTATATATATTTCAGACATGTTAATTAATTAATCTAAAACTTACATAAAGTCACAACTTAAGTATTATTTATTACACAAAATCCCAACTCTCAAAACATATTACAAAAATCTCACTTTTTCAATTTCTCTCTCTAAAAGTACATATACATTACTTTACTATTATCTATTCATATATTTCACTCATTGAAAGATGCCGACAATCAAGGAACAACTTTTTATGAGTTATCAATTTTGAATTCTCAATTATATTTGATTCAATCTCTTTTTAGTGACATTTTATTTTTTCAGAAATTCCATTTATAACATTCTTAAATTTAAGATTGAAAGTTAGTAAGATTTTTTTTATACTTTATCAAATCAAGATTTTGACTGAATAAGTATAATATATATATATATGAATTGTTGTTTGTATAAACTAAATTGTTGAAATATAGAAATTGTTGTATATATGTACTGAATTGTTGGGATAAAAAAATTATTGTGTATATGAACTGAGAATTTCAGGGTAAACAATATACAAAACATTTTGCTATGTATAAATTTATATATACGTAGAAAATACTTTCATCGTTAATTAGCAACAATACAAACTGAACGTATGTATATGTCTACATATACATAGAATTTATGAATAAATATACATATATATTATAAGGAAGGTTAACTACTAATTTTTTGTCGGAATTAATGTATGCTAATGAACGCATGATAACATACGTGTGAATGACAAATTCATATAGAATACACATTAGCAACCACAAATTCAATCACAAATCATATATACATAACTAAATATTATAATATACATAAGTTTTATAGGCAATTGTTTTGTGAGCTCAATTGTATGTTAACTTTCGATAATGAACATGTATTTTCATAATAACATTTTGTAGTTGGACAAATACATAACAGATATATATATAAATACATATTAACTCCAGTTTCAATAGTAAATTATGTAGACGGTACTATACTTTGGTTATACATTGAATACACCTATTAACGCAATAGTATGGCCTAAATTCTTTCACATGTTTTGACTTCAAGACGACAATAGCGTGAGGACAAGGAATCTCGTCTTTTTAAACCCTCCCACAGATGCACGATCCACTTTTGAGGTTGACGATGTATCTTCTTCCAAAATCATAAACTGAGTAGATATAGGTTGAAGAAGCCTTGACCTGAATTAAAAAAGATTCATTTTTTTTAACTAGATGCTTCCGACGTCCATTTACAATCCTCATTGTAACATTGGAGGATATAGCTGAAATAGACAATCATAATATGATTAGTAGTAATAACAATTTATATTTTTTTTTATTTTGGATGTTACAAATCGATTATACAGAGAAAAAAATTCATATACAACATAAGATATAAAATATACATTACAACTCAATAATATATATATGTTTCAGCTTGTTAATCAATTTGTGAATGCAAACAATACGATACCAAAATGTTATTCTACGCATATACAAAACACAGTGAATGTATATGTAAATAATAGACGGCATTGCTATGTATATAACATAAACTTGTTTCCTTGCAATTTATAAATTTAGGACATCAATTAATTGAATTCGAAAAAAAACAGACAATTTCATGTGCTCAACATGAAAACAATCTCTGCAAAAAAAAAATTAACTTCATTCTAATATTCACGCAAGTTTAAGTAAATAAATTTCGTAATAGAACTAAAAATAATACCTCTTTTTGCCTGAAAAAATTATTTTCGTTAAAAACAATACCTCTTTTTTGGCTGAAAAAATTGACGAAATCAACCTAAAAAAAAGTCATCGATCCCGCGACAACAATACCTAAAACAATTGCAAAAAAATAATACCTCTTTCTGTTTCGATTCTCCATTGACTAGAGTACCTCAAAAGAATAAAAATATCCATCATCTTGAATTTCAATTAATTTTTTTCTGTCTGATTTTTTTTTAATGCATTTTTATAATTCAAAATTTGAATTTCAATAGTTGTTACATAGTTTAAGAGATGTAATAATCCACTTAATTAATTGGCGGCAAAAATTATGTCCTTAAAGGAAGGGAATCAGTTATTTCCATTTTTAACGACAGTAACAAATTCACATATACACAGGCTACTATGTATATGTCGGCTATTTTATGTATATTAATCGAGAGAGAGAGTAAAGTAATTTAAAAAATGAGACAGTGTAATTACTTCTAAAAGGGTTGATATTTATGTTATTTATACTTAATTAATTGGCTAAATATATCCATCATTTCCCCCTAAAACTTAATACAGTAGTACCAATTATGGGCCTCAAATTTTCTGAAAGTACCTGTTTGTTGTTGGATTCAAGTTAAGCTCAGGATTGGGTAAAGCGAAGAGGGGAAAACGTATGGGAGTTGGGCCAATTAGGTTTGTTGGGTCGACTAGAAGATTAATTTAGAGATTAAATTTTTAATTGAGATGAAATAATATATGTGTAATTGTTATGTAGGCGTTACGTAAGATATTATAAGTGGAGACATGAGACTTGGTAGGTGTTTGAATGTACAATTTTGTCTCATGATTTAAAATTATGAGATGAAATCAGTATTATGGCATGCAATTTAATGCTTATTTCATCTCATGATTCCATATCATAAGATGAAATTTCAAATTCTTCAAAAAGCTAGATTAGAGAATTTCTTATCATGATTTGAGTTTTTTTTTAAAATACGAAAGTTAACCGACAACCTAATATTTTATATAAGAAAACCTCACCATTTATATCTGTCAACCATTAATTTCATATGTAAATCAAATTAAGAAAAATTACATAATAGCTCACATTAACTTATCATTATTACCTAGAGGAAAGACATCTTCCCCCCCCCCCCCCCCGAACTTGTCGCCACAACTCACTTTAACACTTAAACTTAACTTTCGTTTATTTATCCCCCTTAACATCTTTAAAGTGAATTATTTTCACCCCTCAAAACTGAATACCACTCTCACGACGGAGAGTGCGCTACACACGCGCCACGTCATTGCCAAATCAGTGCCATGTCATTTGCCACGTAAGATTTTTTTTTTTTTTTTTAATAATCTCACACACTAACTTTTTATATATTTTATATATACTATTTATATATATATATATATATTTAAAAGAGTATATTTTTTATAAAAAAATATATTTTATATAAATAAAATAGACCCCACTCCCCTTCCTTCTTCTTCTTCACAACCCCCACCCCTTCATTCTTTCACAACCCCCACCCCACCCCACCCCAATTCCTTCTACTTCTTCATTAGACAGCAACCCCCGTCCTCTCCCCTTCCTCCTTCTTCTTCTTCTTCTTCTTCTTCACATAAAAACATCATTTTTTCTATTTCTTTCACCATTACCACAAGCTTTTTCAATAAATTTTTTTCTTCATCAAATGCAAAATTAACTTGAATTAGCTTGAGCAAATCCATCAACGAACTAAATACAAGTACATGATCACAAAAACACATCAATACACAAAATCTTAAATCCAAATTCTTTCACATTAACCAAAACCCAAAATTTCAAAACTCCTAAATTTTTAATTTCTTACTCAAAAATGTCTAAGAAATGACATAAACAGTCCGAAATTCGAAAATGGTATAGATGATATTCGCATGACATGAAATTTTTGACCTAGAATCAAACTTGTTCATCAATCTTGAACCTTTTTTGATTGTCGAAAAATAAAATTTTGGATTAATTAGGACTTGATAGGAAGGGAATTACGAAGAAACGGGGTGGGGGTATGAAGAAGATGAAGAAATGTAGTGTTGGGGGAGGGGGTGGGGGTGGGGAAGGGGAGTGATGAAGAAGATGAAAATGTCTTCTATGAAGACATTTTTCTTTTAATGTTATATATATATATGTGTGTGTTTGTGTGTGTGTGTGTAATAATAATAATAATAATAAAAATAGCAATAAAGTGGTCTTTTAAAAAAAAATAAAAAATCACTCGCACTTTTTTTTTTGCCACGTCAGCTATAAGGGGAAATTTAATTCATTTGAAAGTTGTTAAGGGGGTAAATAAACGGAAGTTAAGTTTAAGTGCTAAAGTGAGTTGTGATGACAAGTTCGGGGGGGATGTCTTTTCTCTTATTACCTATAATTCAACTCTTTAAAATAATTACAAAAAAATTGAATTTTACTTTTATCTCTCCAATTATCAAATACATCAATTTCTCGACCTTAATTTTCTTCACCCGTTTCATACTCTGCATCTTGTATCACTCTTTCACCATTTCTTTTCAAAGCTCTTTCTAAACTCCACTACTTCCCTTCATTCCATATTGAAGATGAACTCCTCTGCGCTCTCAATTTCCTCCCCCCCCCCCCCCCCCTTCACGCCTTACCCACTCACCACTCTCCTTGATTTTACCTCTTCCTTCGATGACTTTGACACTATTATCGATTTGATCCAGATCGAAAAAAAACTTCTTTTTACACCAAAACTCGCTACCAATTTCAAGATGTAGAGGTTTATTTTAGGTCTTCTTTCCCTTCACCTTCAATTAGTGACAATTTCTAATTTTACATCTAATTATTTTTTTTTCAAATCAAATGAAATCAATTTGCCGACACTTTTTCAAGAAATATATCTAAGATGTCCCCACAAATTGTTACTTAAAAAAATCAATGAAAATGAAGAGAAGTAGTATCTCGGGGGTTTCACGAGATATTCGCTGATTAATGATGGAATGGTGAAGGACATAAAGATACATCATTGGATTAGCTAAAAAAAAGTGCAAATACTATGTATGTACTGATTTTTGTGTACAGATACATACGAATAATGTATCTGGTTGAAAATATGACCAAAAAATATGTATCGAATTTTTTTTCCGTATTACTGATACATAAGACTTATGTATCAAAATGAGATTTGTGTTACTAACACATAAGAATTGATTGATTATTTATGTATCAAAAAATGATGTATCCGGTAATTCAAAATTTAATATTTTATGTAGTTTTGAAAAGAGTGGGGATAGAGGGTGCGTTTGGTATGATGAAAAATATTTTCTGGAAAATGTTTTCCTATTTTTCCTTGTTTGGTTGTAGTAAAATATTGGGAAAACATTTTTCAAGATAACTCGTTTTCCTCTATTTGAGGGAAAATGACTTCCGTCATGGACCAAGGAAAGTCATTTTTCAGAAAATGACAAATGTAACTTATGCCCCCACCCCTACCCCTCTTCCCCACCCCAACAATACTCATATTCATATGACTCAAAAAATTCACATTTCTCAAAAATTTACATTACTCGAAAATATTTTTCATTGTGCTTTATTTTAATTTTTCACTGTTTGAAATAAAAAATAGTGAAACCCAAATTTTTTTCTTTTCCAATGTTCGTTGAATGTATTGTTATTTTCATATGCATAGAGGAAGACTTACCTATGTTACTTTTGCTAATTGCATATTTCATTTTGTCATCGATGTAACTTGTTTCAAAGGGTTGAATAAGCTTATCGTTCCGTTATATTTCTATTACTTGTAGTATCTTGAGATTTTCCTGACAAAATGTTAAAAAGTGTCTTCTATATTTGCTAATTAATAGTTTTAAAAATTTAGTGATTGTAATATTTTAGTATTCGATATTAATATTATTTGCTATGCTTAAATTAGTTCTTACAAATTGTTGAGTTGTTAGAGATACTGATATACTAGTTAACAGTTAGTAGTATTTTTTTAAAAATATTTTTTCACTCACCAATCAAACACTAAAAAATATTTTCTACTCACCAACCTAACACCATAAAATATTTTTCAAAAAATATTTTTCACTCACCAACCAAACAGGAGAAAATAAATCAACTTATTTTCGAGGAAAATATTTTTCATGAAAAATATTTTCCATCATACCAAACACACCCAGAGTGTAATTAGTTACTAAACAGTTGGAATTTATGAAAGTTTTCCTAAAATTTATAGTTCATGTTATTACTCTTTAAATAATTTATATCTCATATAACTATTGTTCTCACAAGCATAAAATTTATTATTATTACTCCAAACCAACTTCTACATTACCATTTACATTTCACCAAATCGTTATTTTTAACAAACTCATTCACCAATCAGTTTATTACCATTTCATTTAAATCAAGGCTCAATAAAAAAAAATGATTTTTCATAGTTAAATTGACGGGACAATACTCTAACCACTATGACAATGTGAGAGAATTATCTTAAAGGGTCGGAGAAAATACATCATTTCCCCCCTAAACTTGTCAGCACAACTTACTTTAGACCTTTAACTTAACACATATTTATTTACCCCTTTAATAACTTTAAAGTGAATTATTAGCACCCTAATGCTGTCGTGACTTTTCTTTAAAAAGAAAAAGAAAAAAAACGTGTATTTTCTTAAAAAACCACTTATATATATATTCAGATCCAAAAAACTCAAATAAAAATCAAAGTTGAATTTCGATCATGAAAAAAATAATCGTTCACCAGAGAAAATTTATCGGTGTAAATAATCGAATTGACGGTATGAATGGAGTGGCGGAATGTAGTTTATGCCACTCCAAATTAGTGATTTCTCCTGATAAAATATCAATTTTGAAAGCATATGATCATTATCGGAGTGATGTATCGGTGAAAACTTGCGTTTTTAATGTGTTTTTTATTGTCAATGACTGTGTTTTGATTGATTTATAATTATATATTTTTTATTTTATAGGTCTACGAGTATATATATCATGTGGTGGTGGTGGAGGGGTGGGGGTGGCAGATTGGCAATTGTAGATGAGGGAAAGGAGGGAGGGGTTGAAGAAGAACGTTCGTAAGGGAGGGGCAATTACCGGTGTAAATAATTGCATTGACGGTATGAGTAGCTGCGGAGGTTGGGGGCGGATGAGTAGCTGCGGGGGTTGGGGTGAGGGTGGGGAGAAGGGAATGTGGGCGGATGCGCAGTTGCGGGGGTGGGGAGGATGGTGGGGTGGGGTAAAGAAGAAAGATCGCAGGGGAGGGGGTGTGGGTGGTGAATAAATATTTTTTTGCGTCGCTTATGTGGCATTAACGTGATGCAGATGTGTAGGCGCGTGTAATGCACTCTCCGTTGTGAGAGTGATATTATATCTTTAGGGTGCTATTTAATTCACTTGAAAGTTATTTAGGGAGGTAAATAATTATCCATAAAATTAAAGTATTAAAGTGAGTTGTGGCTACAAGTTTAGGGGGGAAATGATGTATTTACTCTAAAGAGTTGTAAACTAATATAGTAATATTCATGTTCATTTTTTTTATTGAACTAAAGCTTGATCAATTAATGTTGCATTTTTTTAAAAACAATTTTGTGATAGTGCATTATACTTTGTTATAACCTTTTACTTATTTGGTAAAATTATATAAAAAAGTTGGGACAATTTTGATACTTTTCACAACTTATTAAATTTGTATGTTTATGAGAAAATACACCATACAAAGTTCAAATTGTATGTCCAAATAAACTTAAACTCTATTTCATTATTTAAAATTATGATTTCATCTCGCATAATTAAATGTCTTTAATTGTAAAAGATAAATATGAGACCAAAATTGAATGATAGAATAATTTTGCTGAAAAAAATTATAACTAAAGATAAATATAACCGGACAAATATAACCGAGACTTGGATCAAAATAGTATCAAATAAGGAACAATTTCAATAAATGGATTCATGACCAAAATGGTGAAAACGCATGGTGTATGGAGCACCTTCAGTGTGTAATTTTCACGTTAAAAAATAGACGGATCGTTAAATATATTTACAGTGAAGGTTCTCTACTCTCATGAGTCTTCAGTGAATGTTTTACATTTTAAAAAAGACTCATTAATAATCCTGAGCCTTCTGTGAATTTTACTATTCAAGAATATGAAAAAGATTGTCATTTTCATATTAATGAGACAATAGAGATAACTTTTCATACCCTAAAGACTCATGTAAAGCAATGCACCTTCAAGCAAATTAGAAATACACTCTTATGCAGAGAGTGTTCTCCATAAATGGTTATTGTATACCTTCAAAATTATGTTTGGTTCCTCTATATATATGGACATCCTCTTCATTGCCATGTATATTACTAAATTCATAAAAAGTATTGTACTTTACAGTTGATGTATCCTTCAATTTGAATTGGAGTAAAAAAGGTTAGTGATTTTTTCTTAGTATATTGCTCTCCCTATTGAGTAAATAATTTATTAATAACTAAAGTTATTTTTACAGGTTTAAAAATGTCGAATGAGCATCGTGTTAGAGTTGCATTGTATTGGGGTGGCGATGTCATATATGAATCTGATACAGTCAGATATAGTTGTGGTGCTTGTGCAGTTGTTAAATTTCCACTAAATATTAAGTATGATGGGCTAGTTAAAAACTTGCATATTAGAATGAAAACTAATCCAAATGAGTTAAGACTTGTTATTTCGGGTAGATGACCATTTTCAACTGTACAGGATAATGCTCGTTATTCTGAAATTTTCATACTTAATAATGAGTCCTTGCAAGAATTTATGGTGGCACCTGATACAGTGCGTTATATGATGAATCTTGATTTGTTGGAGATGTATATTAAAATAGAAGCATTAGATGTTGTTGAACCTACACATAATTTGAATTCTCCCTCTTTGAATTTTTCTACACCCTCTTTGAATCTTAATGACCCTCCTTCTGATTTTTATGAACCATCTACAAATATGACAAGTAATTTTTCAGAATTTTAAAGTTTTACAAGCTTCTTGTCACGGAGTATAACACCACAAGTTGATATTCCATTCGGTAATTATGGCCATGGATGTACTGATTTTGGTGTAAATTTTGATGCCGACAATTATCTTCATTATGATTTTAGAGATGATGTAGGAACTAGTAGTTTACCTCAGGTTCCAGAGATTTCAAGAGTTTTTGAAATACAAGCTGGGATAGAAGTTGATGCCTATGTTGATATTCATGCGGATGACGATTCTGACAGTGATGCTCCGAATGATGCATATCAGTCAGATGAAATAAGTGACTCTGGTGATGACAATGATGATGATCAACATCCAGTCATTGAGGTTCCACAAAATATACCATTTTATAGGGAGAATATTCCATTTCTGTATGATCTTCAAGATCGTCCAGAAGTGTATTCTTCTACCCATGAATCAGAGGGTGTTGGATGTAAAATTTGATTAGATGATAAAGAGTCGAATCTGAAGTCTGGACAGTTGTCTTCTTGTAAGGAAAAATTAAAGATTGCTATAAAAATATGGAGTTTGTAGGGTAATAGAGAGTTCAATGTGTGAGAATCAAAAAAAATATTGGACTATTAAGTGAAAAAATGAGATTCTGAATGTGACTGGATTCTCAGAGGTCAAAAAACACCAACAACCTTATGGACTATCAAAAAATATTATGACAGACATACTTGTCAAATGGGTGTAATCCAAGCTGATAATTTTAACTTGGATTCTAAAATGATTGTTTCTTTGTTGCTACCTTTTCTCAGGCATAACCCTCAATTCAAGGTGAAAGATGTCCAGACTACTGTTAAGGTTGAATTAAAACATACACCTTCCTACAAAAAGGCATGGCTTGGCCGAAGACGTGTTTTTAAATTCATATATGGTGACTTTGATCACTCATTCGCACAACTTTCAGTGTACATGAATGCACTTCAACATTTTAATCTAGGAACGGTAGTGGAATGGATGCATGTCGATGAACTAACATCAGAGGTAAATATGTTTAAATATATGTTCTGGGCATTTAAACCTTGTATAAAAGGTTTTAAAAGATGTAGACTAGTCATCTCTATTGACGATACTCACATTTATGAAAAATATGATTTAAAAATGTTGATTGTTGTGACTGTTGATGCAAATGGTCAAATATTTTCACTTGCTTTTGCAATTGTTAACAAGGAAATCAAAGAAGCATGGTCATGATTTCTGTCGTGCCTTGGAATTCATGTGGCAGCTGGTCGTAGAGGTGTTACGTACATATCTAATCATGCTCCTGAAATACTTAAAAGTTGTAATAATTTCGTTGAGTTACATGAGCTGAATGCATATTATCGCTTTTGTCTTAGGCATGTGAAGAGTAACTTTCTGTCTAACTTCCCTAACAAGCAGTTTGAGGGATTAATGTGGCAGACTGCTATTCAACACCAAGAATTCAAATTCAAAGGTGTCATGTAACATTTGAAAGATGCTGAGTCAGGTGTGTACAATTTCTTAATGAAAATTCCATTAGAAAAGTGAATGATTCAGCGTGATGGCGGTAAAAGATGTGGCATTTTAACAACCAATCTTTCTAAATCTTTCAATGAGTTTTTTAAGAAATCTCGAGGTCTTCCAATTACTGCAATGATTAAGCTTACATACGGTCAAATTGTGGAAAGATTTATGTCCAGGAAGCAGTATGCACAAGAGATCATTGATGAAAAAGAACTATGGCCACCTGTGGTTGCAAAAAAAAATTTAAAGTATGAATTGAAGTCCAAAAACCATCAGGTGACAACTTATAACAGAGAAACAAGGTTATTCGAGGTGAAACATATCGTCGTCAAGATCGTGGTGGTAGAAAACATATCATTAAATTTAGTAGGAATACGTGTGAATGTCAAAAGTGGCAAGCATATCACATGCCATGTTCACATGCGTTGAAGGTTACTGAGCAGATGAATAGGGTTGCACATGATTTGGTCAGTGAATATTATAGCATAGTAAAATATTTTGAGACATATCGAGTGTCGTTTCAACCACTTGGAGATGAAGCAAATTGGTAGAAAACTTCCTTTAAAATGATTTGCAATGAGATATTTATCCAAAAGAAAGGAGCTAAAAAAATACACGTGTTTCAAATGAGATGGACGTTGGACGTACAAGATACTCAAAAACTTGTGAAATCTGCAGAATAACAGGACATGATAGGCGTAGCTGTCCGAACCAAGAATGTGCAAATAATAATTGTAGACAATAGCTTAAGTATATTTGTATTTTTAATGTCATATTATGTACTTTCTGTTATTTGCTTGGCTTAGTTTTATTAGTTATTCTTATGAATGAACACTTAAAAATTTAAATTCATGATATCAATGTTATCAGAGACTTTCCACAAGCTTAAGCAGTTTGAGCATAATCTCTTTGAGCTGAACTAAGATTTGTATTTAGGAGCTGAGCAAATATTCCTGGATTCGAAATCATACAATATGTGTTTAAGAGGTAGAAGTACCACATATAGTTAAATTGAAATTGAATTTTTTTTACAAAATAATATAAGAATAGCTCATTACCTAGGAATTTTGCAAAACAATCCAGCATGTGTACTCTATGGACTCTTACCTAGGAATTTTGCAAAACAATCTCAACCCATCACCTAGTAATTGACAAGAGACTTTTGCTACTCTATATTACTCTGTAGTTTGTCACCAAAACGTTACACTTGCAGTTGTTGACCACAAAATTGATAGTTGCTGACCACATTTTTTTTAAAAAAAGAATCAATCTTTGATAGCTCAAGAATTAGCTATGATGTAACATCAAATACTAGACAGACCGTTATGAAGAGTTGTTAGCAAATGCTAAGCTCACTGTTATCAAACATTAGACATGTTGTTATGAAGAGTATGTAGAAAATATATGTGGTTAAGTTCCATGCTATCTATCATTTTTCTAGTAATTATATATATGGATACGAGTAAGTAGAAAATATTATCCGTTATATCGTATTACTACAAAATTATCTGTCAGATAATACAAAAATCAATGAATACCACAACCTCTAGGATGGATATATGCTCGAGGCCTATGCATGTAGGGATGGTTGGTTCACCACTGTCTATTTCATCTGGCCTAGTCTTCCTAATAGATAGAGCATCCTGACATCTATCTCTTCCTGGTGGCCTACCACGTGGTCTACCACCTCCAAGACCCAACACATTCTCGCCATTATCATCAACTTGAGACTCAAGTTCTAGCATAAAAGGAACTAAATCAGTAAGAGGCATTCTTCGTGGATCGGGGTTTGGAATGATTGGAGAGTGTCCATAAAAATCTGAATCCATGAATTCAGTGGGTTGATATGGTATGCGAGGCGAGTACTGGTATGTGATGCACTCTGGTTGATACAAAACTAATTGACTATCATTCAAGTTATAGCTTGTCTCACCAGGATAATGTGAGCAAGAAGCATGTGTGTTCTCTGGAATGCCACTGAAGTGTTGTCCAAAAGAACTTGATGGGCTATTATATGAACCATGATCATGAACAAAAGTCAATTGAGTCCCTGCAGCCTCGCCTCTATCGTAGTTGGGTCTTTCTTCTCGTCGTCAACCTTTACGCCTCGGTTGTGGCCGAGGTTCAACATACTCATTACCGTGAGGATATTAAGCCTCGATGCGGCCCCTACCTCATTCATCAGCAGCTCTAAAGGAATTCAACGTCAACTTAGATAATCTATCTCCAAATTCACGAAGTTTATTGTTGTCGCTATCCTGTACGCTTAAAGTTGTTCTATATATCTGGTGCAAAGTCTTAGCCTACAAAATAAATGATTAAATAAACATTAATATGATAATCTATAACAACAACAAGATGCATAAATTCTAAACAACCTAGTTTACACTTCTTAGTTACCTATTTTTTATTTTTCAATCAACTAAACTTTCAAATAACAACCTCAGTAAATAGCAACTACGTCAAAAGCTAACACAGTGTGATTTATAGCATAAAATATCTTTTATATTGTCAAACAACACATAACTTATGGCCTACCAAAACTTACGTAAGGAAGTTGAAAGTAAAGCATAATTATGCAGATAATTATAAGGTTGTGTTGTATCAAAATTTTATGTCTGCCTGCAAAACTCTGATAACCTTGTATAAATTGATGAGCCGAATTATTGATCAAATGACGAATAATCGTGTTATACCACTGCACATATTCATTGTCATCTTCGAGACCATCAGGCTCAGCATTGTGATTTCATCTATCACTCCAGATTTCAACCTCTTTAATTAAGAAATAATGCCAATTAAAGTTAGCTCTACCTCTCTGATCCATCTGAAAATGTTTGGAATCCCACAATATTCTACTCAGAATCTTCTGAATCAACCCAAACTGACGTAGGATAGTGCCACTCAACTGCATCCCAAGCTATTACGGGTACAATAGCATGCCAAATATTGTAATCATTTACACAATAATTTGGTAATATAGAAAAAACATCGGGATTGTATGGCTGCCACACAAATTATATACATATAAATTTAGTTAGTTTTTACGACTTAAAAAAAAGCTATTATTCAAAAGTAAAAAATACCTGATGTTCTATAAGTAAATTCAGTTGATCACGAAATAAATATAATAGGTGAGGTGCTTCTGTATCGTGGCTTAACTCATTAGACCACACACGAGCATGTGGTAGTCTTGAAAGGATAGAAATAAGCCACTCGCTAACTAGAAGATCAGGATCTCTCCGTGGCCTGAGAGGCAAAATCCTCTCATATATCCATACCTTCACATATTCATATAAATACAATAAATAAATAATAAAAATACATTGCTTTAAGGAAATAAATTAAAGTAGCTAACCTGAAGTAAAGGTAAAAAATCACCAATGACTAATTTCCTTTGACAAAGATATCTATAAAGTATTGCAAGTGTTGCTGCACCCCAAGCAAATTGACCAGCTTTGGACAAATCCGCAAGAAAATGTAGATACATCAACTTAACTTTGTTACCCGATGTATCTACGACAAACATGCCTCCAATGATCCATAACAAGTACAAATACACCTGTTGTTGAACATCAACCTCACAACTCGCATCAGTAATCAAAGGAAGATTTCTGACATATTTAATCAAAGAAGTCATAAGCAATCAACCACTCTGAAATTCTCGATCAATATCTACCGGTGCCCAACCAAGAAGATCTATCATACGTGTTTGCCACTCGTCTGTTCCCGTCACTGGTAATCCATCGACGGGCTGCCCATATAATATAGCTACGTCCTGCAATGTAATTGTAGCCTCTTCAAAGTTTAGATGAAATGTGTGTGTTTCTGGTCGCCATCTTTCTACCAACGCAGTGATCATAGCGTGATCAAGTGGCGTGTGTCTAGCTGCATATATACCATAAAATCCAGCATCGAGCAAGTAACGACACACACACTCATGTAATGAATTTCTACTTATGTAGTCCCAAAAGTCACCATTATACCGACAACATGTTAATGTGTCACATGTGCCATTATTCCAAATGTCTTCACTACGATGACTAATCTGTCCTACAAGGACACTCGATATAAATGGACCCGGATGCACAGTAGGCGGTGTCATAAGATCTAAAATATAAATTATGTGTTTGTTTAATTAAAAAATCATTGAGTATGGCAAGCTAAATAGTGACATTCACCAAGATTAGCTTATTAAAAATCACAAAGGCCGGACTAGAAAAAAATGAAGTTAACTGATTTCTAAGAGAACTTTAAATAAATCAATATTACAAAAATATTCTATAGAATACTTTTTGTTATATTCATATTCTATAAGAAAAAATAAATAATAGTAGCACAGAAATATAATAATGAAAAAAAATAAATGTGATAAAAGATTACTAGACAAATTTTAAGAGTAACTAAATAATGTAAGGGAAAAAAAGGGGATAATACCCACAAAAATACCTGAAATTTGACCGAATTATCAGTGGAGCATATTTAACTTTGCGGGGGTCCTATTACCCCCAGACTTTTTTTTTCGTATTTTAATGACATATATTTGCCACCTGGCACATTGCGTGTTAGTCACGCGCATTGAGCGCGTGAACAGTGCTAAAAACATTTTAAACTTTTTTTTTGTCTAACAACCCCTTAATTTTATAATTATTTAAAGTTTTATATTTTTATTTATTTAAAGTTTTTCATTCTTTTTCCCCTTTCTTCTTTCTTCTTGAGTTTCAGTTTCTTCTTCCTCTTTGTTGCAGTCCATTTCGTTCCGTTTCAGTTTCCATTCTTGAAGATTCCATCATCGAAACTGGAAACTAAATAGAAGAAATTTTAGGGTTTTGAGTTTAAGAAAGTTTGTTGAAGAAAGTTTTCAAGAAATTTGAGTTGGAATGGACTTGAAATTTGAAACTCAATGGAAGATTCAATTGAGTTGGCGTACTTTGAAAATGGAATTTGAAAACTTTTACGGACCCGGATGAAGAAAATTAATGGAAGATTTCATTCAATTATTGAAAATTCAATGTATATTTTTTTCTACATAAACTGGAATTCAAGTGAATTCATATAAATTCAATGTGCAAGAAAATTAATGTGCAAGAATTTTTTTTGATTAAACTAAATGGAATTCAAAGTTTGAAACTAGAAATTGAATTTGGAAACTTGTGTGATAAGAATGGACTTGAAATTTGAAATTGACTCAATGAAATTATTTGGAATTTGATTTGTAGGATTAATTTGAGTTGTGGAATCTTTAATATGATTGTAATGGTGAAAAAATGTTGAAAAATGATAAAATGGAGAAGACAAAACGCGTGTACCGCACTTCCCACCTAAAAAATTGGGTATACAGGGGGGGAGGATTAATTCCACTTTTAAAAAGTCCCGGGGGAATTAATTCCGATTTAAAAAGTATAGGGGATAATAGGACCCCCGCAAAGTTCAATATGTTCCACCGAAAATTTGGTTAAAATTCAGGTATTTTCGTGAGTATTATAAGAAAAAAAAGAGCATTAAGTGACCTTTTCTAATTTGGATGATGATTAACGTTCTAAATTTCCATCTTTCAAATAATATTGTGAAGTTTTATTTTTTAGTTTGTTAAAAGCTTGTAGGGTGTTATCTTGAAAAAAACTATAATGGCAAAGATGGGGGACCTCGGTTAAAGTTGAGCTTTTATTTTAGTAAAGTTGAGATGAAGAGCATCACTTTTGGAGATACTCTTAAGGGTGTTTTTGTAATTTGATTGAAGGTACATAGCTAAAGATGAGTGTGTGAAAAAATAGTCTTCTATTATCCCATCAATTCAGAAAATGACAGCCTTTTTAGATTTAGGATAATAAAATTTATATTGAAGGTGCATTAAAAGAAATGAGTCTTTCTTCAAAATGTAAAATTTACAGAAGACTCATGCCTATTAATGAATCCTTTTTTAAAATGTAAAACATTCACTGAAGACTCGTGAGAGTAGAGCACCTTCAGTGCAAATATATTTAACGGTCCGTCTGTTTTTAACGTGAAAATTGCACACGAAGGTACTTCATACACCATGTGTTTTCACCATTTTGATCATAAAAAATCTGACAAACTCATTTATTGAAATTATCCCTTATTTAACACTATTTTGATTCAAAATTCAATCTAACCTTTGCTCAACTAAAATTGAGAATATTTGGATGCCATGACCAGTATTATTTGAGACGTCATTAGATCAAACAAATGTTAAGCAGATTCGGAGACTCCTATGAAAGAACTTAAAACTCTGGGGTCAAAACTGTAATATGAAATATCATAGAGGAGTCAACTATAAAACCCAAAAAACAACAAAGGACAGACGGAAAAGAAAAAAGAAACTTTGTACTTCCGGACAGTCAGTCACCGTCACCTTAACCTTTACCTTTTTTCGGCTCCTCCGTTTTGCCTATTCCCGGCGATTCAAGAACTGTAGAACAAAGGTCAAGTTTTAGCTGTTGGTCAGTTTCTCCTTTTTAATTTTTTGTACAACTTGAATTTGTATTTTTGGTGTATGAACAGTGATCCCCACCTATTTTTTGTTAATTTCTATTGTTTTCGTTGTTGTTGTTGTTGCAGTTTATCAGATTGAGAATAAGGAGGGAAGCTGTTAGAATGGGAGAAGTGGTAATAATTCTTGGAAAAACTTGAGTTGCTAGTAAATTTTGGCTTGTTTTTTTATTTAATGTTAGAATATTTCATCATTATAATAAAAACTGGAATTAGCTACGAACATCGTTGCTAATTTGCTCGTAGCTAACAAAAATCCGTGGCTAAATAGGATTAGTGACGGATTTTGCTGCTTAGCTACAAAATTTAGTAGTGATGTATATGAGATTGGGGGTGGGGGGGAGGGAGAGGGAGGGAAGGGGAGGTAGGATGGAGGAGTTTCACCTTAGTCCAATGTAAATCATGAAAGTTACAGGAATTATGTTTTTGCTTTGCCTTTTTCTTTTTTCTCTTTGATCAGTATATCTTTGGCCATTTGTATCGGAATTGTTTCTATTGATGGTGTTTCCATAATGAGGTCTTGCTTAGCGTAGAACTCATAACAATATGACCTCATGTTAGGAAAGCTTTGAGTCAAGCTTTTTGAGCAGCCGAGATATTGAATAACAAACATTTGAAACAATTCCTTGCCTCACCCTGAGAAGAGAGGGAAGGTCGATGAGACTCGAATCTTGAACCCAATCTGGAATCCTACACCGGTTAATGATACGATAGGGGAAGTTTTACTTTGTAAATCAATTTGGTCCAGTCGAGACTCGTCCATGCCCAATCTTCATTCCCCTTTGATTTTCCCCTACCCTAGCTCTATAATCTATCCATCTTCCCCAGTTCCCAAAAGCCCTCTGGAGCCTGTCCCTCTTTCTCCACTTGAGTCTGAAGATCAGCGGCTTTCATCGTTGACGAACACCTGCCGCTGATTAGACAAAAAATGGAGAGTCTATGCCTTGCAGGAGTTGGTAACAACAGATTAGTGGAATGAGGGATCAAGAGACGGATAGGAAGGGAATGACACCTCCCACTAGCAACAGATTGATACGTATCAGGGAACTCTATCTGTCAAGATTAGGACAGATGGGAAGAAATCACCTAATGTCTTTTGTCTCTGCTAGGGTGGTTTCAGGTTTGAACCTGAGACCTCATGTTTCTCAACCCACTTCATTACCACTCGGCTACACCCTTGGATGCAAGCTCAGACAATTTTAGTTACATCTATTGCTCTACGATACATGCATCTGTCTGGGTTTGACACCACAATGTTTTTTTGTGATGTGGGAGGAAGGCCAGCTAGGGGAAAGGATAATCTTAGGGAGTTTTAAATACTGCAAGAGTAGTACACAAGGTAGCGGCTACCTTTAACTCCTACCAACATAGTTACAGGCCTCCACTTACCATGTATTAGCCAGAATGCAGCAATTCAATGAGTGTTGCCCCTGTTGAGAATCGACCGGTAGACCTCTCTCTTGAGGGCATGTAAACATATTATATCTACTGAAGATTTAACAGCTTTCAAATATTTGAAGAATCAGAGGCGAATTTCTAGAACATGGGTGCACCACTTAAAAAAAGAAAGAGAAAAAGTATTAAGTGGGAATCGATCTCTAGTCCTCAAATTTAAAAACTCAACATTCAACCTTCTTATAGCATGGGTGCTAAAGTATAATATTATATCAATTTTAGAAACTACCTAATTTTACGGAGAGACCCCGCGCATGAAAAACTAGCAATTGTTTAGTAATGGCTCTCTTATTTGAAATACGTGCTTTGAAGTGCATAAATGTATTCCCTTCTTTTGGAAGTGGAAAAGGACTAATTTTTGCGTTTTCTTATTGCTCTGTATTTATATTGATAAATGTTTATGACCTTTCTTGAAGTGGAAAAGGACTAAAATTGCATTGGACATTATTTATATTTTCAATGCTTATAACCTTTCATTGGCTGCTTGTTAGAACTATATGCGAGAGGAGGATGTAAAGCTGGACGCTGTACGGGCTAAATGTAACCTTCTCTTCATTTTTGTCGATTATTTTCTTGGCCCTTAAATCATCCCGTATTGATATTGCTCCTTTTGCTGGCAGTTTCAAATGTTCTTAAGAGACATGCGGATCTAGCAGAGCGTCTTTCTAGGTATTGGATTTTAAGATGTACTTGATTCCTTTTACTGGTATTTACATGACCTTACAATTTTTATTAAGTAAATCTCATATCTTTTCTAGAATTTTTGCTCTAACCAAATGACACATAGTAAATTGCAAGCAAGAGATTGTGCCATTCATTTTAGGGTTGAAGTTTACTAAAGGAGCTGAAGAGTAGATCACACAGTTGCAGTTGGATATATGTGATGGTAGGATGGCTATGGGTTTAATATGGGAATTCTTTAATTAAAGAATGTGAATAGAGGACCGCAAAGGTAAGAAAGAACAAAGGAATTCACGATAAGGGAAAACCAGTTAGAAAAGTTTAAATTAAGATTCCTTCTCTAGGCAAAAAACACTAGGTGACTCTTCCCATCTTTCCTAGCCTTGGTGGACAGAGTTACTTGGTATCTAACTCTGGTATCTGTTGCGGGTGGGAGGTGACAAGTATCCCTTTGATTTAGTCGAGGTGCCCGGAAGCTGGCCTAGACGCCATGGTTATCAAAAAAAAAAAAAAGAAAAAAATAGAAGAAAATGTTTATTGATAAGATTAAATGTGGGTCCTATCAAACCTTCGTGTTATATAAAATGTGTCGTAACTTCCTTTTTAAGGAACGTGGCATCATTGTTATTGTGGAGCTTGCCAAAAAGAAAGTAGGACTATTTCTAGTCAGAGGGAGTATGACATATACTTTTCAGTTAAACTACTTTAGAGCTTATGACATATAATTTTCAGTTTCATTTGATTAAGAGCTATTTCATCTTGTCTGGTATCTCGTGGGTGATGCCAAGAATTGTGAAGGACATTACATTCAGTTGGATTTTTCTTGTGGTAGACAGAAGAGTAGACACAGGGCTTGGAACGCGGCTCAATTGGCGCTTATGTGGTTTCATTGAAGAGAAAGAAATAGGAGAGCTTTTGAGGGTAGATGAATTATTACAATTGAAAAGTAGTTTCTTTGGACAGAATGAAATAGGAGAGTTTTTTGAGGGTATAAATTATAAAGATGAATTACTACAATTGAAAACTAGTCTTATATCCCTTTTTTGGGTGCACGCATGGAGTTCCTCTTTGTATAGATGATTGGGTGTTATTGAAAAGAACCACAATTGGAAGCAACCTTTCTACCTCACCTCTGGGGTAGTAGTGGTATGGACCGCGTACATTCTACCCTCCCCAGACCCCACTATGTGGGAATATACTGGGTATGTTGTTGTTGTTGTTGTCCACTGTTTGGTATACCTTTGTAAATGCGGGCTTTTTATGCCCAAGTTTTTATATAAAATTAGTACATTATAAAAATGAAGAGATATTCCATCAAAGAGAATTTTATCAAGAGCTCAAACTTTTGGCTCAGATAAAGTGTACGTGTTTATTCTCCCGGGCATAATAGCATCTTTGCAAGCGCTTAGGTTACCTAGATGGATCCAAAACGAGTGGTTCCCGTTTCCATAGTTATGTTTTCTGGCATTTCATTCATTTTGGTGCTGAATAACCAAATAACGATGAAAATTATGGTTCTTCTAGGGATTCTGACAAGTCAATTTTTGAGCGTCTACAAAGGGAATTTGAAGCCGCACGTGCTTCTCAAGCTCAAGGTAACTTTGGTAGAATTATCGACTGCATCTAATTCTGATGTGCTCTTTCTCTTGCTCCTGTTTGTGTTGTATTTAAGTTGCGAGCACACAAATAGTACTGGAATGATTCATTTTTGGTATGGAACGTAATGCTTAGTCTACTACTTGATTTTTGCTTGTTATTTTCTGCTATCTTTTTGTAAGTTGTTTGTATCTAATCTAAGCTACTTAGCTTACCTTATAACCGCAGCATATGGCTACAAGGTTTTTAAAAATTGTTACATGTTTTATCAAGAGCGAGGGTTTGGCCTCAGGGGCAGTAGAGGAAGACGTGTGGATAGAGATGGTAGGCTGAGGGTTGGGTCTTGGAATGTAGGGACTCTTCAGGGTAAGTCCATAGAGCTTGTGAAGATTCTTAGAAAGAGGAGGATTAATATTGCGTGTGTTCAAGAGACCAAGTGGGTAGGGTTTAAGGCTAGGGATGTGGATGGTTACAAGCTTTGGTACTCTGGGAGCGAGAGGCGTAGGAATGGAGTTGGCATCTTAGTAGATGAAGAGCTTAGAGGCCAGGTAGTAGAGGTAAAGAGGATCAACGATAGGTTGATGACTATTAAGTTGGTCATTGGGGGGGTTTACCCTGAACGTGTGTAGTGCTTATGCGCCGCAAGTGGGCTTGGATGGGGAGGAGAAGATGTGGTTTTGGGAGGCTTTGGATGAGGTGGTGAGAGGTGTGCCTAGCTCGGAGAAGATTGTTGTAGCAGGAGATTTCAATGGGCACATCGGGGCGTTACCGGGAGGCTTTGGTGATGTGCATGGTGGTTTTGGTTTTGGGGAAAGAAATGAAGAGGGGGCTACTCTATTGGATTTTGCGAGGTCCTTTGGGCTGGTGGTGGTGAACTCGGGCTTCCCGAAGAAGGACGATCACCTGATCACCTTCCGAAGCGCGATAGCCAAGACCCAGATTGACTTTTTGTTGCTTAGGAAAGGAGATAGGGTGTTGTGTAAGGACTGTAAGGTCATCCCGAGTGAGAATCTTTCGACCCAGCATAGGCTCTTGGTTATGGATTCGGGTATAAAGAAGGATAGGAAGAGAAGGGGTGAGGAGTGTAGATCTAGAATTAAGTGGGGCGGCTTAACACCAGTGAATGCGTGGGAGATAAGGGAGAAGTTGGCGGGAATAGGGGTGTGGGAGTGTAGGGGGGACGTGGATAGTATGTGGGATAGGGTGGCTAGGTACATCAGGGAGAATGCTAGTGAGGTGTTGGGTGTTTCTAGGGGCCGGGCCGGGCATCATCGGGGGGATTGGTAGTGGAATGAAGAGGTTAAGAAGAAAGTGGAGACCAAGAAAGGGGCGTATGCTAAGTTGGTTGAGAAAAAGGACGAAGAAGAGAAGCGGGTAAACAGGAAAGAGTACAAGTTAGCTAGGAAGGAGGCTAAGTTAGCAGTTACGGCGGCTAAGACGACAACTTTTGAGAGCTTGTATGCGGGGTTACAGGAGAAAGGAGGGGAAAAAAAGTTATTTAGACTCGCTAAGGCTAGGGAGAGGAAGGGTTGTGACCTCGACCAGGTGAAGTGCATTAAGGGAGAGGACGGTACAGTGTTGGTGGAGGACGGCCACATTAAGAATAGATGGCAGTTGTATTTTCATAGGCTCTTGAATGACGAAGGGGATAGAGCTACTGTGTTAGGGGAGCTGGAGCACTCAGAGGAGTGTCGGGATTTTAGTTATTGTAGACGTTTTAAGGTAGAGAAGGTTAGAGAGGCTGTTCGCAGGATGCGAAGGGGTAGGGCGACGGGGCCTAATGAGATACCGGTGGATTTTTGGAAGTTTTCTGGCGAGGCTGGTTTAAGGTGGTTGACTGGATTGTTTAACAAAATTTTCAAGACGGCGAAAATGCCCGAGGCTTGGAGGTGGAGTACTATGATCCCTCTTTATAAGAACAAGGGTGACATTCAGAGTTGCAATAACTACAGGGGTATTAAGTTATTGAGTCACTCTATGAAGATTTGGGAGAGAGTGGTCGAGGTGAGGCTGAGACGGATAGTGTCTATTTCGGAGAACCAGTTTGGATTTATGCCTGGCCGCTCGATGACGGAGGCAATTCACCTGGTACGGAGGCTGGTGGAACAGTATAGGGAAAGGAAGAAGGACCTGCACATGGTGTTTATCGACTTGGAGAAGGCATACGACAAAGTCTCCAGGGAGGTGCTTTGGAGATGCTTGGAGGTGAGTGGTGTCCCAGTGGCATATATCAGAGCAATTAAGGACATGTATGATGGAGCTAAAACTCAGGTGAGGACGGCGGGAGGAGACTCAGAGCATTTCATTGTTTTGACAGGATTGCATCAGGGATCTACTCTTAGTCCCTTTTTGTTTGCTTTGGTGATGGATGTGTTGACGCGGCGTATTCAAGGAGAGGTGCCTTGGTGTATGCTTTTTGCAGATGATGTAGTTTTGATTGATGAGACGCGGGGGTGTGTGAATGATAAATTAGAGGTGTGGAGACAAACTCTTGAGTCTAAAGGGTTCAGGTTGAGTAGGAGCAAGACAGAGTATTTGGAATGCAAGTTTAATGACGTGAGGCTGGAGAATGAGGTGGTAGTGAAGTTGGAATCACAGGTGGTATGTAAGAGGGATAGTTTCAAGTATCTCGGGTCCGTGATTCAGGGTAGCGGTGAGATTGACGAGGATGTCTCGCACCGTATTGGGGCGGGATGGATGAAGTGGAAGCTCTCTTCGGGGGTGTTGTGTGATAAGAAGGTGCCGCCCAAGCTTAAAGGAAAATTCTACAGGGTGGCAGTCCGTCCGGCCATGTTGTATGGAGCGGAGTGTTGGCCAGTTAAGAACTCCCACATTCAAAAAATGAAGGTGGCGGAAATGCGGATGTTGCGTTGGATGTGTGGGCTGACTAGGGGGGATAGAGTTTGGAATGAGACTATCAGGGAGAAGGTTGGTGTGACTCCAGTGGAGAATAAGATGCGGGAAGTCCGATTGAGATGGTTCGGACACGTGATGAGGAGGGGCATGGATGCCCCGGTTCGTAGGTGTGAGAGGCTAGCTTTGGATGGTCTTTTAGGCGGGTTAGGAGTAGGCCGAAGAAGTACTGGGGAGAGGTGATTAGGCGGGACATGGAGCAGTTACAGCTCACTGAGGACATGACCCTAGATAGGAAGATCTGGAGGACGCGAATTAGGGCAGAAGGCTAGGGTCAGTTTGGGTCGCTAGTGTAGGGAATTATTTGGTGGGGGTATTATTCTTGTTATGATACCTTGTTTCATGCTTTATTACGAATCTGTTTACTTTTCTCTGTTTTCTATTACTTGTGGGTGTCGTATTTATGTTATGCCATCTTGTTCCATGCTTTACTATGAATTTGTTTAGTATTCCGTGTCTCGAGCCGGGGGTCTATCGGAAACAACCTTTCTACTTCTTTAGAGGTAGAGGTATGGACTGCGTACATCTTACCCTCCCCAGACCTCACTATGTGGGAATACACTGGGTTTGTTGTTGTTGTTACTTGAAAAAAAAAAGCTTCAAAAATATTTTTGTGAAGTTTAATATTTACCTTGTTAACTTGTTCATCAATGAAAAGGAAAAGGAAAGGATTTTGACTTGCTCATTCATTTACTTCTTGTTTCCTGGTTGGTCCTCAGTTATCCTTTAAATGTACTTGTTCTAGTCTGGACAACAGGATATTACTGTCTCGTTTGATTCTTTTGCAGAACTTAGCTTAGAAGGTGAGCAATGGAATGATGGCTTATTGGCAACAATAAGAGAGCGGGTATGAATGGTTAAATATTTGTTTAGCTCGAACTTGTTTTTTCCCTTAAGATACTTCTCTTTCCATCCTAGCAGTCAGTAATCTGTTTTTTCTCTCACCACATCAGCGGTTGCTGGATTCAGACTCCTACATGTTTAGCTTACTGATCTACTATTCTACGTTTGTTCTCAGATTCTCTCACATGTTTTTTGTTACATGATTCAATTTATCTTAGGTACATATGGAGGCTGAAAGAAAGGCCATGCAAATGCCGGGGGACATAACCCCCCAGTTGCCAATGCCATTTCTTGAAAAAATTACCTACAGAGTTGGGAATAAGGTACGCTGTGTCCGGTAACTATCGTGGCTTGTAGGAGAAATTATTTGTGAAGGATCCCTTTAAGTTATTACCTGTTCAGAGTTCTGGATTTCAAAACAATTTTCTTGTAATGTCTTAAGTTGTTTGTTGATCAAGTTTGATTATTTGAGTAGCTTTGTGTTTGCTTTTCATTTCCGCATCTTGGATTTCCACTAAATGCTGATTGATGTATAGTTTACTTGACTGGTTTGACTTTGTTTTCTATGTTTCTATCAGACCAAGTTGGCAGTGTTGATGGGGCTTGGAATTGTGAGGGATGTGGACCTGACTTTATTTTACTTTTTTGTTTTTTTCGTGCAGATTATTTGTTGCTTGGAAGGAGCAAGGATTGGCATACAATATGAGACTTCATTTGCAGGTACTTCACGTGCTATTGTCTAGTGATGGCTATTATTCTCCAGTTGGGAGCATTCCGATACATTACTTTGATATACCTGTACCAATTTCCCCAATGAAGTTTATTGTGTTGAAGGTGTGGTCAAAATTTTGATTTTTCATCTAGACTATTGGTGAATGATGTCAATTTGTCTAATTTACAGGCGAATCGTGTGACCTATACCACTGTGTGCTTGAGAGCAAGTCATTTCTGGAGAAGATGACTGTTCTGGAACATACAGTTCCTTTTTTCTTGCCAATACGTGACACTGAAAATGAGTTTCTCTCGTCAAATGCAATAGTATGGTTTCTACATCATTTATATTAAATCCTGTTATAATATGGTCATTGCTTCATTGGTATTAGATCGTAGCTCTTTCATATATAGTACTGAGTGGATACTTCTGAACTTGTATTCATGATTTCTTCAGAGATTTATTGACCATGTTGGAGATTTGTTGCAAGCCTATGTAGATAGACGGGAACAGGTATGCCTAATTTAGAAATAATTAAGTACTAGAGCTCTTCCCATTTTTGTCGGTGAAATGTATTATTCATCCGTTTCTTGTTCAATCATGGGCTTGAATCACACACTTACTCCCTTTGCAACTTTGCTTTGGGACTCTTCAATTTCGTTAATCATTTACTAGTTTCATAGAAGATTTGGTGGAATAATTAGGACAACATAGGGGCAGAGCCATAATAGAATTAAAGAGGTAGAATCACCTTTGGGGTTGGACATTTGATGAACAAGGGAAAGGAAACCTAAATATCCAAATAGAGAGGATTTCAGCATAACATTGTAATAAAGATAATAATCGGACACAGAGAAGATTTCAACTGGTAAGCAGAAGAAAGATATCACGTCCCTAAAGTAGAATGCTTGCTTAATCTTTTTGTTGGCTAGACCAGACCCCTGTAATTAGTTTCGACTATTTTCTGGAATGTGTAATCTCCTTGGTGCTAGACCAGTATAGTTTTGTTTTACAGGAGCAATCTCATTCCGTCCTTTGTAACTTTTAATGCATCTTCTTGATGCCTCTCAAGAAATCTCTCTACTTCATCAAAAAAAGGAAAAAAGAATTTTGGTTTGTGGGATGTTATTGTAATTCAGAAATTCAAAACAGAAAATTAACAAATTTTTTAATGTGTTAAGAGGGGATGAAGTTCGAGTATGATGGATAACACACAGACTATCTCGCTATTTTAGTGCTTTAATAGGGTTTTCTTCACTGCCGTTTAGATATAAGTTTACTTTACCTATCAGAATATATTTCAGTGACATATTTCTATTGGTAAAATACAACTTGTTCTTTGCAGGTTCGGCTTATTAAAGAGTTGTATGGAAATCAAATTGGTGAACTCTATCATAGTCTTCCATACCATATGATCGAGTTTGTGCTTGAAGATTTTGATTCGTATGCCCTTTCTTTCTCTGTTATTGTATCTTATGTTTCACTGTGCTTCACCACAGGTTGACTTTGAATCTTTTATTTTATTTTAACTTTTCTAACTTGGATCTTCCCTAGGTCGTGAGTGGTCTTGTGGAAGTACGGAATAGAAGAACCAAGTGAACCAGACTATGTTGTTTAGGCTGCAAAAGCAGGAATATAATTAGCTTCCAACTTGAATATTACTATGTGAAGAAACTAACAATACTGTGAACTATGAAGCAACGTATATATATGGCATAACAATCGCGGTGAATTACTTGATTTGACTTGGTAACTGGAAATAAATGTTATTATCCGATAGCACAGCCTCCGCTCTCCTGTTTGTGATATGTAGCAAATTTCTTCATTGTCTGGTTGGGTGTATGTTACTTGCCTTTGTGTGCGTCTGACTAACAATTTTTCCGGTCCAATGTTTCATTTGGTCTCATTATCTGTGTGTCTGCTTAAAGCAAATGTTTGACATGTAATCTTGGTTACTACACAGAGTGCTATTCTAGTAATCCGCATATTTTGATTATTGTTTAACTTGCAAACCCCAACTCTTACCAACATTTGCTTTCCTTCTTGCAGCAAGGTGACAGTTAGTCTGAGATATGCGGATCTGATCTCTACACTTCCTACTGGGGTTAGTGTCCTGGCATGGCCTATGCCCAAATCCAAGAAATCTTCTGATGCAATTTCCTTGAGTCAGAAAGAAAATGTAGTTGGAAGTCACCCTATCCCAGTGTGTTTGACATATGCAGAGGATGCACTCCGGACCATGAGTCTGCCGGAAGGTTTGCCTTCTTTATCTGAATTCCCCTCTCTTAATATACGTGTTATTTGTTTGACAATGCGTATTCTGTGTCCTTCATGAAGAACTCCTAATATGTTTTGTACTATTCACGAGGAGCTCCTGTTATGTTTGTACTATTCTGATTTCTGGGTTAACCTTTGAAAAACAACAAAGAGCTCCTAAATATAGCTGTTTTGAGTTTTTGATTATTATGAGATCGGAGTTGCTAGAATGATAAGTAATATGTCAAGCGTAAAAAGGGTTAAGAATACAGTTACAACAATACAAGCAAGACGTAGCTTCTCTTTGTAAATTTGGCATCCAACATCCAACATCCAACCAAACAAGGTCTCAAGTATCTCTTGTAATCAGCATTTCTTTTACGTGGTAATTAAAAGGCTAAATCACGAGAAGTCTTCTGGTGACAACATATCTGCCTGTAATCTGTATGCTTTCCTTCTCTGGAGATAGCAAATATAACTAATAAAGAATTGCTGAACTATGGGTAAAACCCTCATCTTACTGTTGAAGAGTTATTCATAGGACATCACAAGGGAAATTGAACCCATTCGTGAGTAATAGACGCAACATGATTAAAAAAGGGCAGTCTGCGCTAAAGCTCCCGCGATGTGCATGGTCCGGAGAAGGACTGGACCGCAAGGGTCTACTGTAAAAAAGAAGGCAACAATTATGAAAGCTTTGCTTTATTTCAGAAGTAGACTTGGTGTAGATGCAGAACTTTTCGCCTAGTACTACCTGGAGAATTGAAGACGTACTTCTTTATACCTAGTGTCATGTTCTTGTTTTGGTAAATGGTTCTCAGAATCTTCCTTTTCTATTTGGGAGGGAGACATAGTAGTTGATGAAATAAGCATTAATAAAATACAAAATAGTCTTACCTTCTCCAAAAAAAAAAAGAAGAAGAAAGTACAGAATGGTGTGACAGTATACATTTTTTACTTTGAGAAATAAAGATAATGTTGGGCAATCCAATAAGTTAGAGAATCTGGGAGGGGAAACTTTGATTTTACTTCCGAAGCTTCTTTTATTCTTTTTCCTTTCGCGTTAAAACACCCGCCCAAGCTTCTTTGATGTTGATTTTTAATTTTATGTATCGATTTGGACAAATTAGTAGCTGACATCTTGCTTGTTGCAGCATATGCAGAAATTGTGTTGAATCTTCCGCAAACTCTGCAGGACATGTTTCCACACACAAGCTCGACGTAGTTGTAATTATTTATGTCATGGTGTATCGCCTGATTGCATGTTGTGTAGTGAAAGTGCTGGTTGTAAACTGAATGCTTTTTACTTTATTGTTTTATACATGTATATTTTGAAAATTCAGTGTAGTAGTTATCTTCCTTTTGTTTTTCTTTTACCTGGTTCATGGTAATTTGCCTTTTGCTGTCAAGCCTAACGATTATGTTTATAGGGAAGAAATGGAAGAGAATTCACAATCACAACAACACTATCTTGTCCCTTGTGATTCGTTTGTCATATTATTTTGTTGTTGTTTTTTTTGATTTCCCACTGAATGTTTGGTATTTGTTCCCAGGGGAACTCGAATTCAAGAACTTTGGTTAAGAATGGAATACTTACCATTCCACCACATCCCTTGTTGGTTTGTTTTGTTGTAATTATTGTTCCTTTTTCAGCATGCTCTAGTAGTTTGTCTTGGTTTCTTCGCTTCCGTTGTTTTCTTGAGCCACATGTCTCATTGAAACAACCTCTCTACTTCTCATGGTAGGAGTAAAGTCAGCGTATGAATATCCCCCTCAGACCCTACTTGGGGGACTACATTAGGTATGTCGTCGTAGCATTGTGGGAGAATATAGTTTGCTCCTCAGACCCCACTCGGGGGACTACACTAGGTAGGTCGTTGTAGCATTGTGGGAGAATATAGTTTGCTTTCTCAAATATCTATAATAAAAGGCAATGTTTATGTTAGTCTCAAGGAATAGAAAATATTCAGCATTTTCATTTCACCAGCAGTTGAAATATGACAACAATGATAATTCTGGGCAACAATATTTTTCTGAAATAAATGACAAACATTTCCTTTCCACCAACATAATTGATCCAGTAATACCATAACCTTGGTCAATGTTTTTGTTGAGTGGCCATAGTGATGTAAATCACAGAAATGATGTGTGGACATTCAACATTCGGCCACAGGGAAAGCAGAACCAATGTTATCTCCCAAACGATAGCATTTTATGTTAACAGGATATGGACCAATCTCGACGTGGTTTTCCTCTCCTCCAACAAAGTAACACAGAGTGTAGATAGCAACTTCAAATTCGGGGCTGACTCCAATCAAACTGCTTGACACAGATTTTAGGACGCCGTTCCATTCAAACTGTATGGTGAGCAGTTGAGTTTCTGAGTCAGGCTGCGTTTAGAAAAGAGAACTTCAGTTAACATGCTGAATGAATACAAATAGATTCAGGAAAAACTAAGGTAGATATACTATATCTTTTACACCAATACAGCAGCATCTTTGAACAAGATTCTGCATTTCCATATGATATGGCTGATATATCACCTTAAGCATACTTGACAATGTTTACACAATGAAATTTTCTCCAGAGATTGTTAGCTACTCCGTCCGTTTCAATTTGTTTGTCTTGCTTTTCTTTTTAGTTCATTTCAACAAGAAAGCCTCTTTCCCTTTTTGATAACTCTTTAATTCCAACTTTTCATATGACATGTTTAAGACACAAAATTGAAAAGTATTTTGGTACATTCCAAGTATATTTACTTCTTTAGTTTAAGACCTCAAGATTCAAGAGTTTTCCTTTCTTTCTTAAACTTCGTGCCAAGTCAAAACGAGACAGACAAATTGCAAGGGAGAGAGTATTTGACATCAAACAGTGCCATTTTTCTGAGGCATGGGATGATCAGAATGAGAAATTGCCAATACATATAATTTCTTTTACTAGAACACTTGCAAAATTCTGAACTGTATCAGATATCAAATTCCATTCATTGCTTAGACAACCAAATTAAAGAGTGGTATGACTTACTATCTCTCCACGCCTTCGGGGGAATATATAGCCTTGATAGTCAACATTTCCCTTAGCTTCCTCTAAATAGAACTGCAAAGCATAAAACATAGAAGAATATAAGTTTTTCTTATTTTCCTTCCACAAGTCAGGACTTCTGCACTTCAAATGCAGTTTCTGGTGAAGGGACACATACTAAGGATAAATGGTACAAGCTATGAAATCTATTGAACAAGCACTAGTAATAAATGAAAAGCAGGAATTGCACCTGAAGCCAGTTGTGAAATCCAGACACCTCTTTCTCCCCGCGCTCCTTGATCTCTCCAACAAAAACATGTTCAAAAGCTGAAGAGGAAGCGGATGTACCACCTCGACCATAAAGGTCGAACCAGAGATGTGTCAACATTCTCTTAAATTCTTCATAATCACCAGAAACTATGCCTTTCAATGACAGATACTTATGCAGATATTTAATTGGCGCAGTTCTACTGATCTCTTCTATGAATGCTGTTTGTTCTCGCTTTTCTTCAGGTGTAACATTCTCCTTACTTCCCTGATGTGGATTATAATTATCCAAAAGGGAACAGAAACGCGAATAAGTAGGCTTGTTAAAAACATCGTCACTCAGCCAGGAAAATAAGCATCCTTCCGCCATATCCTCCTTTTGGTACACCTTTTTCCCTTCACCACAATCAATCTGGTAATCCTTTCCTGGAACTAAGCGGTTTAAATCAAGTTCCCAGAGCTTGTTGCATGCTTTCGATAAATCTGAAAGTTCTTCTTGGGAGGGTTCCAGGTCAGCTCCATATTCAACCTCATTGGAGTAATTTTGTTCATCAAGGGGTTTCTTGTAATTGTCCCAGTAATCCATTTTTACCTGTTGCCGCATATTCACAGTTTCCATATGACGACAAGCATAATTTTAAGATGAGGTGATCTTGAAAAAGAACTCCAGAAAATGCAGAACAGAAATTAATTGATATTAAGAGGTGCACATACAAAAGAACAACATCAAGTAGATGGAAAAGTATAAAGCACAAGGAAAAAAAATTAACAGAAAGGATTTTGAATGGCCCATCAACTAAACAAAAGACATCTGTAAACGGGAAAAATCTTCAACTCCTTTCATTAGTTGTTAGAAATGCTAGATTTTTCAAATATAAACATATAGTACTACAATTGAATAACAGAAAGAAACAAAACAACAGCTAGAAGAGGAAACACAATCTGCCCAGAACACGGTACTTGATCTGACTACTCAAAAGAGTTATTTCAACAACCACGAGAGAGGAACTAGCAAGTACACATCAAAAGGACAATTTTTTTGGACAGACGATGGGGATCTTAGAATGCATCAAATTTTAATTCTTAGCATTTTTAAACTTTGAGTTCCTATACTTTTAGAAGCACGGTTGGCATTGGAACTTCCCTCTCCCTCCAACCTATCAAGGCCAGGTTAGTTTCAAATGATCTGTTTGTTAATATAGGTTTCTACTCCACATGCCTCAATTACCACCCACATATTCTCATGAAGTACTTTATATAAAGCTCCTAAGATTTTATATCATTAACTGGAAGGAAAAATGAAAGTAAGAGGAGTTATGGATGTCTCAACATCTCTTAGCAATTTTTTTCCAAGCCTCACAAGTAAGATAAGTAGCGTTGCATTACCGTTCTGAAACCATTAAATCACCAGCAAAAAAGATGGAGTTAAAATTGCATAGCACAACCTACAATCTTTGCTCAAGTAGACATCTCGAGATATTTTCATACTCAACCTTCACTTGTCCATAAATTTGTATGAGAGACTTTGAAAACTCAGCCTGCCCCCGTGATGAAGACATTCCACAACCTAGTTCTAACCTCATGGTTAGTTATGATTTCTAAACTCTATGATCTACCTTTATTTTCACTTGTGTTCAGTTGCTGAAAAACCATTAACATTTTAGTTTTTACTATAGTTCTTTAACCAGATGATGTCATTATAACACGCTTCTATCTTTTAACAACAAGAAAGCTTGTCTTGATGAAAGCCATCCAATTATTATTTTTTGTTTAGACAATAGATTCGTTCTCTAGTTGTAAAACATACCTGTTGGTGCCGTTTAGTAGGCTTTTTCTGGACCGTCTCCCAGCCATCATTGTTTCCCTCGTTCTCCTGCAGATACCAGTAAAACAAGTGAATATCATCATGATGAAGATTGGAATAAATATAATACTTTAGACAGACCAAACCTTTTGGTTCCAACAGCTTTGGTTGAAATTGTCTCTCCTCTCGTCTTCATTTCTGTCGTACCCTTGAGATGAAGCCTACATGTTTTGAGACTGATGAGAACAGTTACCATTGAAACAGAAAACAGCATACTACTGCACGCTGACTATACAAATATTTGATACCGGTTGACATGATTATGCTTATCTCATCAGCTCACTTGAGATCTTATACAAGACAATGTTCTTTTAGTTTAGAAATAGTTTCCATTTGAAAAATTAAAGACGAGTTTTATTGTCCTTCAAACAGTTACATGTAAAAATTTGTAGCACATGCAGTACCATTTCAAGAGCTTTTTCCTTATTAATTCAGCATTTGCATCTTGTTCTCTCAAATTGCATAAATGAACTGTACCAGCAGCCCTGCACCTTCTTTTGATTAACTATTACAACAACAAGGACAACTATGTATGGTGTCAAACTAGTCGGAACCTGCTATACGCAGGGGCCTATACAGATTTAGCTATGGATTCGGCAGAACTCATCAGCTTTGGCTGTGTTAAAATATTCCTCTATCTATAAATAATCTATCCAGAACATAAACTAAAAATCCTGGCTCTGCCTATGGCTATATGAGTCCTCTATACCCATTCAACTCTTTATTGGCCAGTCCAACTATAAGTGGGTTAATCTATAAAGCAAGAAATCCCATCACACAACAGAAACAAACTCTATCTAGAGATCAATTCCAAGCTAATCCTAATTACTTTAAAGATTCAAACTTCACTGAATATAATTACTAAAATAACTACAATTCGAATGCAAAATCTACTCTAAAAACTGGAAAAAGAGAACATAAAGCTCAAGAATTGGGTGCCTCATACTCATGGCATATATCATACAATCTCAAAAACACCGTCAAACCTTACAAGACACCACAAAATCAACCGAAAAAAAAACTTGCATGCACCTTTTGGAGCATCATGTGAGGCCTTGTAAATTAGGGTCCAGGGGTGGTGTGTACGCAACCTCAACCCTAATTGTGAAGGTAGAGACATTGTTTCCAATAGACTGTTGACTCAAGTAAAAAAACTCAAAATTTTAAAAACGAATAAAAAAGGGATCTTTACACGAATAACCAGGCTAATTTACTAGTATTTACATTTTCTAGCCGATATACACAGATTATACACTCATTATACATGACCACACACATACAATACATGAATTATACATATATCATACATCTATCGGATATTTTTAGTTTAATCACTAGGGTGAGAAACTATTTACGTTAACTCTTCATAAAAAAATCAAAACTTTTATTTTTTTAATAACCGTGGTGTACGAGAAAGCTTTCGCGCATCTCAACTAATTCCATGGGATACTGCTAGGCTGTCACCTCCCACCAGCAACATATATCAGGTAACTCTATCCACCGAGGTTAGGACATATGGAAGAATCACTTAGTTCTATTAAAAAATTCAACTTTTTCGATAACCGTGGTAACCGTGCCAGCTTTCGCGCACCTCAACTAATTCCACGCCACCCCCCACTAGCAACATACATCAACATACATCAGGTAACTCCACCGAGGCTAGGACATACGGGAAGAATCACCTAGTTCAATTAAAAGAATCAAATTTTTATGATAACTATGATGTCTGGGCCAGCTTTCTCGCACCTCGACTAAATCTACGGACACGTGCCACCTCCCATCAGCAACAACATATATCACGTAACTCTATCTACCAAAGCTAGGATACAAGGGAGGAATCACCAAGTTCTATTGAAAAAAAAAAAACTTTAAAATCAAGAAAACCAAATTAACCTGTCTATTATATCCAGTTGTTCTATGATCACTGTTAACCCCATCATCTTCTTGCTCCCCTGTCACCACCTGCACATATTAGCATACACCATAAGTACAGTTAAAGAGATTGACTATATAGTAAGTGGTAATGATGGGTGCTAACTTGCGCCCAAGTGGATCTTGACCGTTCATCACGATCTTGATTTTCTCTATCATTTTCATCATTGCCTAAACCCACATTCAATAATCCCTTTACTAAACCTTCCATTGTTGATCAAATCAACAAATATGTTTTGGGAAAAAAAAATAAAATATTTTCGGGAGATTTATTGGTATTGTGATGATAGTGGTAGAATTTAATAGTAGCAGTTGAATGAAGTTAAGAGAGGCGGGTAATGGCATTTCTGTTAATATGTTAGACATTTGAGGCTATTTGCACACTCCCTCTTAATTTCTTTTTTATTCCGTTTAAAAAATAACGTAACGTCTCTTTCCCTTCTTGATAGCGATTAATCCCTCCGAAAACTAGTTACTCAACTTGTACTTGTCCAATTTGAAAAAAAAAAGAGATTCTTTTTTTTTTAACACCTCCTGGGAACTCCCATCCTTTTTACCTCTGTTAATGACTCAAACTCAGAACCTTCGAGTTAGAATGAAGGGTGCTTATTATCCAAATAACTCCTCCTTGTCGAAACCAAGAGAGAGTTTATTAGTATATCGTATCTATTTTAAATGATATATCATTTTATATCTATTTTAATTTTATTATTAAATACTCTTCATTTTCGAATAATTAGATGACTTAATAAGCAACGGAGTTGATATAGTAAAACTATTTTTTTTTATTTAATATTTCTTGAAGGATGTATTAAATCAAATATTGATAAGTAAGAATAACTTTTCACATAACATGTTTAAAATTACAGGATTAAATTTTTTAAAAATATTTGATATATTCTATGTATTTTTAATTTAATATTATAAAATTCAAAATCTTCAATACTTCTTAAAAGGGACTAATATCTTGCCGACAGTAGGGACTTAAATGAATAAATTAGCAAGTTGTTGACATCAAACGTAAGAAAGTCTAGCAAGAAAAATGATAAAAGGCCATCCATTTGTCATTATCATTTTTGATTTGGTTAATCATATAAGAAAAATATGCTAGCATTGATTGATCTCTGGATATTTTTGGATAAATTGGGTCATCATCTACTGGTTGACTTGGCCAATGCCTACCTATTCAAATCTAACACCATTTGTCCATTTGTTATGTTCATTATATGCAAGTCAATGCAGAACGACCTATATTATTGCTACTTGGTGTTCAAGCATCCATTATGTATTTATCTTATATTTATGGCAAACACTATACCTTTTTATTAGAATTTTTTACTAATAACAATAAAGATTGTATTATGAGGTTATATCAGTCTTGTATAGATGGATGCAAGGCAAAAATAATCGATGATATAACTCCAGATAAGAAGCAAATGTCGAGACCAATGAAATACTGGCACAACTAATTTAGCTTCGAATGCATGGTTTCTGTATGTCAAGATAGCTGGGTGAGATAAAAGATAAAATATACTCGATAATCTGTAGATCACGAAGGAGGATGAGATTCTCGACGACCGATACGTAACTTGCTTGATGATCTAGTGGAAGATCACAAGAGGGGTGAACCCTTCGAAAGATGCTCCTTAGAGCCTCTCATAAGTAGTCCTCTAGCTATTTGTATTAGGGGTTAGTTTCCACAAATTTTAATTTACACATTGTATGTCATTAGTCTATAAAAGATTTAAGCTCCTCGTTCTCCTGTTATTACCTTCTATTAAAGTTTAATTTTCAGGATTCAATACATATATAGCTCACTTATTTCGTCGTTATTACCTTCATTTCTTACCTTTGCTGTGATTTTATTTCAATATTATTTGATTGCAAAATCAATTTAACTCACGTGCCCTTCAACTTTATCGTTTATGAGTAAACAAAGATATTGCATGATCAACTCATCTCAAAGTATCACTTTAAGATTTGACGTGGTTGAGCACCCATGACTTTAAAATCCTAATGTCCACCATTGATGGAATTGCAGGCACAGAGTTTGATTCAAAATGTTTGAATACAAACAATTGCATTTAAACTCATAAATAATTAGAAGGAGGCTGTCGCAATAATGCAAAGTGACTTATGCTTTGTTCCCAATATATAAAGGTTAAAAAAGTTTTAAAAACATTATGTTTGGAAAAACCACAATATATTTTGTAATATATTGGCAGTCCGTCCGGCCATCGGCGGTATGATTCGGAGTGTTGGCCAGTCAAAAACTCCCATATTCAAAAATTGAAGGGAGCGAAAATAAGAATGTTGCGTTGGATATGTGGACTTACTAGAGGGGAATAGAGTTAGGAATGAGATTATCCGGGAGAAGGTGGGAGTGACGTCGGTGGAAGAGGGAGGGGAGGCTGAGATGGTTTGGGCATGTGATGAGGAGGGGCACGGATGCCCCAGTTCGAGGTGTGAGAGGCTAGCTTTGGATGGTTTCAGGAGGAGCAGAGGTAGGCCGAAAAAATACTGAAGAGAGGTGATTAGGCATGACATGGAGCTGTTGCAGCAAACTAAGGACATGACCCTAGATAGGAAGGTGTGGAGGTCGCGGATAAGGGTAGAAGGCTAGTGCGAGGGTGGGTTGTATCTTGTAGTTAGGGTAGGAGCTGCTAGTGTATACTATTACTAGGTAGGTGTTCTTTTCTTATTTCTTATTTTCATATTACTCTTATTTTCGTGTCTCTCGTATTTCTATTTTTATCAGTCCTTATTTCTTATTTCGGTTATGCCACCAATCCTGTTTTCATTTATTACTTTGATCTTGCTAACTATTCTTTATCTTGAGCCAGGGGTCTATCGGAAACAACCTCTCTACTTCCTCGGAGGTAGCGATATGGACTGCGTACATTTTATCCTCCGTAAACCTCACTTGGTGGGAATACACTGAATTTGTTGTTGTTGTTGTATATTTTGTAATATATCATTCTGCAAATAAATAAAATTAAAAAAAAATGTTTTTCCTAAAAGTTCCCTTTATTCCACCTTTACCAGATAGGTTTGGCCACACTTTATTAGTATGTAATACACAAAAAGGCATCTAATGCACGACAGCTCATACACATCCAATCATGCATGAAGTATTACGTAACATTTGCCAAAGAATGGAGAACACTAACAACAACGAAATAATATGATAACTTTCCTAAAAAAAAAACACATTTGAATGAAACTAGAAAATACTAAAAGGAAGACTAATGGGCATCTTTCCTTTCAAATTAATCGTAAAATAGACATCACGCCTTATAGATTTATACGATACATATATATTAAGTTGTGACGCTAATTGAAATTATAAATTTATTAACCTATTATTTAAAGAAGTATCAGAACATTGCTAAATTCATTAAAATTGAAAGACTATTAGGCGAAGGTAATTTATTATCGTCAATTAAAGATGTAATTAGGATATGAAAACAAGTGACCATGATTTTGTTGAACTACAAAATCTGAGGCTGATGAGCCGATGTGATCATGGTCCTATGAATAGCTTCTAGGTGTGAGGGATTCCTCTTGGCTCTTACAATCTCATCCAAATCCTCTCAAAACTGCTTTTTAAATTCAAACCCGCTTTTGATACATATACACTAATTATGTTCAGAATAAATCCTCGAATGACCAACTTAATCACTATCACCCTAACGTTAGGAATACTATAATAAGTACTCCATTCCTATTTCTCGAGCCTCCTGAGGACCACAGTTTAAAACCGTCAATATCTCTAGCCTTAGTTCCCGCCCATTTATGAAATTGAACATAACCCTCTTAACGATTTTTGAGTACCTTTTTCTGCAAGTTTATTCATCAACAAATAAGGAGGTTTGAAGAATATATTGTTCAGAGCTTGCTGTCTTTTTAGCATAGATTCCGATCATACAACAACAACAAACCCAGTATATTCCCACCAAGTGGGTTGGGTCTGGAGAGGGTAGAGTGTACGCAGTTCATACCACTACCTCTAAAGAAGTAGAGAGGTTGTTTCCGAAGATTCCGATCATGTCTTTGAAAAATATTCAAGGAATATATAAAATTTCACTTATGAAATTTGAAACCCTTGACGATGGTTATTTCAGTGTGTAATATGGAAAGTACATAGTTCTAGTTTTGAAGTGTGAAAAGTACATAAATAACAATTTTCCTCATACCGATATGATGAAAAGTTATATCTTAGAATGTTCGTCAAAGTTCATACTGTTTGACTCTCAAAAAAGGAATTGCGACAAGTATTTTGGAATGGAGGAATGCCTTAATAAACTACTTTTAACCATCATAAATTTCAGTAAACATACGAAACAATGAAAAATGAAGACTTCAACATTCATAACTATAACCTTAAATGAGCTTTTGACTGCTGAAAATGATCAGTACCAAAATTGAGGAGGAGCTTCGTAGGAAGATCCATAACATGTCATTATGATCCCAAGGGTACAACTATGTACATCAATACACAGTTCTGACTGTACAAACTACTCGAGACTACTTTTCAATTAAAGATGGAAGCAGCACGACAAATCAGTATTTCTCCAACAGGTAAAGAAAAATCAAGAAAGCCGCTTTTTTATTGGGTTAGTGACTTGAATATATTATACTATGGTTCAATGTGAAGCTGTGGGTCATCGATAACTCTCATTGGCTTCCAATCAGATTCTTCTCTGGGCTGCCTGAGAGCAACAAAATGAAGTGCATCACTGCGCACCTGGTAGATATGACATGCCCAGGGATATGAATCTGGTGCTGCCCAGATCTTTTGTTCTTCAAAAACCGTCTCCTCAACCAATGTTTCTGCAACACAGTACGCAGCATTTGGTTCCGGCTCAGAAAAATCAGGTACAGCTACACATCCCGGAGAGACAAAGCCCTCAGGAGCACGAGGATGCCAAATTGATATGGGATTGGTGTAGTCATCTGAGCAGTTCCTCCACACCAGGTCATAACCAACTGGGAGGGCGAATAATTTGTCGGAATAACGATATACAGCTGAAACATTAGGAGGATGACAACCAACACGAGTAATATCTCCAATTGAGATGTACCCATGGGGTAAACAGGAAGGGCGCCAGATACTACAGATTCCATCATCTTCTGAAGCATTCTTCCGGCACAATGAACAACGACTTTTCAACTCTCGTTCACTGCTCCATACCTTAGAAAATGTGATAGCATGTTGAACAAATTTCTTTCTATCGGAGACAGCACCCCAGGAAGCCAGCTCTCTTGATTCAATAATGGGCTTTTTCTGGCTAAAGGAATCTCTCCCATCATTATCACTCGAAGCAAAGGATACATGTCTCTGGCTTGAGGGAACCTTTAGCTGCAGACATGCCATGTCAGTTTGGTGTGCTTTCCACATCTTACGCACAACCGAACAAATCCTTACAGCTTGAGGCACCTCAGTTTCTTCTTCAGTGTTGCACTTTATTACCCGGACAAACTTCTGAGACCTTCGGAATTTTTTGACATGGATGATTAAGTGAGAAGGTCTAGGGTAGCCAGCTTTTGCTAATTCAAGTGCCATGAGCTCTTCCCAAGGTACATCCCACATGATTTTACAGGGCTTCTTGTCCATCTTATCAGCAGACAAACACTGGAGAAGCATTACACGTTTATTAGTCACTAAAACAATCCGATGATAGGGAACCATAAAATGATTTTCATAATAATCAGACAAGGCAAATTTGGAAGGCTCTTTAAAAAGTTCAGTGCAACCAAAATGGCGGCTCTCTTCTGCAAGGTGTAGTATCACTTGACCTTGTGCTTCTCGCTCACTGTAATCTCTAAGTATATTGTCTGCATGAATAGCACGGGGGTTTCTTATCCTATGGAAGGTGGTCTTGTTGCTAAGAATTTCTATGCAACGAGAACAACTTGCACCAATACCGTCGACAGTCAATGAAAAGAAGTCCAATGCTCCACTCAATGGTTGGGCAACAAATCCCACAACAGCTCGTCCAAGCCCATGGGCAAAGCCAAGAAGTCCATGTTGTCTAGCACTCTCCACAGGCCTCGTCACTACCCCAGAAACTCCAAACGCAACACCTTGTGCCAGGGCTTCAGTCCCTTGCCTGATCCCTTCACCTACTCCGGTTATTCTTCTTGACCATATCTGCTTTGAACGCAGCTGCAAAAACTGTCCATCTGTTGATAGTTGAGCAAAGCCTTTGCTGAGGGAGGCTAAAGTCGAACTTGTCATACCCAGGACATCCACTGAAAATATTAAATGCAGAGGGTTATGAATTAAATCTCTAAAAACACGATTTCCGACTGCAGAAATGACCGAGCTTTTTCTCATAAATCTGTCTCTGCGGATCACTTTCCTTAAATGGATCTGTAATTTAAAGGCATTTCCAATAGCCGACAGTACTGGGCCCCATACGCCTAGAACCCCATCTGGTCTTTGAGCAGGTGCACTCTCTAATGACAACTTCAGCCTTAGTTCAGATATATCAATCAAGTCTACACGTATTTCAGGATCAACCTGGCTGACACTAGAACTGTTTGGTAGGCGATCTAGTTGAAGATTGTTATAGAAATCTACAAAAGCCCAAATTATCGGCTCATGAATGTTAAGCCTCCAGCATTTATCTGTTACCCTTACATTAACATATGGGTATACCTGAACACCATCAATGTTCTCATTGCGCATTGTTAAAGTCATCTTGAAGACTGGATGATGCAAATCAATGTTTTGTTCAGGTGCCAGCAGTACAGGCAGCAATGTGAGAGGAAGTTGATTGTCAAGCTGCAAGTACCCCAATATAAGCTTAAACTTGCTAGTAGTTCCACCATCAGATCCAGTAGAATAGGATATGAATACTCTGTCTAGGTACAAATAGGATACCTCTCTGGGTCTATGATCCACAAAAGAAACCCCAATTGCACCCAACTCAACTGTAATTTCTAAAGGAGATACATTCTCCTGCATCTGGTTCTGTATGTGAGAACTGCCAAGATTTCCAACTTCTGCAAGAGAAGTGCTCCCTTCTTTCGAACTTAATACCGCTGCTCCCTCGTCGATAAACCTAGCAACCTTGACATCAGCCATGTCTATAACATGGAAAAGCAAACCTAATCCATCACATTCAGAACAGAATCCTGACTTCTCCAAATCAAATTTCCAGACCCTAGAGTTATTGCCACTGTAAATCTCAGCATCGACAAGTTTTTGGCCGTAGGGGTTCTCCCATGAAAAGTTTGTGGTTGAAAGAGGCAGTAACTGGATCCATGCATCATTTCCAAATCCAGATTGCCGAAGTCTAATGACCATCTTCTTCGTCCGGTTCTCAATCCTATCAAGGATATATAGTAGATTAATCAGACAAGAATGAAGTTAATCAGAAGCTTGAAGTAGCAGAGCCTGTGACTGTAACTAAAGCAAGGATAATCAGATACCTAATTGGACCCCTTGTCGATCCAAGGCGAAAAACAACAATGAAACGTGATCCCTCTTCAAAGCCACGGATTTCCATCTTTAAATATCTTCGTGTGCCATCACTTCTCCTCAAGACAAGAGGAACTGTGTCCTCCTTAACGATTTGAACAGGAAATGACCAGTTTGTATCATCCAGTCGGACCTTCAAAATTGATATTACATTGTAAGTGAACTTGCAAGATATCAGCTCAAATAGTGTAGTCATACTAGTCAACTCTCCAAAACTACAAGAAATAACAATCAAGGCGGCAAAAAAAAGAGGAATTATGCGGCATTATTGACATCTTCCTTCCAGCATGAACACGTAAGAAACTTCACCAGGAAATTTACTACATATCCACTTCGTGAAGAGTCCCCATCAGCCCTTTAAGGATGAGTGGTCTCTTTAATATGACTTAGGCAATCCTCACCTCTTGAGCGCTTATGGGGTTTGAGTTAGGCCCAAGATCTATTAACATGGTATCAAAGCAAGACCATCCCGATTCTCATTTCCGATGTTGGACCCCCCATATTAAATTGCCAACGTATCTGATGTCTATCCCTGGGTGTGAGGAAGGAGGGAAGAGTCCCAACATCAGCCGTTTAAGTGATGGGGGGTCTCTTTAGACTTGGGCAATCCTTACCTCTTGAACTAGCTTTCCGGGTTAAGTTAGGACCAAGATCCATCTAACACGCTCTTTCATCTAGGACAGCCATGGTCCAAAAACTATGGTGATGTCAGTAACCCAAATAGTACCTTGTTTAAACAAGTGACTGACAAGTGCGTGGTAGCATCTAGAATGGAACAAAATTACTTCGACTGAGGCATAAGAAATGGCCAAAAAAAAAAAAAACTTTATGGCACTATAAATACACTAAATTTCCAAATGAGAAATATATAATGAAAATCATAAGGTTGAGATATATATATTCCTCTTAGAAATATAAAAAGACTGTTCGTTACCATATCATTCACGTTTCCACGTTTTCAGAAGAGGGTAAAAAAGAAAAAAGTGTTGAGCATTGGTAAAAAAGACTGCTCGTTACCATATCATTCTCGTTGAGCACCATCATGGTTTCAGGTTCAATTCCCAACAGAGACAAACACTAGGCGATTTCTTCCCATTTGTTCTAGTTTTGGCGGACAGAGTTACCTGGTACCTATTGTTGGTGGGAGGTGGCAGGTATCCCGTGGATTTAGTCGAGGTGTGCGCAAGCTGGCCCGGACACCACGGTTATCAAAAAAAAAATAAAAAATGAGAAAGAAGTGTGGACTATGTGTAAAGACACCATATTAGGGATGGATTTTGCATAGAAAAGCATTCTTTAATTAATTAGCGGTTCAGATGACACAGTATAGAGAATCAACTCACCTGGAGTTCATCAGGTCCACCTGTGTCGCGATATACAAATGAGGCTCTGGAATCAGATGCACGCAAAACCTTTGGCTCATCTTCGCGGCTCAATTTCAAAAATATATCTTGACCAACTCTATTGGTGAATGTAACAAATGGTCGAACGGTAATAACCTGTCCAAAGAGCAGGTAAGTACTCAATAAAAACATTTGAATTGGATTCTATAGGAGTTAAGAGAGCGAAGTTGCTGCTGCTGTTGAGACAGAACCTTTGTTGGAACAGTTTGATAAGGGCAAGGTTTTGATGAGACAAAAAGCCGCATGCAATTTCCATCAGCGTTGTAGGCACAGAAATCCAGCGAGCCATCCTGATATTGAATTATGGATAGGTTATAAACTGGATAAAAACATACAGTACACAGGATTAAGATTCTTTACCATGTCACCCAACGGAGAAAGATCCTTAACAGGACCAAAACTCTCCTCACTCGACAGGTTAATTGATGCTGAAAGGCCTAGCAACTTGAAGTTTAAAGCAGATGCAATTGTATTTCCTTCATATATTTCCTCCTCAGAGATCTCCTCCAGGAGGAGATCATTATTCTTTTTAGATAGCAAAGGCAAAGCGATCTTCTTCTTTGTTTTCCGCGCACTCAAGTCTATAATTCTGAAAGTCATTGGCGGTAATCGTGCAACTGAAAGCCAAAAAGGAGCATAGACCTTGGTAATCTTTGCTTGCAGAGGCCTTTCATGGGTATGCATATGTTCAGCAATTACTTGAACAATCCTGCAAGCGCCAGTAGCTTAAGGGATTAAGAATGAAATTAAAATAACATTTTTCACAAAACAAAGAAAGAACTTAATCAACTCTCTTATTTTCTTCCAGACCTTCCAGAAATTGAACTTCTGAGACTTATTGTCTTTGAAGGTGCCTTCTTAGGATGGGATATGAGTATAGCCTCCTGTAAAGAACGTTAAGAGGTTAGCATCATTATAATGCATTCAATGAGGCATTAAGAATCAACTGAGTGAAGAGGGCACAGTAATCACAACTACTAACATGTAATGGCAACCATCCTCTTTGCGGAAGCAACGAAAAGTACACTGGATTACTTATGTTGGCACAATAAGCCTTGACAGATTCACCAGGAGAGAATATCCCTCTAACGCAAGTGAGAAAATGCCCATTGGCTTGCATCTCAAGAACAGCATATTCGGCAGTAAGAGGAAGATAGTTGGTAACTGCAAGGGGGGGCTTGATCACAAGGGTCCAATCCTGAATGGGATCAGAGTGCATGTCCTTTGTGATCTCAGTTGCTTGTACACTCAAGCAGAACCACATCCCCCGGTTACTATTGGATGAAGTTCCACCAACTACAGGACAGTATAAGAGTTCCTCAGACTCACTGAGATTTGACACAGATATTCCAGCGTTTTCTGTTGGCATCCCAAGATCCTGAGTGTTCCCAGACATGTCCATTACAGAACTCCAAGAAAATTCTTCAGATTTTTCCAGGTTTGAAGGCCTCACGTGCAGTGCGTAAAGTCCAGAATGGGTCAGGACAGATAAAGGCAACGGAACAACCTCATCAGGTCTTATGGGCCCAACATAAATCTGAGCCTTGAGATCTCTTGGCTTACCTTTCCTATTCCTAAGCCACCGTCTCTGTCTTGCATAGTTCACAGATTTTAGTGGATTGGACGACTCTGGCCATTTCAAACTATTAAAATCTGGAGCATAAGCCCATCCATCATTGGTGTTCACAGAATTCTTATCTACATGCCATTCATCAACCCATTCCCAGCCTGATGGAAGCTCAACTTCATTTGTCCCCTATCAAAATGACAGAAATCTTAAAACCAGAAACAAAAGAAACCAATTGCTACTTAAGCTCAGGCACAAAAGACAATCAAATGGGGAGACATACCTCATTAGCGTCAAACCACCCAATATCAGGATTATACTTCTGGGTCTCAAAGAACTCATCTGTCACAACTTCATCACCATAAACCTCTTGTGTCTCATCATTATCATGTCTTATTTTCCCATTTGAAGAGTTGAGCTTGAGCTGTAAATCTAGTGTCAGTTCTGTGTAGTTACGAACTAAAACCAGAGATCTAATCTTGACATATCGATTTCCATCAGCTATGCTCACTTCACTGGCAACAACAGTATTTCCTAGTCGCCAACAAGCAGCAGGTGCAGCATAATTCAGCCTCACAGTAGTCCAAGGTCCTTCTCTGGTAGGACTAATCTGGATAAACCCAGATCTTGCCTCATTGTTAAACGACTTCTCACTCTTTTCAACTTCAAGTTGAGGAGATAAGTAAACAGCCAATTTTATTCTTCCTGATGATTTCATTTCTTTTCCTTCATTGGTTATAATCTGCATTTCATGGTGAGATAAGCAAGACGCCATAAAAAAGTAGCGAAATGGGATACTGGATATTTTTCCTACTTTCTTTTCAGGAATAATATAAAAAGAAGAAGGAACAGAAGAGAAAATCACCGTAGACCCTGAAGAGGACAACTCCAGCCAATTGAGTTCAATTGAATTGTTGTAAGACGCTGGATTCTCTTGGACTCTAGATATATGGTTTAGAGGAGCTAATGAATAACCAACAGTATCACCTGCAAAGAATAGCCCAAATAAAAAATATAGCACTGCATATTAATCTTTTCGGTATCAAACGGAAAGCTAAGATGGTTAAGATATAGCTACAAACACAAAAATATAGTAGAAATTCTGACAAGCTCTCAACATTTATTTATTCAAACATTCTTTCATTTTCCCTCAACTAAAGATCCTAGTTGATAAGAACACCCATTTTTACAATTGGATATAAGAGCTTAAGCTTATGATGAATAAATCTAATCAGAACACTATGTCAACAGCAAGCGCTACCTCAGAGGGATGAATGAGACGGTCAGTTGAAAAAAAGGTTTCTACTGTAAAAATTCCATTCTTTTTTTCTTATAACCGTGGTTTTTGGTCCAGCTTGAGGCACCTCGACTAATTCCACATAATACCTGCCACCTCCCACCATCAAAAGGTACCTGAAAACCTTGTCCAAGGCTTGAAAAGATGGGAAGAAATCACCTAGTCTGTTGTCTCTGCTATCTCTGCTGGAATTTGGACCTGAGACCTCATCATGTTCAACCCACTTCATTGACCACTAGACCACACCCTTGGGTGCAAAAATTGCATTCTTTCACTTGCAGTGCAAGAAAATAAATGTAACGCTCTGCATTTTCCTATACACTTGCTTTTAATCAAGTAATGAGATTTTATTAACAAAAAGTAACAAAATAATTATACAAGAAGTATATCAGAAAGTAGAAAACCTTACAAAAAAGATATGGTTTTCTATAAACGACACCCGATCTTCTACACCTATGGGACCCTCGTGGGTGCAGAGGAAATAAAGGGATACGAGACTATATCTCAAGCGTACAAGATCCTACTCTATTCCACCAAACCTATACGCTTTTAAACCCATTTTATGCTTTTGAGTGTGCTATTCAATGCTATTATATGTTTGGGGTTGGATATATTGTTTAAACATAGTGTCGACTACGGAATAATGTGTCACGACCCAAACTAACAGACTGCGCCAGCACCTACGCTATTCTAAGCAGCTAGGAGATCCCTTATTACCCAACTAAAAATATGCGGAAGACTTCTATTTTTAAAAAATACTGAATTAAATATAACAAAGTAAATTAAATACCAATTAATAAATTTTTTCAAAAACTTCTTACAACTGTCGTCACTACCCCAGACTTGGACATACATGTACAAGAGCTACCTATTATAAAATAGACCGATGATAAAATAAATAACACAAAATTCTAACATCTGCTAGGAAGAAAGTGCAAATTATCACCATCCATCTAGTAACTGCAAACTAACTTGCATCTAGTCTACACCCCAAGAAGGAATATAGAAGAGTAGGGTCAGTACGAAAACACATACTGGTAGGCATCATCGACCGACCAGTGCTAGTCCACATAATCATAAAATAGAATCAAGGAAAAGAAATCATGACATCTTAAATGGAATATAATTTAACTAAGGTTGTAATATCATTACAACACTTTGCCTATATAAATTACAATCCCCCAACTTTATTAACGAGATTATATTCACCACTAGCATAGTCTAACCTCATTAATTCACACCATCCAACACTAAACAGTCGCTAACACCCCTTTATTCGCATTACCCACATCTATAGGATCAACACCACTCACAATAACTCTCGGGCTAACAACCACACTCTCTCTAATAACATTAAAGAACAATAACTAGCCAATCGGGTAAGCTACAATTGCAACAAGTTGACCAACATATAGCAAGTAAGTACAGAGTTTCACTATTCCAAGTACATGTAGCACAATCAATCTCAAGGATACAATCAAGTAGGGAATACAAGTCAACTCACATCTCAGTAAAACACACCAGAGAACTAAAGTCTCATTAGCAAACCTTATAGATACTTTTGAAGAAGGATTAATTCAAATATTGAAACTTCGGATCGTTTCTTTGGAATTATTCATTGGATTTATTTTTATTATCACCATGGCGGCTCGTGGCATCCGATCCAAGCACGTCTCACAACAATATCGGGATTTAACGTCGGCCACATTGCTTGAGAAATCAATAAGATAACAACACCGGAATTTAACATCAGCCACATTGATTGAGAAACCAATAAGGTAGCAATACCGAAATTTAACGCTGGCCACATTGCTACAATCTTTCTACTTTTCAGTTCTCAATAAATATTCATCTTTGACTTTTCAACCTGTATGAAGGTATATCACAAGCCTTCTTTACTCGAGGTATTCTTTTCAATCATATTATCGTTAATGAATCAAAATCTCACTTATCAATATTTTGGGCCTCTCACGGGCATTATTTCAACAATTCAGCATGATCATCAAAAAGTCATTCATGACATTAATTTAAGGAGTTATCATTATAAAAAAAACCTCTCATAGACACAATTCAATAAATCATCATTATCAAAAACACCTCTCATAAGTACAATTCAATAAATCATCATTATCACCAATTTAGCCTCTCATTGACATCCAATAGATAACGTATGTTTATCAATACCAAATTAAGAATGTCATAAGATAATTCACAATGCAACACTTAAGCATACAAGTCACAATTGGAGCCTTCATTAAAATACCACTATCTCCTTAAATACTGCAACTTGAATTCTAACACCACCACCTATAACTAGCATATCATTATCTTCTACATCTTTCCATATAATCCAATCCTCACAATGATTCAAGTCATTTATCCCTTAGATATTACCATGCTCATCAATATTCGACCTTAGCGTAATTTCGTCATCACATTATTGCATACAACTTAATACCTTTTGTAACTCAACTAGATTCATTACTAAAACAACTCAATGACATCACGCTTGCACACTTTATCCACAAATAATTTCCTTCCAAGAACATAACACATAATATTATGGAAGTAACACAATCAATCAAGAAGATAGTTTTTCAGGATTAAAGCAAGCTCATATATTTTTATCCACCTCAACTCCATTAGGCCTAGACATGCTTTTTTCCATCAATTTGACGTATGAAAATGTGAAGTAACACAGTCTTCTACTCATTAACCTAACCTACCTGGACGCCAAGCTTTTAGAAGAAGCAAGCCGCAACAAGGATGCTCTTTCATTTCCTTGGAATAATCAATCATCTAAAAATCAAGCAATAATAAGAGTAATTAAATAATTACTCTTCAAATAAATATCTTGGGGATTCAAACCCATTAATTCTACCCTTATTCAAAGGTCTACATCATTTCCCATGGCCAATTAGCCATTAACTAGTTCTTGCAATCTTAAACCATCTCCTTAACTGGAGTTTTTATGCTAAAGATCTCATATTTTATGGAATTCAAGGTTCCTAACCATCAAAATTCATAATCTAGTTTACGAAATTCGTGTTAGGAATCGTCAATTTATAATCTAGAATCAACTCTATGTGATATTAAGAACACCATAAATTTTTCCCAAATACACCATGAAAGGTTTTTCTACGTATTCTAAGATGTTAAAAGACGAAGAAGATGATGGAAAAACTTACCTCAATGAAGGACTCACCTTAAACTTTTGGAAATCATCTCTCTAGGCTTAGGGAATGAAGTTTGGGGTTTTTAGACCTGAAATACGACTGAAACTGATTTAAATACCATCAAAATTCTCGCTACGGCGAAATTTTTGTTTCAGCCCACACAGTAGTGCTCAGTAAAACGGTCATAACTTTTTCTTTCGAACTTGGATTAAGAACAGTCGGTTGTATTGGAAAGACGACTTAGAGAACTTTGATTTGATAGGTATTGGGCCCCCTAACTCCTTATATTCTAGGAGATATGATCGTTCGAAGTTGATCCTAGTAGAAACCCATATTGAATCTATCGGGAAAAAAGTTTCCAACTTAACTTTGTGCTAGGAATATTATACGACCTTAATTCATACCTAAAGAACTTCCAAACTAAAGAATTGATAGTGGTACTCAAGAATAATTAAATTCATCGAGCTTGAGTCTATCTAGAACATCAAAAGGTTTAAACTTAGCCGAAAAGCTTGAGCTAACACAATAAACAAAATGATGGTTATTTTGAACTCAAGTTTCGAGGAATGAAAATTAAGAATTTGTATGAATTTATCATGGATAATTTAGTAACACAAAATGGGTCATTAAATAATGATTTGTTCTTTGCCCCTTACCTTATGATTTCAAATTCGGAGCATCACTGTAATTCCCCCGTAGTCCAAGAGGCGGCATTTACATTGCTTTCGTCTCTTGACTCTTTTATTATCCAAGTTGCATCACTATGATCTAATTAAGTATTTATTGACTATCTTAGAGGCTTCAAAGTCTATTTAGTATAAATTAAGGTATATTTGGGGTGTGTATTATGTTCAAATTAGAAATGGATTGTCTGCTTAGTCTCAAATCTGGTCATTATTACCAAATGATTACTTAGGATGAATGAGAATTTCTTCATTGTTCTTTTAGGTACAAAACGATGTTGATGTGATAATGGCGCCATCAAAGCCACACTAGTTGTGACAGACATGTGGGTTGAGGGTTCATAGTGCTGCCGGATGCCGGTCACAACCCTTTAGTCTGGGTCGTGGCAAAAGAGGTCTGACATAGCAAAAAGGCCCTAAGCTTAAGGATGCAGGTGCAAGTATCTAATCAAAAGACATACGCAACTAGGTGAACGGGTGGAATGGCACTTTTAACTATTGCTGACAGCTTCAATATAATGGGAACTACAACAGAAATGGCTTGAGAAATGATAGATTATAGCGACCCATTTTACGTTACTAAATTATTCATGGTAAATTTATAAAAATTCTTAATTATCATTCCTCAATATTAACTTGAGTCTCAAATAGCCATCATTTGTTTTTTGTGTCACCTCAAGCTTTTCGACTAAGATTTAAACCTTCCGACGTGGCTAGATAGACTCAAGCTCGTGGAATTTAAGTATTCATGAGTACTAATATCAATCCTTTAGTTTGGAAGTTCTTTAGGTATGAATTAAGGTCGTACAATATCCCTAGCACAAAGTTAAGTTGGAAACTTTCTTTTCGATAGAGTTTCAATATGGATTTCTACTAGGGCCAACTTCAAACGACCATATCTCCTGGAATATAAGGAGTTAGGAGGCCTAATACCTATCAAATCAAAGATCTCTGAGTCCTTTTTCCAACGCAAGCAACCGTTCATCAATCCGTGTTTGGAATAAATGTTATGACCATTTTACTGAGCATTGTCCGAGCTGAAACTAAAATTTCGCCGTAGCGAGAATTCTGGTGGTATTTAAATCAGTTTCAGCCGCATTTCAAGTCTAAAAACCTCAAACTTCATTCCCCAACACAAGAGAGGTGACATCCCAAAGTTTAGGGTGAAAGTCCTTCGTTGAGGTATTGTCTTTCCATCAAACTCTTCGTCTTTTAATCCTTTAACATCTTAAAATCCTTAGAAAGACCTTTAATGGTGGATTTTTTTAGGGAAAACTTATGGGTATTCTTAATATCACCTAGAGTTGATACTAAATTATAAATTAAAGATTCCTAACACGAATTTCGTAAACTAGATTATGAATTTTGATGGTTAGAAACCTTGAATTCCATAAAGATGAGACGTTTAACATAAAAACTCCATTAATGGAGATGAGTTAAACTTGAAAGAACTAGTTAGTGGTTAACTGACCTTGGGGAATAATATAGACCTTTGAATAGGGGTAGAATTTATGGTTTTGAATCCCTAAGATATTTGATTGAAGAGTAATTGTTTAATTACTCTTATTATTGCTTAATTTTAGATGATTGGTTATTCCAAGGCATGAAGGAAAGGAAAGAGCATCCTTGTTGTAGCTTGCTTCTTCCAAAAGCTTGGCGTCCAAATAGGCTAGGTTAATGAGCAGAAGACTGTGTTACTCCACATTTTCATAACGTCAAATTGATGGAAGAAAGCATGTCTAGGCCTACAGATATGGAGTTGAAGTGAATAAAAATAAATAAACTTGTTTTAATCCTAAAAGCTATCTTCTTGATTGATTATGTGTTACTTCCATGGATACTATGTGTTATGGATGTCATTGAGTTGTTTTAGTGATGAATCTAGTTGAGTTACAAAGGTATTAAGTCGTATGATTATGCAATAATGTGATGATGGAATTACGCTTGGGTCGAATATTGATGAGCATGGTAATATCCAAGGAATAGACGACTTGAATCATTATGAGGATTGTATTATGTGGAAAGAGGTAGAGGATAATGATATGCTTGAATGTGCTAGTTATAGATGGTGATGTTAGAATCCAAGTTGCGGTATTTGAGGAGGTAGTGGTATTTTAATAATTAATGAGTAATGAAGGCTCCAATAGTGACTTGTATGCTTAAGTGTTGCACTGTGAATTATTTTATGACATTCTTAATTTGGTATTGATAAACATACTTTATCTATTTTATGACATTCTTAATTTGGTATTGATAAACATACTTTATCTATTTTATGATATTCTTAATTTGGTATTGATAAACATACTTTATCTATTCGATACCAATGAGAGGCTAAATTGGTGATAATGATGATTTATTGAATTGCGCCTATGAGAGGCTTGCTTGATAATGATAACTCCTTAAATAAATGCCGTGAATGACTTCTTGATGATCATGATGAATTGTTGAAATAATGTTTGTGAGAGGCAAATGTTGATAAATGAAAGATCTTGATCCATAATGACAATGTGATTGAGAAGAATGCCTCGAGTGAAGAATGCTTGTGATATACCTTCATAAAGGTTGAAAAGTGAAAGATTATTTATTAAGAACTGAAAAGTGAAAAGATTGTTAGTAGCAATATGGCCATCGTTAATTTCAGTATTGCTACCTTATTGATTTCTCAAGCAATGTGGCCGATGTTAAATTATGGTATTGCCACCTTATTTATTCTCAAGCAATGTGTCCGGCATTAAATTTTGGTATAGCTGTGAGACGTGATTAAATTGGATGCCACGAGTCAGTATGGTGATAATACTAATAGAGGGACTAATAATGAAGTGATACAAAGTGATGAATGCAATGAATAATTCCAAAGAAACGATCTCGAAACTTCAATAATTGAAATAATCCCCCTTCAAAAGTATCTATAAGGTTTGCTAATGAGACTTGAGTCATCTGGTGTTTTTTACCGAGATTTGAGTTGACTTGTATTCCCTACTTGATTGTACCTTGAGAGTGATTGTGTCACATGTAGTTGGAAGTGAAACTCTGTACTTGTTATATGTTGGTCGACTTGCTTCATTTATGCTGCTTGTAGTTGTAGCTTACCGATTAACTAGTTATTATTCTTTAATGTTATAAGAAAGTGTTTGGTTGTTAGCCCGATAGCTAGTGTGAGTTGTCTATGATTACTAGGTTGATCCTGCGAATAAAAGGGGTGATAGTGACGGTTTAGTGTTGGATTGTGGTGGATGGTGTGAATTAATGAGGCTAGACTATGCTAGGGGTGAATATAATCTCGTTAATAGAGTTAGGGAACTGTAAATTATATATGCAAAAATTATATACGCAAAGTGTTATAATGATATTACAGCCTTACTTGAATTATATTACTTTTAAGATGTCATGATTTCTATTCCTTGATTCTCTTTTATGATTATGTGGACCACTACTAGTGGGTAGATGATGCCTACCAATACGTGTGTTTGTACTGACTACTCTTCTACATTCTTTCTTGGGGCGTGGACCGGATGCAGGTTAGTTTACAGTTACTAGATGGATGGCGATATTCAATACTAACTTCTGCACTTTCTTCCCGGCAAATGTTAGTGTCTTTGTGTTACTTATTTATTATCAGTCTATATTATAATTGGTAGCTCTTGTACATGTCTAACCAAACCTTGAAGTAGTGAAGGACAGTTATAAGAGGTTTTTGAAAAAATTTATGTACTTGGTATTTAATTTACTTTGTTATATTTAATTCAGTATTCCCTTAGAAGCGGAAGTCTTCCGTATATTTTTAGTTGGGTAATAAGGGTCCTAGCTGCTTAGAATAGCGTAGGTGCCCGCATGGTCCATTAGTTTGGGTCGTGACATAGATAATCCCCCAAAACCAGACCATTTTGCCTACAACATACGCAACATGGAGCTAAAACTTAGTGTTAAAGTCTCATATCGAAAAAAGGATGGGTACTTGGTCCTCCTTATATGGACTTGGGCAATCCTCCCTTCATGAACTAGGCTTTGGGGTTGAGTTAGGCCCAAGATTCATTTTTTACATGGTATCAGAGCCTCTACGATCTTGGTGGAGAATCAAAGAGCTTCCGCTGCCGGCAAGTGGCTATTACTCATATACGTCGCCCGCCTGGCCAATGATCATGTTAGCAAAAGTTAAGCCACCTTGCTTCTATCTGGTGACTTCTCATATCTAATTTGCGTAGCACTGTGTATCTTTCTGGTGACTACTTTCTCATATTTGATTTTCGTAGCACTATGCATGTCTCTGGACTAACTCTCATATTTAATTTGTATAGTATCGTGCATCTTTTCGGGCTACTTTCTCATATCTGAGTTGCATAGCACTGTGCGTCTTTTCGGTAACTCCAGATCTTATTTGCTTAGTTCTTAGCATCTTTCGTGTGACTTCAGATATGATTTGCATAGGATCGTGCCATCTTTCCGACCTTACCCATATAATTTCTCTTTCAGCAGGGTCGTGCCATCATTTTGACCCCACTTATATAATTTCTCTTTTTCAGTAGGATCGTGCCATCATTTAAACACTACCTATCTAATTTCTCTTTTCCAATTAGGTTGTCTCATCATTCCGACTATACCTATATAATTTCACATATTTTGACCACTTTTCAGTTGTCAAATCTAATAACTTGGTGCATGAGCAGGTTTCTGTCAGTTTTTCGGTGACTTTATTGCTCAAAATTTATTCATCTCTTGATTTCGAGATTACCCATATATTTTATACTAGTTTCCGGCAATTTCCAGCGACAAATAGACTTTCCGACTGTATTTACTACTTTTCCGACCACTTTTTCAATTTGTTCCTTTTCAACTAAGGTCTCCAAGACGTCCAAAGCAGTCCTTGCCAGTTTTCTTGCAAATATCTTCACTAAGTCCCCCATTGATCCTCGTAGTAATTACATTTATAATATAAGCTTGGTACATGTCTTGTATGCACCAGCTTAAGGAGGAGTGTTGGAATATGAGTAGGAATAGGAATCGCATAGAGAATCCTACTTGGTAAAGGATTGTAATGTAGTTTCCTATTTGGAAAAGATTTGGAATGCAGTGTATAAATAGGATCTCAGTGTAATAAAGTAGTTACAACAATTCAATAATATGTTCTCCTATATTTCTCACATGATATCACAAACAGACCGATCCAAATTCTTCGTTCACCGATGTTGGGCCCCCATATTATATTGTCCACGCTCCGATTAACAAAGTCTGAGCGTGCGGGGGAGTGTTAAGAGTCCCACTTCGGATAAAGGATGTGTACTTGGTCCTCATTATATGGATTTGGGCAATCCTCCCCCCATGAGCTAGCTTTTGGGATTGAGTTAGGACCAAGATCCATTCTTTACATACACAACAGAAATGGCTTTAAAAGTAATAGGCATCCCCCAAAACAAGATCATTTTGCCTACAACATACGCGACATGGAGCTAAAGCTTACAAAATCGACCTGCCATCTACAAGGGCACACAAAGTACCCTTAGATACAATACACAGACATGAAACATACAGGGTATGCATTCAGCAAGCTAAACTTAAAAACACTAGACATATATTCTCACTTTTTAAAAGTGAAGATGAAAAAGGTATTCAAGCAATATCCCTGTCATTCAATGTCACTAAAGGATACTTGGCGAAGTGGTCTAGGACATATCTGCCAATTCTACTTATACTGAAAAAACGGTGGAGAGAGGCCGAGGGATGGCTAAACTGGGTCATTAAGGGATATTCTGTAATAAGAGATGATTACAATGTATCAATTAACCAGATTCTGATTCTTGCTGATAAGCAGATTCAAGAATGTAACTAGACTTCCCAGTTTCGGCTTCTTGACACTTCATAATAATGCTTTCAAAATTGTTTCATACTTCCACTCATAGTACGGCTGTTTTTCACTTCCACCCCAATAGGTTTGCCCGTTCCGAGTGAGACCAACAAAGAGAAGATTTCTGGCTATATTGGAACCCTTAAATGCCTGGGTTCATGAAAATCAGGAAGTGCTAAAACAACAAATCCTCATAAATCAGTAATTAAGAAGTACCTCTTCCCATATCCAATACAACAAGCTCCAGATTGCAGAATTCCTGTTTGGTAATGGAAGCATGAAATTGAAATTTTTCAAAAAGCAATGAGAAAAAAGCCGAACATTAAATAAATTGCAAGATACTAGCCAAAAACATAGTACGAAGAGAAATTTTAGAGGGGAGAATTCATCATAGAATAGATCCAAATGTTGCAACATCATAACCTTAAAGACTGGTGTCTTCTGTTTTAGACAGAGATGGCAGAAATTAACTAATAAAAAGATGGCAACATCCATCAACAACTATGATTCATGCATGTTGGTGGAAAATGCCACAACTTATTCAAGAAAATAGGAGGGCAAAAAAGAGCATGTGGGGTGGGTGATGGGAGCTGGGTGTCCCTTATATTTGGGAAACAAAATTATTCATTCACTTGATTCCTTCGAAATTCAGAAATTACCTTCCAGTATAACGCCTTTTACTATATTTCTTTTGAGATCTAATAATGGCATGGCCATAAGGATACAATCTTGGCTCTCAATTACAGGGTGCAATGGAAAGAGGATGCATCATTGGTATGCTCTCTTTTGTAAACCTCGATACGATCCTAAATGGAACCAAGTACACGCTCGCGAGAGAGGGGCAACGTGCTAGGCAAGCCAAATAGATTTTCCCCTTGTTTCAGTGATTGGATAACCTCATAATAAAGAACATAGGGGAACGTTGAACAAGAGACCCAATCACTGTTGTTATTATATCTGACAGGTGCTATGTGATCAACAGTTGTACTCACTACATTCCAACCAATGCTATTTATATTCCAGTGATTCCAGAAGCAGACATAAAAATGATGAGTTTGCAAGAAACACCAGTATAAGGTAACAGTTGTTCACATAATATGGGCAATTCACATTTTGGTGAAAACCATTTTCCATCAGTAAACCCTTGAAGATTTCTATTTGGCAACGATGGATAAGCATTTAAGCAACAGGTACACAAAATCAGCACCACAGAATGGAGTTCTATCCAAGAAGTTAGTTGTCTACAAAACTTGGAATATCAGGACACCCTATTCTTAAGACCACCTAAAAATTTCTGTAGCATTACAGTTCGCATTAAGCTTACACATTGTAATGATTCACTCATTTGTATTTGCTTCTTTCAACCACTTGGGAATTCAAGAAAGTATGACTAACCAACTTAATATAAGGATCTTGATAACCGAAACTGAGTTGCCCATTATGGCCAACACTTCTTGAATCTGAATCCTTATATGATCAATAATATGGATGGTAAAATTCTGCGCCGTTAATGAAAATTTATGAATAGTTATTTGAGAATACATTATTTGCATAGATGGCAGTCGTATTTTCATAGGCTCTTGAATGACAAAGGGGATAGAGCTATTGTGTTAGGGGAGCTGGAGCACTCAGAGGAGTGTCGGGATTTTAGTTATTGTAGACGTTTTAAGGTAGAGGAGGTTAGAGAGGTTGTTCGTAAGATGCGAAGGGGTAGGGCGACGGGGTCTGATGAGATACCTGTGGATTTTTGAAAGTTTTCTGGCGAGGTTGGTTTAAGGTGGTTGACTGGATTGTTTAACGGAATTTTCAAGACGGCGAAAATGCCCGAGGCTTGGAGATGGAGTACTATGATCCCCTTTATAAGAACAAGGGTGACATTCAGAGTTGCAATAACTATAGAGGTATTAAGTTATTGAGTCACTCTATGAAGATTTGGGAGAGAGTGGTCGAGGTGAGGCTGAGACGGATAGTGTCTATTTCGGAGAACCAGTTTGGATTTATGCCCGGCCGCTCGACGACGGAGGCAATTCACCTAGTGCGGAGGCTGGTGGAACAGTATAGGGAAAGGAAGAAGGACCTGCACATGGTGTTTATCGACTTGGAGAAGGCATACGACAAAGTCCCCAGGGAGGTGCTTTGCTTTGGAGATGCTTGGAGGTGAGTGGAGCACCGGTGACATATATCACAGCAATTAAGGACATGTCTGATGGAGCTAAAACCCAGGTGAGGACAGCGGGAGGAGACTCTGAGCATTTCACTGTCTTGACAGGATTGCATCAGGGATCTACTCTTAGTCCCTTTTTGTTTGCTTTGGTGATGGATGTGTTGACGCGGCGTATTCAAGGAGAGGTGCCTTGGTGTATACTTTTTGCAGATGATGTAGTTTTGATTGATGAGACGCGGGGGGAGGGGGGTGAATGATAAATTAGAGGTGTGGAGACAAACTCTTGAGTCTAAAGGGTTCAGATTGAGTAGGAGCAAGACAGAATATTTGAAATGCAAGTTTAATGACGTGAGGCTGGAGAATGAGGTGGTAGTGAAGTTGGAATCACAGGTAGTATGTAAGAGGGATAGTTTCAAGTATCTCGGGTCCGTGATTCAGGGTAACGGTGAGATTGACGAGGATGTCTCGCACCGTATTGGGGCGGGATGGATGAAGTGGAAGCTCGCTTCGGGGGTGTTGTGTGATAAGAAGGTGCCGCCCAAGTTTAAAGGCAAATTCTACAGGGTGGCAGTCCGTCCGGCCATGTTGTATGGAGCGGAGTGTTGGCCAGTTAAGAACTCCCATATTCAAAAATGAAGGTGGCGGAAATGTGGATGTTGCGTTGGATGTGTGGGCTGACTAGAGGGGATAGAGTTCGGATTGAGACTATCAGGGAGAAGGTTGGTGTGACTCCAGTGGAGAATAAGATGTGGGAAGTCCGATTGAGATGGTTCGGGCACGTGATGAGGAGCGGCATAGATGCCCCGGTTCGTACGTGAGAGATGGTTCGGACACGTGATGAGGAGGAGCATGGATGCCCCGGTTCGTAGGTGTGAGAGGAGCTTTGGATGGTTTTAGGCGGGGTAGGGGTAGGCCGAAGAAGTACTGGGGAGAGGTGGTTAGGCGGGACATGGAGCAGTTACAGCTCACTGAGGACATGACCCTAGATAGGAAGATCTGGAAGACACGAATTGGGGCAGTAGGCTAGGGTCAGTTTGGGTCGCTAGTGTAGGGCATTACTTGGTGGGGGTATTATTCTTGTTATGATACCTTGTTTCATGCTTTATTACAAATCTGTTTATTTTTCCCTGTTTACTATTACTTGTGGGTGTCGTATTTATGTTATGTCATCTTGTTCCATGCTTTACTATGAATTTGTTTATTATTCCGTGTCTCGAGCCGGGGGTCTATCGGAAACAGCCTTTCTACTTCTTTAGAGGTAGAGGTATAGGTATGGACTGCGTACATCTTACTCTCCCCAGACCTCACTATGTGGGAATACACTGGGTTTGTTGTTGTTGTTGTATTATTTGCTGGTCAGGACGAACCTTCAGCTGTAAACAGGACGAACCTTCTGTTTTGTTTGTGATAGATGCTGTAGTATAATCGATTTGATCGAATGGCTGATAATGAGGTCGAAACAAGACTAAAGGTACAATGTTGTTATGCTTGAGTACTTATACTCAGTTTGGGTATGTATCCACACATTTCATGGAACTTCCGTTTTGTTTGTGATAGATGCTGTAGTATAATCGATTTGATCGAATGGTTGATAATAAGATCGAAAGGAGACTAAAGGTACAATATTATTATGTTTGAGTACTTATACTCAATTTGGGTATGCATCCACAAATTTCATGAGGTTCAGGAGTACTGGATGTGGTTATTCTGGTCTCTCGTGATAATTCATTCCATTGTACAGATTATTTTTGCTTCTACCATGTAATGAAACTTCCGTTTTCTTTGTGATAGATGTTGTAGTGTAACATTTGCTTATCTTGACCTTTCAGGAAGCACTGTTGACTTCAACAAGTGTTCCTTCTCAAATGAAAAATTTCGTGCTAATGATAAAGTTGCAACACGTTACCATATTACAACATTACCTGGTTCCGTCCATACTGCTTTTGTTGTCTTGTCTGATTTCTTTGCCATATTTCGTTTACTTTTTGTCAAGCCTTTTTTCTTGATTATCCTTGATGACCAAGGGTAATTGTGTAAATATACCCAATATACAAGGGCAAAATGGTAATTATGTCTAGCAGATATTTTACTATCCTTTTACATCAAAATTCTAGAATATTCCATTATTTCGCCACTTCTTTATCAAATTTCTTAGACTGTATCATCTTTCTCTCGCTCTTCTGATTGATAATATAACCGTTGCTTTGCTCTAATGTAACAGTGGTTGATTTCTGCTTCAACAGTTAGAGACAAATCTCAATTTGAGTCAAGTCTTGCTTTTTCAATTTTATCTTCATCTATAGTTTTTTCCTTTGATTTTTATGTTGTCGAAATCTGATAAATTGCTTGCAGAATTCGTATTTAGCTCGAGTTTTTGGGTAGTGAAGAAATACTCCTCCTATATTGAGTAAACTTCAATTTTGGGAAAGGTAACAATTGTTAATTCTTTGAAGACACGCTTATTCTCAGTCTTTTTCCTTAAATCCTTTGTTATTTTAGTTCTCTGATTTTTGGGTGAAACTTAGTTCCTTTAGATTGTTCCTGTAGTTTCTCCAATTGTATTAGTGTTTAACTGAGAGTAATTATTCTATAATTTTTGAGATGTTCAAGCCTTTTGAATTAATAAAATATCTACTCCTCTCAAGATAATTCTGGAAACCTTCCTTTCCCATTCAATCGATCACTAATTCCTTCAATTCCAATTCCTTTTCAATACCGCCTAAGGAAGAGAAGGTTCCAATCGACGTCGTCGAACTCGATTATAAAGACGGTGATGGTGTTCCCATTGCTGGAATGACAAAACTGGACATGCCTCACGGGATTACGATTTTCTATTATGAGTTTCAACGGCGATGGCGTTCCTGTCCTTTGTGTTGCCAGAAATGTAGCCTGCAATATCAGAGGTGGTTATTTCAAGTAAGATTTTAGGACGCCGTAGGGATTACCTGGTGCCAGTAATCTTTGTTGTCCAACTTATTTTATCAGATATTATTTAGATTTGGTTCTCTTAGAGTTAGATTCTTTTATCTGATTGTAGCTAAATTAGTTTTACTTACTTGGTCTTGACTTTGTGCAGAGATTTTGATGGAGGCCTATTGCAGTGTATATCTGAAGTTAAATATGAAGATGACATTAAGAAAGTTCCTTCTGCTGGTCTAAAGGTTTGGCGACAAACCCTGGCGTCTAAAGGTTTTCGGTTTAGTAGGACTAAGACAGAGTACTTGGAGTGCAAGTTTAGTGACTCGAGGCAAGAGGAGGAGGTGGTAGTGAAGTTGGATTCCCAGGCGGTTTGCAAGAGGGATAGTTTTAAGTATCTTGGGTCTACGATTCAGGAGAATGGAGAGATAGATGAGGATGTCTCTCACCGTATTAGGGCAGGTTGAATGAAATGAAGGCTCGCTTCGGAAATTTTATGCGATAAGAAGGTGCCCCCAAGCTGAAAGGCAGATTCTATAGAGTTGCAGTCCGGCCGGCTATGTTATATGGAGCGGAGTGTTGGCCGGTTAAGAATTCTCAAATCCAAAAGTTGAAGGTGGTGGAAATGAGGATGTTGCGTTGGATGTGTGGTTTTACAAGGGCTGACAGGGTTAGGAATGAGAGTATTCGGGAGAAGATAGGAGGGTGTTGGTGGAGGATAAATTGCGGGAAGTTAGGTTGAGATGGTTTGGCCATGTGATGAGGAGAGGCACGGATGCCCCGGTTCGTAGGTGTGAGAGGTTGGCCTTGGACAGTTGCAAGCGGGGTAGGGGTAGACCGAAGAAATACTGGAGGGAAGTGATTAAACGTGACATGGAGCAGTTACAACTGACTGAGGACATGACCCAGGATAGGAAGGTATGGAGGAAAAACATTAGGATAGAGGGCTAAGGTGTGTGGTTGAGTCGTAGGCAGTAGGTAGGAGGGCTTTGGTGTCCTTGTTTGGCAGTGTTCAATATTTTTGGTGGATGTCATACCTCTGTTATTTTATCATGTTCCATGCATTTTTTTTTCTATATATACTGTCCTTTGTCTTGAGCCAGGGATCTATCGGAAACAACCTCTCTACTTCTTTAGAGGTAGTGGTATGGACTGCGTACACTCTACCCTCCCCAGACCCCACGATGTGGGAATATACTGGGTTTGTTTGTTGTTGTTGTTGATTCAATTTTGAACTAGACACGACCTCAGTGCCACTAAGAATTCTATGAGCAGACAGACAGACATGCAATATATGTGGTAAATATTATACTATTTTCAGTACATATGTAATAGCATAGTAATATGAATTCATGATTTACGTCCTACGAGACTTTGCAGAGGCAGAAAGTACAGACCGGTGAATCAACTTTGAAGAAAAATACTTCGTTCCATTTCACTGAGATCACATCAGCAGATATAGAACCATATGAGCTACTGCCACGAGTGCGTGCACTTTGTTGAATGGACAATGATGGACAAGGGTGACCCTGAACTGGAGCAAGACGGACTTCTACAGCATACTCATGAGAAGATAAGCCTTCAACCTTTTGGAACTGCATTTCAAAGCCGTCAATGTAAGTTACAAACAACAATAACTAAGACAACAGGCTCCCCAAGACTTCAGACATAAATTAATCAACATCTTATAGATTGAGCCAACTTGTAAGTAGTTAGCTGATTTCAACAAAAGTTTCAGTGGTCCGAAATGGGATGCTTTTCTGTATATTTGTCTGGGACACACCTCCTCATTTGTGCGTCTAACCTCTTTTTGGTGAGTAAGCACGTCGAAATATTTTTGTTGATGGTGGCGATGAGACTCGGACTGTAGACCACTGTCTGCTTTTAAAATGTTAAAATTGTGTGAACTATCTCATTTAAAAGTTTAATTTATTCGAGAGGGAGCACATTTATCAGCAACAACTTTGCCAATGTAATTTGAGTTTATATTTGGTGCACCGTCAGTGTATTTTCTTTTTACACCATCAGGTGACTTTTACCTGTTGTAGCAGGTCATCCATTTTTACATTTTTACCTGAGAAACGGATGACCTGCTACAGCAGGCTAAAAGTTACCTAATGGTGTAAAAAAAAATACACCAACGGTGCACCAAACTTAAATTCATGTAATTTACCTAGTCGATCCCAAACCTAGCTAGAGCATAATTACATAGATAGGCTGAACAAAGCTGAAAATACAACTCCACAAGCATGAAAGGGCATAAGACACATCATTTAAAAGAAGTAGCAAATTCAACTCCGTAAGTATCAACTGCGAAACACCTAGTAATTTTCCTAGTTTCTACGTGCTCCATTACACACAACACTCTTGAGGCATTTATGAAGGTGCTGATGTATTTTACACAAACCTTTAGCTTATCTCTTACCAGTGTATAAGAACCTGGACATACCTCTGCAGCTGCTATGATTATTGTCGCCATTGTATTGCCTTTTTCAAAAAGACTTCCTTTCAAGTGTGAATCCAACATATTCTTTGCAACAGGTACTTTAATTGGTTTGCTATCACCAGAGGGCATTTTAATTATGTTAGGTAGTCCCCTGATTTCTGTAGCTCTTATGAAAATGTCCTGACCAAGTTTGTTCTGTGGGATAATGAAATAATTTCTTCTGTGATGAATATCAATGATGGGCCTGCTTCCTCCAGTTGGTGAGACTGCATCCTGTCAAATAAAAATTAAAAAATAGAGATATGTTACTACAGTAGATCAGGATATACTACATATCTGATACTCTCATGAAGCACAGGGAATCGGATATTTAGTTTAATTAGTTTCTTGAATTACACAAATGATGTGTTTAATATTCAGTGGCGTGGATGGACTTTGTAGAGAATCAGATTTTGTAGGTTCTTTATCTTTTGGGGTTTTCCATTGTATACGGCCAACTCGACCTTGTTTATGAATGAAATACATTTACCTTATCAAAACCAAAAAAAAAAAAAACAGTCAGTGGCATGAAAGAAAAAAATGGTAATATCTCATGTATATGTACAAGTAAACAGCAGGTAGATGGGACAAACATGGGTGCTCCAAAATGAAGAAATTTATACCAGGCTAGAATATTTATTTAAGTAAGAAGAATTGCCTGGTAGGATTCATTGACATGGCTGAGATTATTCCAGCTGGCATAAGCCTGAAATATTGTGTTGGCATTAGACACAGATATATTTAAGTTCAAATCCCTTGTAGATGCAAGACGGAGCTGGGAAGCTGCACCAGGCGCATTGACATCGTACTGGTACCTGAATATTAAAAAAAATCACTGGAGATAATATATCCTAAAACGGAGGTGCTCCCGTACATGCTAACTATTTTGCAAAAATGAGGATGATAGGCTAGGTCGAAACCAGATCCACCCAGCAACTACATCTCTACAATAGTCAATAAGAACTATAGTGAATGTTGAAACCGAAATATGAGTAGACATCTTGCATAAGCAAAGTTTGATCAGCTAAGAAAAACAACATAATTCAGAATAGGAATGACTTGACAAATGGTTCTATGCTTCCAATATAGACCCAATTCATACTATAATGGCAAGGCTGAAACAAGTTTCCAGTCCACAGTTATGATATAAAATATCAAGGCCGAAAAGAAGTTCATTGCAAGTGCATCCGCAAATGTATAATACATTAATGATTGCAAAATGAAACAATAGTTGGAACTTAATCTTTGTCAGCGAAATAATAATTCAAATGAAGTCACATAACTTGCATATATTCAGTAATTCCATTATCAAGTAATAAATGGATTTTATATAAGAACATGAAGTGGGAAAGAACATTTCACATGGTTTGTCACGGTAGAGTACCACAGTCCTATCATTATAGTTTCCCTTGCAAGCAAAAAATTCACACTATATCCTCATTTTACTGATTAATAGAGCTGCTAACAATAATAATGAAAGAAGCACCAAGAAGTTTACACAATTCAATAGAAGAAAAACCTTAATAATCCGTCAACTGGCTCCAAAAGAGGCTCCCATGAGTCATACTTATCGTTGTATAATCTAGCGGCCAAGGAAAAGGCCATATTGGAATTCAGATAGTCAGACCTTTGATGTAAATTGAAAGTTATGTCACTGAAAGACACATTGCACAGAGGAACCATCTGCGAATTGAGTAGATCAGTAAGAAATGTAAATTGATAATACACATACCCTGTCAATGTAATCCAGAATAACAAATAGCACATAGAATTATTAATTTCCTGTTTAGCTAAGATTCTGAAAGATCAAAAGTGCTTAGTTTTCAATAAAAGACTTATTTTAGACTTTTAGCTTCATGAAGAAAAAAATTAAGTGCTTTTGAATAATAGCAGACGACGTGTTCCAGTTTGAAAGATCAAAAGTGATTATTTTCAACAAAAGACTTATTTTAGACTTTTAGTTTCATGAAGAAAAAAATTAAGTGTTTTTGAATAGTAGCAGAAGTTGTGCTTCAGTTTGAAGTGTTAGCGGAAAAAAGTAGCTTCTCCTAAAAAGCCAAAGTAAAGCTCCCCTGCTCAAAACCATATGTCTGATTGAAAATCTAGCATTTTCCACCCTTCAAACCAAGTCTCTGAGCTAGATTTGGTTTCTGTAAGATCACAAGAATTGCCTCCCTATCTAAAATTTCTGTTTCCATGGTAAGAGTTGAGCTGAAAGAAAGAGAGGAAAAAAAGATGGAGGAGGAGGTAAGCTCCAATGGCAGGAAGACCAATGAAGTTCGGACCCTAGACACCCTGCAGGGGTCATTAAGGTTTAGCATTGGGAAGAGCGCCTAGGAGCATTTTTTATGAGTGTTGTGTAAATGCTACTCAAACAATTGCTGTTTATTCTATCAACAATACGATTGGTTTAACCAAATTGGCAATTAGAAATGTGCAGTAGAAATTAAAGCAACTGAAAAGCATAAATTTGATTACCAAGCCACCATAATCATCGAAAAGAGCTGCAGAGAATGTTCTGATTTCTGCATCAACTACCATATCATCTACACCACTAGCCATATCTTGATCAGCAAGCTTTAAAGCAAGCCTCTTTGGAGGCTTCTTGAAACCACTGCGAACAATGAAAGGTCCTAACTCATCTCCAACAACCCATAAACTAAATGGTTCCTTCGTGAATTTGGCATCAGATGTATCCCAAATGCTTTGCTCCGAAAACTGATCAACAGTAACCATATCACTGCGGATGCATCTTAAGGAACCAAAATCAGATTGATTTGGTGCGCCTTTGCAGGCTATACAACCAATGGATACAAAGCCTGGAGGAGGCTGAGGCATCCAAAAAGATATACTATCAACTGATCTATGTTTCTTTATCTGTCCCATGAGCTTAAAATCCGACGGGGCTTTGTAATGCTCATCAGAATCATGAAGTACAATGCAAGTATTTGGAGACTCATAACCTTGAACTGCAATATCACCAAAACATACCATCCCTTGAGGAATCATAGGGCGCCATATTGATAATTTTTTTCTAGATCCAGACCCTTGATTCGACCAAATTAACCTAAATGTGCCTTCAAATCTGTGAACAGTGTCTACAGTAGATGACCTCTCTGATTGGACTGCGTGATATTGACCAGACGAAGTTGCAGTTTCCAAGCTCTTTGATGTATCAGAAAGATCTCTGGGAAGCCCAAAGAAAATATGCCGAAGATCATATGCTCTGCCACACAACTGCAGAGTAGTTGGATCTGAAGGCAGGAAGGTACCAACTGAATTATCCACACGCCAGAATGCCAAGTTGGAAGATCTGGGATCAAAGCTAAGCACAGGTTAGAATATATTCTATATTGAACTGAAAAAGCACATATACAGACCGGTAAAATAAGCACAAGTATGCAAAACTAATGAGTTGTATGATTTGGACTTAAATGCAACTTGGAAGAAACACGCAAGAAGAGATTAGATTTGCTTTATCACAGGTTTTAAATACTAATTCTAGTACCCTTTTTTTGATAACGTAAATAAATTTCATTGATAATAACAAGGCCAGCTTGGCCGTATACAAGAGGTATACCAAAATAGAAGAAAACCTACATAATATGGTTCTCTCCAAAAGAGACTCATTCCTCTATACAAACAAGAATTACTTGGGTGTACTAAGAGAAAATAAGGGATCGAATATGACTCAATTGAGCAAAGCTCATCTCCACCTCTTCAAAAGCTCTCATATTTGTCTCTTTCCAAATGACCCACATTAGAGCAAGAGGAGTGACATTCCATGCCTTGTGCGATCTGTTTCTAGCTCCACTCATCCAACTGAACATCAACTCCTTCACAGATGTTGAAATTACCCAAGAAATGCTAAACCATCTGAAGATATCCGCCCATAACAACAACAATAACATACCCACCAAGTGGGGTCTGGGGAGGGTAAGTGTACACAATCCATACCACTACCTCAAAAGTGAGATAGAGAGGTTGTTTCCGGTAGACCCCTGGCTCAAAATAAGGCAATCTAAGTTAAGATAAGGAATAGTAATAGAACAAGATACAATTGAAATTAACATATTCTATAATACCAAAAGCAATATCCGCCCATAACCTCATGGTTAATTTGCAATGTAACAGAATATGATCCACATCCTTGCCCGTCTTCTTGCAAAGGAAACACCAGCTCAAGCAAACCACCTTTCGTTTTCTAAGAGTCTACGCCAACAAGATCACCCCTTTAGTAGCGAACCACGTGAAGAAACACACCTTCCTCAGCACCTTAGGTATCCAGACCGAAACAAATGGGAATCTCTCATCCGCCACACCCAGAAGCTTCTCATAAAACGACTTAACAGAGAACACTTTGTTATTCCCCAATTCCCAACTCAAAGTATCAGATCCATTGACTGGATCGCATTGCTTTTTAAGTAAAACTAACTGTCTCTGAAACTCGGTCACCTCCCAATCCTGGAAATGGAAATTCCTTATGAACCTCAAATGCCAAAAAGTCACATCCCCTTATGTCCCCCTAATGTGTTGTGTTGAACAGATAGCTCCCTTTGGCAAGAAACCCTATACAAACTTGGGAATTCATATTTAAGCACCACGCCTCTACACCACTTTCCCCCCCCCCCCCCCCAAAACTAACTTACTTCCCCTCCCCAACGTTAAAACTAATATTATCATCAAAAGCTTCCCACCTCTTCATAGTGTTCCTCCACACACCGCACCTGAAAGGCATAGTTATCCTATTTGTTCTCTACCTCCCTTCCATTACACTACATATTTATCCACCATCACCCCTCCATAAAGCTTCTCCCTCTACCCCAAATCTCCACAACCACTTACCCAAAAGTTCTTTGTTAAAGACTTTCAAATCCTTAACCCCAAGACCTCCCCATTACTTGGGAGATGTCACAATCTCCCATCAAACTAAGTGAAAGTTCTTTGCACCAACAGTCACATCCCAAAGAAAATCTCTTTGCATTCTTTCCAACTTCCCTATAACACTGGGAGTATTGAACAGGGACATGCAATATATAAGGACACTCGATAAAATGCTCTTAATAAGCACTTTCGTGCCTCCTTTGGAAAAGTATCTTTCCTGCCAACCTACTAACCTTTTCTTTGTCCTTTGAATGACCGGAATCAAGGCACTAATATCCTTGTTCGCCTGGCCTAGACGTAAACCAAGGTAGGTAGTAGGAAGAGCCCCTACCCTGCATTGCAAAACTTGAGCAAGAAAATCAATATTATCCACAACACCCACAGGTATGATTTCGCATTTACTGAGGTTAATCTTAAGCCCCGACACCACCTGAAACCAAGTTAGCACTCCAAGGTAATCTAATTAGAGCCCATCTACATCACAGAACACCAAGGTATCATCTGCAAATAAGAGATGTGTAACTGACATGGAACCGACACCATTAATCGTAGCCTTGAAACCCATGATATGTCCACCTAACACCGCTAACCATAGGTGATAAAGGATCTCACTGCCTCAAATCCCTCAAACTACCAAGGAAACCACATTGATTGCCATTCACCAACACTGAGTATCTCACCAAAGAGATGCAAAACCTGATCCACTTCTTCCATTGCTCCCTAAAACCCATCCTCAACAACATGAAATCTAGAAATTTCCAATTTATATAGTGATAAGCCTTCTCCAAATCTAACTTGCAGAAAACACCCGACACTCCCAGTTTCTTCCTCGCATCTATTACTTCATTAGCCACCAAAGTTGCATCTAGAATCTGTCTTCCTTTGACAAAAGCATTTTGCGAAGAAGAGACATCACCCAAAACTTCTAAGTCTATTAGAAAGCACCTTAGAAATAATCTTGTAGATGCTTCTTACTAGACTAATAGACCTGTAATCCATGATGCTAGTAATCTCTTCCTTCATAGGAACAATGACAATGAAAGTAGTATCTAAGCTTCACTAAAATTCACCCCTCTTGGAACTCATCAATAGTACTCAACACATCAAGTTTGACCATACTCCAAAAATGCCAGAGTAAAGCTATATGGCTCTGGAGTTGTCACTGGCACAACTCTCCACCACCACACGTACGCCCTCCTCCTCAAAAGCCCTCTCTGGCCACTCACAATCTAAGTTGCTCGGACTGGTTGCGAGTGTCCGATACGGGTATGGATCTATAGGTGGTATGGATCTATAGGTCGGATCTTTCACGGTCTCAATTTAAAAATTCGGGGATATGGATATAGGGATGGATACGAGTGCGGGGATTCGACGAAAAATAATTTAAATATCTTAAAATAGAATTATAAAACATAAATTATGAGATATTATATGGAAAACTTGAGGAGAAAGTATTGTCCAAGAAGAAAATCCTGAAAGGAGATAAACGGAAAAAAAATAACATAATGTTAGAATAAGAATAGGAATAGCATATTGAATTCTACTTGGAAAGGGATTGTAATGTAGTGTCCTATTAGGAATAGGATTGGAATGTAGTGTCTATAAATAGGGTCTCAATGTAATAATTTAGAGACAACAATTCAATAATATTTTTCTCCATTATTTCTCACATGGTATCAAAGCCAGGCCCACCCAGTTCATTGTTTCCAATGTTGGGCCCCCCGTCTTATATTGTCCACGCTCCAAATATCCATCCCTGGGCGTGCGGGGGGTGTTGGAGTCCCACATCGGTGGGTTAAAGGGTCCTTGGTCTCCTTATATGGTTTTGGGCAATCCTCCCCTCATGAGCTAGCTTTTGAGGTTGAGTTAGGCCCACGGTCCATTTCTTTATCACGGTATAAGGGTCAATTTTTATTTTGTGGGTTGTGTGAAAAATACAACACCAAAGGATCGGAAAGATCAGGCGACAAAAACCCAACGAAAACCGCCGGAAAATTACCCTCCATGCGCCGCCACGCACCAGTCGGAATCCAGAAATTCTGGCGAGATCTGCTCCACGCGCCGGCGCGCGGCGCGTAAGCCCATCTCCGATCGATTTTTGAGTTGTTTCTTTTTCTGTTGGGGTCTCGGGTCTATTTTGACTCTGACCACTTGCACCTTTCCAGATTCCAACAATTATTTTGAGATTCCAACCACCGGAACCCTAATTCCGGCGACATCAGTTTTTTTTTCGGGGATTTTTTTTTTCAGAAATTCAGATCCGGTTCTTGGGATTTTCAAGTCAAATTCCCAAGATATCTTTTGGGCATGATATTTTTTTTTTGGCTCCAAAAATATTGAAATTGGAAGTTCAAGTCCTATGATTAAATCTGAGCCCTTAATGAGAAGATCAAAAAATCAAACGTCACAGTCCATGAAGAATCGACGAGGGGAAGGTCGATTTGGAAGATCTCATCCTAGGTGTAGTTATTGTAAAAGGTTAGGACATATTCGTGGGGTATGTTATTCTAGACCTAAGTGTAGTTATTGTAATAGGCTTGGACATACTCGTGGAATATGCTATTCTTTGCATGGTAGACCAACCAAAAATGCTCATATTGCTTAGTCTAACAACACAAGTGATCAACGGGTGTATTTATCTGACAAAGAATATAATGAGTATCTTCCGTATCAAGCAAGTAAGCATATATTTCTACCAATAACCTCAACTGCACAATCTCCTACCTTTGGATCATGGGTTGTGGACTCCGGTGCTTCTGATCATATTTTTGGTGATAAATCACTTTTATCTGATATTGTTTATTCACGATCTCTTCCAGCTATTACTTTAGCTAATGGAATTCGAACAGAGCCAAAAGGAGTTGGACAAGCCAAACCCCTATCTTCTCTCACTCTAGACTCTGTTCTTTATGTCTCTGGTTGTCCTTTTAATCTTGTATCTGTTAGTCGTTTGACACGTGCCCTTGATTATAGTATAACTTTTTTTTATGATTCTTCTCTAATGCAGGACCGCAAAACGGGACAGACAATTGGCATAGGACATGAATCACAAGGCCTTTACCATCTTACCGCTTCAAATTCCTTCACAGCATGCTCCGCTACAGATCCTCCCAACCTTATTCCCAAACGTTTGGGACATCCTAGTCTATCCAAGCTACAAAAGATGGTGCCTAGTTTGTCTAGTCTATCCACATTAGATTGTGAGTCGTGTCAACTTGGGAAACACACCCGTGCTACATTTTCATGTAGTATTGAGAGTCGCTCAGAGTCTATTTTCTCATTAGTTCATTCTGATATTTGGGGTCCTAGTGGAGTCAGTTCACCGTTAGGATTTCGTTACTTAGTTACTTTCATCGATGATTTTTCAAGATGTACTTGGGTTTACTTAATGAAAGATTGTTCCAAGTTATTCTCTATATTCAAAAGTTTTTGTGCTGAAATACAAAATCAATTTGGTGTTTCTATTCGTGTTTTTCGTAGTGATAATGCCTTAGAATACTTATCCTCCCAGTTTCGAGAGTTTATGACTTATCAAGGAATCATTCACCAAACATCATGTCCACACACCCCTCAGCAGAACGTTATAGCAGAAAGAAAAAATAGGCATCTCATTGAGACTGCTCGCACTCTTCTCATTGAATCCCATGTTCCACTGCGTTTTTAGGGTGATGCGGTCCTCACATCTTGCTATCTCATTAACAGAATGCCATCATCTTTGATCCAAAATAAGGTTCCCCATTCCATACTATTTCCTCAGTCACATCTCTACTCTATCCCCCCTCGTGTTTTTGAGAGCACATGTTTTGTTCATAACTTAGCCCTAGCCCCAGGAAAAGATAAATTAGTCCCTCGTGCTCTCAAATGTGTCTTGGTTACTCTCGAGTTCAAAAAGGGTATCGATGCTATTCACCTGATCAGGGTCGCTACCTTATGTCCGCTGATGTCACATTCTTTGGATCTCAACCTTACTATGCATCTTCTGATCATCTTAATATCTCTAAGGTTTTACCCATACCTCCAGTCGTACCCACACCAATCTTTAAGGAATCTACGGTTACTTCTCCATCCCCCGCCACAGTGCCACCACTTTTGACTTATCACCGGCACCCACGTCCAGTATCAGTTCCAGATGATTCATGTCTTGCGCCTGAAGCTTCCCCTACTGCGGACCTGCCTCTTTCTAGTCAATCAGTTGCACTTCAAAAAGGTATAAGATCCACTCGTAATGCTAACCCACATTATACTTTATTGAGTTATCATCGTTTGTCATCACCCCATTATGCTTTTGTATCATCTTTGTCCTCTATTTCCACTCCTAAGACTACAGGTGAAGCACTTTCCCATTCAGGATGGAAACAGGCTATGATTGATGAGATGTCTGTCTGCTTTACATACGAGTGGTACTTGGGAGCTTGTTTCCCTTCCTGCAGGTAGTACTGTTGGTTGTCGTTGGGTTTATACAATCAAAGTTGGTCCAGATAGTCAGGTTGATCGGCTAAAGGCTCGCCTTGTTGCCAAAGGATATACACAGATATTTGGGCTTAATTATAGTGACACTTTCTCTCCCGTGGCTAAAATAGCATCAGTCTGTCTTTTTCTCTCTATGGCTGTCGTTCGTCATTGGCCTCTTTATCAGTTGAACATTAAGAATGTTTTTCTGCATGATGATCTTAAGGAAGAAGTTTATATGGAGCAACCACCTGGTTTTGTTGCTCAGGGGGAGTCTAGTAGCCTTGTATGTCGATTGCGCGTCACTCTATGGTTTGAAACAATCCCCTCGAGCCTGGTTCGAAAAGTTTAGCACAGTTATTCAGGAGTTTGGCATGATTCGTAGTGAAGCTGATCATTCAGTGTTTTATTGCCATTCTGAACCAAATTTGTGTATTTATTTGGTGGTTTATATTGATGATATTGTTATTACCGGCAATGATCAAGATGGTATCACTAACATGAAGCAACATCTCCTTCAGTATTTTCAGACTAAAAACCTTGGCAGATTGAAATACTTTCTAAGGATTGAGGTTGCTCAGTCCAGCTCAGGTATTGTTATTTCTCAACGCAAGTATGCTTTAGACATTCTTGAGGAAACAGGAATGATAGGATGTCGACCCATTGACACTCCTATGGATCCAAATGCTAAACTTCTGCCAGGATAGGGGGAGCCACTCAGTGATCCTGGAAGGTATAGGCGGTTGGTTGGAAAGTTGAATTATCTCACAGTGACTGGACCTGACATCTCTTTTCCTGTGAGTGTTGTAAGTCAGTTTATGACTTCCTCTTGTGATAGTCATTGGGATGCAGTTGTTCGGATTTTGCGATATATAAAGTCATCTCCAGGTAAAGGACTACTCTTCGAGGATCGAGGCCATGAGCATATCATTGGATATATAGATGTTGATTGGGCAGGATCACCCTCTGATAAACGTTCTACATCTGGATATTGTGTTTTAGTAGGAGGTAATTTGGTATCCTGGAAGAGTAAGAAACAGAGTGTGGTTGCTCGATCTAGTGCCGAAGCAGAGTATCGAGCAATGGCTGCAGCAACTTGCGAGCTGGTTTGGATCAAGCAATTGCTGAGAGAATTAAAATTTGGAGAAACTGATAAGATGGAACTTGTATGTGATAATCAGGCAGCCCTTTATATTGCATCTAATCCAGTGTTCCATGAGAGGACCAAGCACATAGAGATTGATTGTCACTTTGTCAGAGAAATGATACTCTCGGGAGATAATGTTACAAAATTTGTGAAATCAAGTGATCAACTTGCAGATATCTTCACCAAGTCCCTCACCAGTCCTCGTATTAATTACATTTGTGACAAGCTTGGTACATATGACTTGTATGCACCAACTTGAGGGGGAATGTTAGAATAAGAATAGGAATAGCATATTGAATTCTACTTGGAAAGGGATTGTAATGTAGTGTCCTATTAGGAATAAGATTGGAATGTAGTATCTATAAATAGGGTCTCAATGTAATAATTTAGAGACAACAATTCAATAATATTTTTCTCCATTATTTCTCACATAGAAATTTCTACATACAAGATATTCCATTTTCTTCAATTTCACCTTAGCTTTTGTTTTGATTACAGAATTTCTTAAATCTGTCCGGACTTTCCCAGTCAATTTTGGTCAAAGTACGCAAAATCGGTTGACCAGATACGGATCCCACCCCACACCCATGTCGTGTCGACACGGATGCAGAAACAAAACTGAAAAGTCCAAGTAACTAAGCTCACTATTATCCCCTCCAATGTAATGGAAATCCACCCTCTTCCTCTTGAACAAACTTTCATAGAACTGAGCAATTGCTCCCTCTACTCCCCCCCACCCCCCACCCCCCACCCATAATGTCTCCCTCCAATTTCACAAACTATCAAATTTTTCCTCGTATTCACAGTTGCTACCTTATTTTTAAAAAAAGTTTGTATTAGAATCCCCCCTTCCAACCACAACGCCCTTGATTTTTGTCTCCAACTAGTAGTCTCTTAAGCCAAAGCCAAAGAAGCTAATTTCCTTTTTAACACGTCTATCTTCTCCTTTTCCCTCTCATCTAACTCCCTCCCTGCCTCTAAACTTTCTGACTCCCCCCTCTTCACCCAAAATTTTCCTCATTTTCCCTCTCATCTAACTCCCTCTAACTCCCTCCCTGCCCCTAAACTTTCTAACTTCCTCATTCCCAAACACTTCCTTATTCCACACCCTAATGTCTTTCTTAAGCAACTTTAATTTTTTAGCAAATCTAAAAGATGGTCTCCCCCCACAGCGTAGTTGCTCCACCACCCGGCTACTAAATCACAAAAATTCTATGGTTCCATGAAAGAAAGAAAACAAATTAAATAACTTCACATACCGATTCATCGTGCCAATATTGACACAATCTCTCAGATCACATGGTGAAACTAAAGAAGATAAGATGCACCAGGTTGACGATATTGGAGGTTGCATCCTTCCAGGAGAGACTACACAGCCCACTGCAACATAACCTTTCGGTGCTTTAGGGAACCAAATAGAGCAAGTGTTATCCTCTTCAGATAAACATGTGGTTGGACCCAATTCACCATCCTCATATGGGGATGAGGGCCAAATAAGCATGAAAGACTCTGGCCTCTTAACTCTGACAAAGCTGGTATTCACAGCGAGGACTCCTTTTGTGGGTGGTTTGTCACTGTTGAACTAGAGCAGTTAGTGCCACAGACAAATTTGCAAAGGTAACAGAGAGAATGAATCAGGGGAAATTTACTAACGTTGGTGTCAGATAATCTCCAATTGTTCCATAACCAGCTGGAGCACGAGCTCTCCAGAAAGCATATATTTGGTTACACGGACCTGTGTTGAAACAATCAACAAATATTTTCATCAGTTTAGATTGCTCTTTAACACAAGGGAAAAAAACTCGGTTTGGATACACTATTTCATACTTTTGATAGTCCCAATTTTGTCAAACTCGGAACACGCCACTGTCATTTTCTTTGATGTGGTCCTCATAAACGCCAAAATATCATCCTCAACTGCCAAAAACAGTCTTAAGATGCTGAACGAGAAGTTCATAAAAATATCGGAAACCGCCAACTGTATATTTGACTTTCCAGAAGCATTAGAGTACTTCACAGAAGTATCAAAAGGTTCCACTATTCTGATTCCATTGCTCTCTATAGTTAATCCAAGAACATTTGCATTCACGTCAAGGGTATTGCCTTTTAGAACAATCCTGGAAACATCACAGCCAAGTTTGTTACTTAATACCTTTAAGAGAAAGCAGCACAAAGGATGACCAGGTGTCTTCAAATAACAGTTGGTGAAAAAAACTCTTAGAAAGAAGAGATATACTGATTAATTGATGATTTATGAATACGAGAGTCTTGTTTCAGCTATTAACCACAATATACACACAATAGTTGTCTAATATAGGATAGTATCTTAATTGAGAATTTGAGTTATTGTACCCACACTCTAGCATTTTAAACTAACACACAATGACGATAACAACTACTAACTATGCCTCAATCCAAATGCTAAATCTTGAAATTAAAGGTAATATTAAGAAATAATGGAAGCCAAGACTAGTAATTTATCGCCTATATATACTGGAGGCATAACTTTTATTTCAACATTGCATTGCACTTGACCTCGAGCTAAATCAATTAATCATTACGGTGAAAGCCACAAGGACTGATAGAAACACACACAATGTAAGAATAATGCATACTTCAACATAAAATCAAAACACCTCATTGTAGTTCCCAATCAAAACGACTGATGCAAAGACCAAATATGAGATTTATCATCTTCCAAACATAAATAAATGAATCAAATCATTTTTATCTGACAGCTTAAGCGTTTACATAAGGTGATTCACACAATTAAACATGGGACCTGAGCAAGCGGACATCTTGTATTTCAGATATCACCGTCACCCATCACAAGAAAGTTCACATACTTGGCCCATAAAAGGAAATCATCAAACCCCTACATGAAGGAATGCATTGCAACTCTAAAACAAATAGAAGTGTCATTTCTCTCGAAGTCTTGAACTTTTCAAAGAGAGAATTTACACAACTGGACTATCTTCTTTCTTACACATAATACACCAAGAAGGAAATATTATCTTTGTTACCACTAAACTGAAAAAGTTGAGGGATATTTAGTCTGCCGCGAACCTCAAACAATAGAAAATCTAGGAAGGAAGCTTGCTTTGCAAATTAAAGGGAACACATGAGCTCTTCGACATTAGAAAGAACAGACGATAGAACGATCACATCTGTATATTAACCTGACCAGCCTTTGGTAACTACTCTCTCCGTCAATTTCCTTAAGAATTTTTTGGTTAGATGCATAAGTATTTTTTTGGAAGGTATCAGAATCAACCTTTTGTAAGCCTGTTCTAACCAAAGTTAAGTTTGCATCCGATCAACCAATACCACATAGGAACCCAAAAGTTGGGTTACATGTGAAGAAGGGTGCCATACATACAAAGTTCTAGGCAAGGGAATTTTCAGGTTAGATGCATAAGTACTTTTTAAAAGGTATCAGAATCAACCTTTTGTAAGCCTGTTCTAACCACCGTTAAGTCTGCATCCGATGGACCAGTACCACGTAGCAACCCAAAAGTTGGGTTACATGTGAAGAAGGGTGTGTCATAGATACAATGTTCCAGCAAGGGAATTCAAAGATTTTTAGAAATCTGAAGTTACTCTCCCGGTTGGATTATAATTTACGACTGGATATGTAGATTGGATTATAATTTACGACTGGATATGTAGATTCTTTCATATAAACTAGTATACACAGTATAAGTTACGCATTACCAAGACTTACCTTGATCATCACATAACACAGGAAAGAAGATCTGATGAAGTGGTCCAACTACATGTGTCATTCCAAGAAAATACTGAGAAAGTAGGGACTGATTATTTAGCAGCTCATTTGAAATGCAATGGTGTCGTCAAGTATATTCATTAAGCATTCTAAATCTGAATCAATAGCACAATCAAAACCTAAAGAGAGCTCACTGGACGCGCCTTTTGTCGTCATCTTATTGACAATAGAAGCTTACACTGTTAAAATTCCTCAAAAATAATCGAGAGAGCCATTTTAGAAACTAATTCAACAAACATAGAATCATTACTCTAACCGATCAACAAATTATCAGAGAGATCATGAGCAGACAAATATAAGTAATAGTCTAGAGAAAAATGAAAGGACATGTCATTTCCTCCTCAATAGGCCCAGGAAAGCTGACAGAGGACTTGCATTTCCATGAAATCAGACCGCAATATGAAAACGATGCAATTCTCAACAGATAAAAGAAAAAAAAAACTGCAATGTTCAGTAGAGAGAACCAACCTACAGAAGGCATCCAACTGTGTGTGCAATAATTTGTTCGAAAGGAGAACAGTCTCCGCCACACTTCTTGATGTATTATAGAAGGTAAGCTCTGGACCAATAGCCTGTATAGAGTTCTCCATAAAATGTAATGAAAATACAAGTCGAAAATTCAAATTTCTATAAAATAACTACTACTAAATTCAATAAACCACAGATCATTGACTCTAAGTTTGGCCGGAATGAAAGGTTGGAGAGAGGGAAGTGGCATAGGATCTTTATGCTCATTTCCACCACTTGGCAAGGAAGTTAAGGACGAGTAGTTAAAGTGGACAGATTCAGTAACTGCTTAACATCACTTATCCTCCCTCCTTTTTTTTTGTGAAATTGGACATAAACAAGGAACATATCTCTTTACTTCCCCTCAAGTTGTAACAAAAGACCAGATCTACATGTTAACTCAAACTAAACTAAACAAATCAAGGGTTTTCTCCCTTTTATCCATCCCTCTTCATTGTAGAATCAAATATAGTGCAAAAAAACTTCACATGCTAAAACAACATAAGCAAAGCAAGATATTTATGATGTATAGTTGAGCCAAATTACTATTTAGATCGTAGTTATACTAAAGATTAAAAAAAGCCTCCGATGATAAAAATGGCAGCACTTCTTCTACTGTAAATCATGTCACTAATGATAAAAAGTGGGAGAAGAAGAAATAAGTGTGCCTTCCATGTGACGCAAGGTTGCTTAAAAGATGTAAATTTGGAAGTAGAAAAAGAAAGCAGACCCTGGGAAGACCCTGCATTTTTGGTGCCATTCCTCGTCTAGGTAACATGTTTGTCTAGCAGGCTTTGATGATACTAACTGTATGCAAGTTTATTAGAATCTGTTTCCCAATACATGTTGAGGTGCTTATCTCCAAACTGACAATGTTGAGAAGACCCATGAATCAGAACCTAAGGCCACTCATGAGATTATGGACTGCCATTCTGCCGTACCTAGTTACTGAAAGGCCTAAACACACATGCTAATTTAAAAAGAGACAAAAGGATTACCAACCTAAACACAAATAGCATCTGCTGGAGAGAGAATACATTAACACTAGAGAGGAGTAAACACTCTTAAGTGACTACCATCAAACCATGGGGCGATTCACAATTTTGTCATGGATAATAAGAGTTTCCCCGTTCACTGAGCTCTTGGATTGTAGAGACTAAAATAAGGTGAAAGACTTACGCTTAGAGTGTAGAAAGGCCATATATGAACTATTTTAGTGTATTGCTTTGGAAAGAGAATCTTTTACTGATATTATAGGGAAAAAAAAAAAGAGAATATTTGACCTTCAGCTCAAATATTAATTCTGCAGATCTGCTGACATTAGCATTCAGTGATGGCACAGCATCCACGGTCTCTCCAGAATCATCCTCTGATGGTCCTACATTAGAATCTTCATCAAAGAAGACTCCATCATCCTCTGAAGCAGAATAACTGCTATTGGATCCAAGTAAAATGCACGAATCCAAATATTTTCCATTCTGAAAAATATAAAAAAAAACGGCATTAACCTGGACATTCCATCGCCTTAAAATAATGAAGTTTCATAATCAAGATTTACATAATAAGCTAAACATGACACACCTTGATCTTAACATTCTTAAATTGCAACTTCTTTCCACTTCCCACATAAATTACAGCCTCTTCACTCGGAGAAGAGAGACTTTGTCCTCTCCTATCGTGCAAAAACAAAACTCCTCCTTTGCCGTCATATATGAAAAGCGCATACCTTTCATCATCGACAACCAAAGGTCTCTGAGGAGAAAGTGAGAGCTCGGCAGAAGGCTGATTATAAACTGAATCGGTAAGAATAATAGCATCTACACTATGAGAACTTCCATCATCGTCATTTGCCAGCATACTTCGGACATTTGGTACAAAAAACTCCACAAAAGCAAGCAAAAAATCAAGTGCAACTAGCAGTTGTGGCCGTTGAATGAAAAGAGAAAAAGAAGTTAAATTTTCATTGAACCTTGCATCAAGAATAATCATTGCAGGTACAAGCTTCATGTCCTTGTCACCAATTGTATTGAAGGCCATGCCAGCATATTCACCAGCATCAGCCACTGACTGTGAAGGATTATATTCAATTGTTTCAGGCTTCCGAATTGCCAACCTGAGTTCCTCTGCTATGCCTTCACGATTATCCATCACCGTGAAATCTTCAAGTGTAGAAGACAGAAAGCCTTCTCCCACTGTATTGGATTTGTAGAGAAGCCACAGACCACTTACCTTAAAAGCAAAATTAAAATTTGGAACCAGAATTCGGCATGCAAAAAATTGAAAGATAAATGAAAACAAAGCTTAACATAATTGGAATATACTCCCTCCATTTCAATTGACCTATTTTGAACTGGCATGGAGTTGAAGAAAGTGAAGAAAAATTTTGAACCCTGTGGTCTTAACTTAAAGATATGTCAAATGTACCAAAATAGCCTTTAATCTTGAGGTCTTAAACATGCAATGTGGGAAATTGAAATTAAAGAGTTGCCGAAAAAAGGAAAGGGTCATTTTGTTTGAAATGGACTAAAAAGTTAAGTAGGCCAAAAAAATTGAACGGAGGGAGGAACTATTATCAATAATGATGACATCATTATGATTGAAAAAGAGAGATTAATCAATCAAAATAGATGAGTCAAATTCCAAGTGAAACAAAACACTGTTCACAAAACTGCCTAACCACAAGGAAGGTGAAATGCAACATCATGGCCAACTGTTTGTATTCTAGCATCTGCCTCTGCTCAAATTTACTTTTCTCATTTGATAAAGCATGCAATACTCACTATGTCTTCAATAAAATTGCATTTGAAAATTAGCAAAATTTGTTCCCCAATATGTGCCCATTATATTGTTTTAGTTACATCTATTGAACCAAGAAACATCTGAGAACATTGTTCTGTCATTTCCAGAAGTAAAAAATTTAACAAACTGGAATAACAAGAAGGATGAAAGTACGATTTGGAAGGGTCATAATAATAATAAACACAAATTAAATAGAGGAGTCTCAAGTACCTGCATCGTTGCAAGTGATGCATCCCTTGTCAATCCATAGTGAAGGCCAAGCTCAACCAGATCAATAGCAATAGAGACCTTGGTTACAATCCACATATCTTTATCTTCGGCTTCAGATTTAACATCAGAATTTCTCACTGATAAACGGTGTGCCTTGTCAGCTGAAGCTGATGAGGAGTCATCTATAAGAGATGGCACAACATTAGGAGTCTCTGAAAGATTTTCCTGCGCGCATTCTGCAATTATCTCATACTCCCTGCTTGATAGAGCAGCTTTTAATTCTTCAATCTGAAATTTTGAGATGCCATGAAAACTGGGACAACTTGATCTCCGAAACAGTAACTAGGTAGTGAACGATAAAAAGAACCAAACTACAGTCGGATTACTTTTAGAATCGAAGTACCTTGATAGCAACTTCAACACTAGGAATTTGATGTAAGAGGTCCCGGAGCGATCGCTGTATAACAATTGAAACTCCATTGACGTCTTGGATGATACTTTCACCCAATTCCGAGCCAGCACCCACATTTAAATTGATATCTTTGACCTAAGGGAAGGTATATATGGGAAATGTTCTCAAATGAATAACGTATGGGAGCAACTTAAAGAAAGGGGCAATTAAATAGTAGAAAACCGTCGCATCTGTCTACAGTACAATTAATCTTATAAATCAAGCCAACCAAGTTAACAATCTATGTTGATCTACATATTCCCTATTTAAAGGATTCTCAACAACATACCCAGTGTATTCCCACATAGTGGAGTTTGGGGAGGGTAGAGTATACGCAGACCATACCACTACCTCAGGTGAAGTAGAGAGGTTGTTTCCGATAGACCCTCGGCTTAGGACCGATAATAGTATAACAAACACAAAACATAAATGCATATAAACTAGTACAGTATGCAAAATAAACTAACACCGCTAGCCACAAGATAATACTACAGCCACAAGATAATACTAACTATCTATCCGAAACCATAGACATCACTCAAAACCACGAACAAAAACTTCGACACAAATAAAGAACGCTCCCCTACTGTTACCGACACACTCTCGCCCCCTAACCCTCTACACTAATCCGCGTCCTCCACACTTTCCTATCAAGGGTCATATCCTCCGTAAGTTGTAATTGATCCATATCATGCCTAATCACCTCCCTCAAATATTTCTTCGCCTACCTCTACCCCGCTTAAAACCATCCATAGCCAGTCTCACACCTCCGCACTCCTCCACACTGGAGCATCAGAGCCCCTCATCATCACATGCACGAATCAACGTAACCTCACTTCTCGCATCTTGTCCTCCACCGAAGCCACTCCGACCTCCTCCCAAATAATCTCACTCCTCGCTCTATCTTTCCTAGTATGGCTACACATCCATCGCAAAATCATCACCCTATTTAAAGGATTCTCTTTGACAAAATTGCAAAACCTTTTCAGATGCTATTACATGCACTAATTGAACTTCAAACGGTTTTCTGATTGGCCATTTGCAGAAGCATGCAACTCTTAGACTACTAATTCTCATTCTTCGTAAAATTTCCTACCAAGTATAAGAATATTGTGATATTAGCAACTAGCATCTCCAGCATACACATAATAACAGAGATAAAAGATAAAGATCTTACAGAAATAGTTAATATTTCCATGTGTACGGCATTCATTTCACTTTTGCTACCACAAGACCAGTGGAACCTGTTTTGGACAGTGATGTGAACGACATCGAGCTTCAAATAACTGCAAGAGAAAACTACGAGATCAGCTTTGCTAATTTGATTCACAAATCTAATTAAAGATTCTTTTGTAAATGTCTAATCCACGTATCACCACAAAAAACACACACAGATATCACCATGAAGATACACCAAAAACCGGCAGTACATTTAAATTTTAAACCAGACAATGCTGATGAGTGCAATTTTAACATAAGTGACTTGAAAGCATCACCGAGTAGTAAACTCACTCAAGGCTATCAGTCCTTCTAGGCATTAATATTATGGGCTTTCTTAGAGAAAGATCCAACTTGAAAGCAGGTGATCCTTCAACCTCACTTCTCGTAAACCACTTCTCTGAGTTTGTAACTTGATCTGTTATTCTGACAATATCATTGGAACTATTTGGAACAAGTCCCATGAAGTAACTGACAATCTACAAGAAAATCAAAATATATCATGGCATTATTTGTAACATAGGAATAGCCGATTAGAAAAGCTAAAGCTTCACTACCTCTTGGATAAAGCGATTCAAATAAACAATCCGCACTTCAGATAGCTGGCCTATAAGGCTGTAATCATGACCCATGTAGTCTTCATCATCAACATTGAATGAACAGAACTCTAACTGCAATTCACAAGTATGTGAAAGTTAGTTGGGGGAAAATTAACACATAACACCACAGAAGTGTATCAAATGACAAACCAAAAGAATAGACACAAAATCAAGGACAAAGTTAATTTATGGCAGGGAACCAACATCTCTCTAATGACTTGTAGGTTATCCCTGTTTTATTATCTTTAGCATGAAGTAGTTCAATGAAAGTGAGTATAATCTCCGCTAAAATAGTTCATTGTAAGAACCACTAGATGCTATACAATCCAAGGTCTGAACTGGCTAAAAGTCTGCAAGCACTTCTTTCTTGATATTAATGATTAAGGGAAAGTGAAGCGGTTGGTGTAATTCAACAATGATTGCCGATATTATTTGTGCTTCAAAGGCGAAAACAGTAAAAAGCACCAAGGTAAGTTTTGATATAAAGCGCAAATGTTTTAGTAAAGAAAGATGCATAATGAAGCCAAAAATTAAGCTATACAGCATGCAAGAAAAAAATAACTATGAATACTAACAATAATTAAGAGTAGAGGAATCTAAAAATCTATAATAAAATGAAATGAAGTAAAAACCTCATGTTGATCAACTTAAAAATCGTCTAACATCTCCAATTTGGATGCAATTTTTTTTTAATTCAGATCTTTCCTTTTTTTTTTTTTTTGAAAATGGTGTACAGTATATATATCAAGGATACTTAACACAAGTTGTGAAGGTACCCAGATCAAAAGGGATTACAATAGGAAGACAAAAAAAACTTTCTATATGTATCTAGGACATCAAAGAGAGATTCTATATATTCTAGACATTGTTGTTTATACCAAAAATAGTAAAGCACAAAACAAATCATCTTCAACTTCGGCTCGAGTTTCCTTTGTCTTCAAAGCATCTTTGCTCTCTTTCTTTCCATAGAGTTCACCAAATGCAGACTAGGAGAATTCTCCATCTCTCTTTCTGACTGGAAAGCCTTCCTTCTATATTCCAGCTAATTAGAACATAAGTTAAATCTAGTGGCATCACGCATCTAATGCCTCTTAGGTTGATGAAAATATTTCAAAAGTTGGTTTGGCCCATTTGCAGCGTAAAACTAGATGATTGATTGTCTCTGCTTACTCTCCACATAAGAAACATCAGGAACATAAGTGGAAACCCCTCCTTGCTAAATTGTCCACATACCTCCGGCCAACACAATATTGGGTAACTCAATCCACAAAAATTTAGATCCGAGTGAGGATATCACCTAGTGCTTTTTGCTTCTACTAGAATTTGAACTCTAGTCTTTAATGGTCATTATAGTTTCATTGCCCAACTGACCATTAGATAAGACTATTGGGTGCCGGTCCCTTGTTTAAGTTTGTTTTCATTCCTTTTGTTTGTTGATCGACAGTTACGTGCCCACATGGATTATAGTAAGACTTCCTCCTCGTGAACTCCTGGCTGCATCACCTCCTCTACACTATACTGGGCCCATTGATACTTTATAAGGCAGCAGGCTCTTCTTCATCCCCGAAGAGAAGGGCAGAATCCACAACCCAAACCTTCAAAGAACTTCCTAACCTCTACTGAAAGAGTTTTTTATTCTTAGTCTACCGAAAGCTTCATATATACGACTCTCACATCCTTATACCAAACTGGAGAGATTACAGTGTCCACCCCGGAAGATGAGACCTTCTCCCATACTTTGTAGTAGCAACGTTAATAATAATGAGGACTATGACGACAGTGACAAAATAACAAAGTATTTTAGAAATGTCATCCGATGGGTGCGCAATTTTTTGGTGTCTAGGCGTGCTTCCACACACCTCGACTATTCCACCAGGTACACGCTATCTCCCACCAATGCAGGTATCGGGTAACTCTGCCTACCAAGGTTTAGACAGATGAAAATGACCACCTAGCATTACTGTTCTCGTCTCTTTTGGAATTTGAACCCATGTCTCCAAGGACTGCAACCACTCACTGGACACTGCGCCTCACCCTTGGGAACAAGGATTTTTGAACTTGTCATTTAAATAAAGATTGCTAAAGTATCAAAGCAAGAAAGTACGCAGTAGCTATTTTGATAAGACAAATTGAGAAAATAGTTAAGAAACTAAAAGTGCTCTCTAACCACTTAACCTTTTAGATGAAATGGTCACACACTTCAACATGGTGTCAGAATCGAATCTCACCACCATTCATTATAAAAAAAAAATTCCACGAGCTTGTCCCATGGAAAAAAAAAATCAGACCCACATGTGTTGTGTTGAGTACATAATTAAAAAAATGAAAGGGTGCTCTCTCTACCAACTTAAGCTTTTAGATGACCCCACACGTCAACAAGACCTATGGGGAGTAACCAGCAAATTAGATGTTAGGACTTCATTACTACTATAGACATAGCCAATAAAGACAGCAGGCACAACAACAACAATCAATGATAATACTAGCAGCAGTAGCTAGAACAACCACCACACCAGCTATACAATGAATTTACCTCTACAAAAGAACTACCACCAGGATTCCTCATATCACATGCCCAGAAATAAAGGTGGCTGCAAGGAAGGCTGTCATCACTAATTCTCAGATTTCCAAGAGATGCCTTTATTGTAAAAGAAGATGGAAACACCTGTCCAAGGAGAAAACAAGATTGAAAATTCACACTTACATGATAAATATCACAATGGAAAAAATCAAAATTGATAGAAACAACAGGCCTTGATATCAGTAAGAAAATTGTCCTGAGACAAGGTAGACAGCCTAGATCCATCCTCTTTCATCAGCAAAATCTGGGCACGAGCCATGTTCAATGTCAAACTGAAAATAATTCTAGACTTCCCCTTCCCAAGCAAACCCTTCACTGCAGGCACATCGACTGTTTCAAACAACTGAGAATCAACCACATTTTCCCTGCGATTATCATGCTGTGTAATGGCTGATGAAGAAGTGTCACTGAAAGATTCAGAGATTTCTTCCCCCACATTAATGGCATTTACAAATTCCATTACTGCCAATATTGTTGGCCTACGACAGAAAAAAGACAAGGTAGCAAGTGTGACGGCTACCTGTAACAACCAACAAGCAATTAAATTTAGAAATTGTAAGTGTAAAAGTAAGCCTTTGTTTGGATGGTGGTTTGCCATGGATTCATAATGTATGGTACAGTATAGTATGGTATGGTACGGTATGGTACAGTACCATGTTTGGATGGACTGTATCGTTCACTGCGATTTAATAATAGTTTTTTTGTTTGGTTTGATGGTATGGGACTGTATGGTAACAGGTAAATTTACTAAAATGCCCCTAATTGATTATTGCTAAAATTGACCACTTCCTTCCGAGTCCTAGCTTTGCTCGATCACCTGATCTACAGTATGCTGTCAACAACTTTCTTGCTCATAGTAGTAAATTGTTTCCCTGGATAAAGCTCAACGGAGATGGAAGATGCAACTCAGAAACTTAGAAAACATGAAGCAACTCAGCTGAGAAGAATGTCACAACTCAGATGAAAAGTCATTGTAAGCAAAAGCACTATTTTCAATAACCAGGATTCTCCCAACAAGTGATTCTCCAACTAATTTTTATTTTTTTTTAAATGAAAGGCCAACAAGCCTGAATTTATTAAATAAGAAAACAAAGGATACATAATTGATGATGCCCAATTCGACTCAATTTGAAAGCAGCCCAAAAAAAACTAAAACAAATGTAAAAAACTAAGAAAGGACAAAAACAAAAGGAAAAATCTTTGGATGACATAGGAAAGTGGAAGGTGAGGAGTTCAGCTTCATCTCCCTCGCAGTATCTCGCAGTATCTGATTAATCTCCTAAAGATGCTAACCACTTCAGTCCGCCATGGAACCTCTTATCAGCACGAAAACGAAAGGTAAAACTTTAACTTTCTTGATTATATCTGACTATCAAATGATCCATTGTCTCTCTACCAGGATTGAATCATTTGTTTCAATGACGAGCGTCGAAGAAGAAAAGGCGGAAGAAAGAAAAAGGAGTCAGAGAAGAACAAGCAACAAAGAACAGAGAGAGATTGAGAGCAGAAAAGCATAAGAATAAGTAAATAGGGTAGAGGGTAAAATAGGATTAAATAAAATTATACAAGGGCATAGTTGGAAAAAAAAGAGGAAAACCATGGGATACCACCAAATTGGTGGTTCAGGAAATTGGGGAATTCCATGGTTATCATACCACGGAAAAATACCATACCATACCATCCCTTTTAGCAAACAATCAAAACAAACATGGTTCTCATGGTAACCATACCATATCATACCATACCATACCATACCATACCATACCATGGGAAACCACCCTCCAAACAGACTGTAAGTAGACGGATTTACTCAGATAAGAAATGCCAGCTGACCTTTGTATCGATGCTAGTATAGTGAGGTGACTTCTGGTCATAAATTGCCACTTGAGCCTTCACGAAACTATCTAATGTATCAGTCAGTATCTCAGAATTAGTTCCACTATCGTTAACATCAATGGGCAGAAGACCAGCAAAACGGTCAAAACTAGGAGCCTTTGACATGGTCTTTTCTGATGGTAACGAGTTTCCCGCTGAATAAGGACTATCAACCAGGTCATTTAAATTTTCAGATGCCTCGTAAAACTTCTCTTCTCCTTCATATTGACTAGAATCATTGAATTGGCTCTCAACATCATTTAAAAGGGGGGGTGCACTAATATTTCTGATGAAGGATCGTGCTAGATAACAAGAGCCAGACATCCCTGTCCGGCAAACCAAATCTTCTACCTCCAGAGCTTTCAGGAGAGTCCCTATAAAAATATCATTGCCTCTTATTGAAAGTTCAACCTGCGTAACACATTAAATTTTAACCATTTAAGCATAACAATAGTGAGCATGCAAGCCTAAACAGACAGCCAAACCTGCAGTAGTCTTACCCGACCACCTGTTGCTCGAAATTCAAACAAGCCTCTCTCCTCAGCTAGAAGTACCTTGGTAAAACTCTGTTCATGCTAGAAAAGTGGAAAGCATATTATACTGTCAGTGTAGTTGCTGCTTTTTCAAGAAAAAAGTATCCTTGATAGTTTTCACCCATACACACCTCATGACTATAATTGAAGGATATCTTTAACTCATCAAGAACACCGGTCAAATACAGACTCTCCACTTGTGAGAGATCAAGTACATCGTTGCCTGCATGATCAGCTTCATAATCTTCTGACTCAGAGGATGATTCAGATAAACCAGTTATAGGGGCTGATCCCTGCATGAAACCTCACTTTTGAGAACTTTCCCATAAGAAAGCAACAAGAAGTTAGGACTTGATGAATATATAGTCCTGTCTACCACCTACAACACCCAACCCCCAAAAAGGGGGAAAGGGTACCATCATGAAAGCAACCACACTACACACTCCATACATTCTCCTAAAATTGAGCCAAATCTAAGGGAAGTTAGACATTGCTGTCCTAGATCTTAATCCCACATCAAAAACCTATTTTCCTAACATTTCTAATTGATCCCATTTATTTGCAGTTAGGAACTCAATCTATAAACATCATCCAGAGGAAAGGAATTAGAAACGAGCAAAAGAGAGAAACACTCCTGCAACTTTCGAGGCAGACAACAAGGCAATAGGCCACAATTTAAGTCTCCAAGATCGAATTCTGCTGACCACTCTAGCACATTTTCACCTTTATACCAAAGTATTAATAGCAGTTCCAATTAATATTTTGTCATAGGCACCCACATAATAATGTTATTTGACTAAGACATTTGAGCCACAATTTTGTGTGTCTTAGCTATTGGCATGTCAATAAGTAATCTATTCCAAAACAGCACAAGAGAAACAGCACGAAGGTTTACCGATGCACGATAGATGGCCCCCTGCAAGTGGCGCTGCCATGTCTTCTTTAAATCTTCAGAGTCGCAACGTAATATTAAGGCATTTGCATTTTCCACAATCTACATGTGACAATAAGGTAAGGGAGATCAGAAACCGAAAAATGCATAACCAAAAGAAACCAAATATATTGCGAAGTACTTTGTTGCCTCGTTCAGCACTGTAGACAGCCAACACATGTTGTTCATTGCCAACATCATTTGGAGGAACTTGATATAGTTGTTTCCCTCGTAAACTGCAATGTGATGTAGAACAATGAAGTTAAGGATACAAAGCACAGATAAAAGATGCAGCGACTTGAACAAACGAATTACAATCACTAAACCTAGATAGGCTTCACACAGACGACCACCAAAAATCTTGGCATCATCTATTTTTATTTTTCTCCTGTTTTAATTTTTTAACCATAATAAGAGTTATTGTTGATAAAAATTTGAAAATTAGTCCATTTCCCTAGATATCGTTCTACACTTCACTCCATCTAGAACCTTACCGTATTAAAGTCTCCACCTAACACCCATGGGATCTTGAACTCCATACAATTGGCCATCTTAATCCACTTTTTTTTAATAACCGTGGTGGCCCAACTTGCGCGCATCTCGACTAATTCCATGGGATACCTGCCACCTCCCACCAACAACAAGTACCAGGTAACTCTATCCACCAAAGCTAGAATATATGGGAAGAAATCAACTAGTGTTTGTCTCTATTAGGAATTGAACATGAGACCTCATGGTACTCAACCCCACTTAAAATTGAACCACTAGGCCACACCCTTGGGTGCATCTTAACCAAATTAAACAAAATTAAGGATATTGATCATCCTTATGTAGTTACTTTTTCAGTGTTCTTTTGTAACTTGATTGATTTGGTGATGCCAAAGGTGGTGCCAAGCACAGACCAAAGTTTTTACCTGATGTACTGCTTGTAAGATCTAGAGCCAGGATTTTCCAGTATATAAAGAAAGGATCCAACAATACATAGGTATCTTCGCTGCCATATAGCCTCCCTACCACCAACACCCTACAGAATAAAAGAAATAATAATTATCAGGAATGTACAACTAACTATAGCACACATTAATACACTAAAAGAACTTGGGATGTGTTAATCTAAAAGCAACCTTCCAGGTAAGAAGACACAACCACCCCTCAAAATCAGACTCTGTCCAAGGCCGATAAACATTGGAATCATTTACTTCATCTACTTCAAATATCTTTGCAACTTGCATCAACCGATGATATCGAGAAGGAGAAAAATGGAATCCTAAAGAAGGAAGACGCACTGCAAGTCTCATCGAAGGAAAGGCAGGATTCTCTAGTCGGATCTGCAAATTAGGAATATGAGAAGCATTGTACACAAAGTAGAAGCCGTGAAAACATGCAAATGTATATTATGTGAATGCAAGATCATGTTCAGATGAAGAAATGTGCAGTCACCTGTTGAAGCTTTAGAACCACTGCACACTTGTCAATAACAGGCAAACAACCAACAAAGTTGGACCCAGACGGACCAACTCCATTTGTAGGAGTTTGACTCCAATGGTAATCACCATCAACCAGGAAAGCAGAAACATCACTCAAGATCATATCAAACTGAACATACATATTCATCTCTTCAGGTGAAACAAATTCACAATCATCCTGCACATATTACAGAAACACAGCACGTTAGCCAGCTGAGGATCTCGTCTTATAGATTAAAACGATCCTAAGATTTACCTTTGTAGAAATCACCAAATTTCCCAAGTCAAGAAGCAGCTTAGTTGAGTGAGTGCTATCAGGACAGAAATCAGTAGGTATGGTAATTTTTGGAGCTGCGATTTTCAAATCCAGGAAGAACCTGGTAGAAAACGGATATCAATTGTAATCTTTAGTGGATGGTGTAAAAGAATGCAACATGTCAATATCTACTGTTACTATATTTGTTTAGGTCATTCAAGGATTGACAAGGCTGCAACATTAAACTGCAAAAGATGGATAAACCTGACAATTTTATAGGAAGACGAGCCTAGAATCAGTGAGCCTTGACTCTGATCCCTGGCCACCACACCATCCCTCCCCAAAACCACCTAGGTTTTACATTCGAATCACATTTAGAGAAATTTTACTGGACAATAACATGTAACCACTTTTCTTTTAAACTGTTCAAATCACGGTGAGGAACTAGCAATCTCAACAAAATCAAATACCAGCTTGACAAATTAAAAAAGTATCTAACCTGGATTGATCCTTCAAAGCTCTGTTTACTTGTTGTTGTGCAGTTCGTTTGACTTCATCAATTGTCATCTGACAATAGGACAATTGCACATCATCTAATAATACATTTCAAAAGAAAAATCGGGAACACATACATAAACTAAGAATCTCTTACATGTGTTGAGTAATTCAACTTTCTTTTTTTTTTTTTTTGATAAAAGAGCAATTCAACATTTTTAAGACAGTAATATCCATATAAGTAGGCTGTGGTGAAAAACTGCAATGAAACAAGTAGTAACTAAACGAGTTGATAAAAAAGGTGAAATATGAAGCATTCCTGAGGGTAATATTCTCCCTATCCCAAAATGTTCACCTTGCCTTTTTAGGGTTGTTTCTAACTGTTTCCAATGGAAGTTCCAATTCTTTTTCAATACCACAATGATTCAAATGCCTCTCTTTTACCTTTCGTGATACCATATTATTCTCAATTTTTTTCTAATAACAATTGTATAAAACCAATTTAGGCGCAACTTGGCTATCCAACCGAGTAACTGCTATCTTCCACCGGCCCAGATAATCGATAACTCTACCTACTACCAAGATTTAGGAAAATGTGAAGGATCGCCTGGGTGTTGCCTTTGCTGGATTTGAACCCTGGTCACCCGTAGGTTTTTTCCCACTTCAACTATTAAGCCACCCTTGGATGCTAATATTCCTCTAATTCTATGAAATATTAAGCAATTGATACTTTTTATCTCTCCCAATAATAACAAAAAATGAGGATAGTAATTTAAAGAAGACAGGCAAATACTACAGTTGAGGTCATTTAATGATTTTAGAGATTTTTATTGATAAAATTCTATGACAAGGTAATAAATAGAATAAGAAACATATCTCCAATCAAGAAAAGTGGTTTTTTCAATCCAATTTCTTGTGCCACGGGACACCCATGATAGAACTATGGTGCCAATGGCACAGCAAGTAAAGCAGAGTCATAGCTCACACCTCACTAAAATGAAGTGTAACCAATTGCAAATAGTTAAGCAAAGGAATGTCAACTGTGAGTCCACTTTATGACCATGTAAATTTCTAACAACAACTATGTCTCAACAACAACAACAACAACAGGCCCAGTGTATTCCCACAAAGTGAGGTCTGGGGAGGGTAAGATGTACGCAGTCCATACCACTACCTCCGAAGAAGTAGAGAGGTTGTTTCTGATAGACCCCGGCTCAGAATCTCGAATAATACACCAAGATCGTATTGGAACATGTAACAGGAAAGGTTGGCATGAAGACATAAGAAATAATAGAAATAAATATCAGTGAAGTACGAAATAAGAGAAATACGAGCAATACGAAATAAGAAATAAGAACTAGGACACCCACTTACCCACCCCACCCGAACTCACATGGCTAAAGGCTCCTACTCAAGGACACAGGCCTGGGTTACTGCCCGGATACGCACTCGCTCTCCTAACACCTAGCCACAATCCATACACTCGCCCTAACCTTCTACCCTAATCCGCGACCTCCACACCTTCCTGTCTAGGGTCATGTCCTCAGTGAACTGCAGCTGCTTCATGTCATGTCTAATCACCTCCCTCCAGTATTTCTTTGGCCTACCTCTACTCCTCCTAAAGTCATCTAAGGCCAGCCTCTCACACCTCCGAACTAGGGCATCCGTGCCCCTCCTCATCACATGCCCAAACCATCTCAACCTTCCTTCTCGCATCTTATCCTCCACCGAAGTCACTCCCACCTTCTCTCGAATAGTCGCATTCCTAACTCTATCCCCTCTAGTAAGTCCACACATCCATCGCAACATTCTCATTTCCGCCACCTTCAGTCTTTGGATGTGGGAGTTCTTGATTGGCTAACACTCCGCTCCATACAGCATGGCCGGACAGATTGCCACTCTGTAGAATTTTCCTTTAAGCTTAAGGGGAACCTTCTTATCACACAACACTCTCGAAGCGAGCTTCCACTTTATCCACCCTACTCCAATACATTTAGAGACATCCTCATCAATCTCGCCATTCCCTTGGATAATAGACCCAAGATACTTAAAACTATCCCTCTTACAAACAACCTGGGAATCTAACCTCCCCACCACTTTATCCTCCTAACTCGCATCACTAAACTTGCATTCCAAATACTCCGTCTTGGACCTACTCAACCTGAACCCCTTAGATTCCAGGGTTTTCCTCCAAACCTCCAATTTCTCATTCACACCCCCCGCGTCTCATCAATCAGCACTACATCATCCGCAAATAACATACACCAAGGCACCTTACCCTGAATACTCCGCGTCAACACGTCCATCACCACCGCAAAAAGGAAAGGGCTAAGAGTCGAACCCTGATGCAGACCTGTCTCGACCGAAAAATGCCCTGAGTCACCTACCGCCGTCCTCACCCGAGTCTTCCCTCCATCATACATGTCCTAAATAGCTTTGATGTACGCCACTGGAACACCTCTCACCTCTAAGCATCTCCAAAGAACCTCCCTAGGGACTTTGTCATACGCCTTCTCCAAGTCGATGAACACCATGTGCAAATCCCTCTTCTTTTCCCTAAACTGCTCTACCAATCTCCTCACCAGATGGATTGCCTCTGTCGTTGAGCGACCAGACATAAAACCAAACTGATTCTCCGAAATGGACACTACTCTCCTCAATCTCCGCTCGACCACTCTCTCCCAAATCTTCATAGTGTGACTCAACAACTTAATACCTCTATAGTTGTTACAACTCTGAACATCGCCCTTGTTTTTATATAACAGAATCATCGTACTCCATCTCCAAGCCTCGGGCATTCTCGCAATCTTGAAAATGACGTTAAACAAATCTGTCAACCACCTTAAACCCGCCTCACCGGCATACTTTCAAAAATCCACCAGAATCTCGTCCGGCCCCATCGCCCTAACCCTTCGCATCCTACGAATCGCCTCTTTGACCTCCTCAACCTTAAAGCGTCTACAGTAGCTGAAATCACGGCTCTCCTCCGAGCGCTCCAGCTCCCCTAGCACAATGCTTCTGTCTCCCTCCTCGTTTAAAAGTCTATGAAAATACTCCTGCTATCTCTTCTTGATGTGAACATCCTCTACCAAAACTCTTCCGTCCTCCCCTTAATGCACTTCACTTGATCGAGGTCCCGACCCCTCCCCTCCCTAGCCTTAGCAAGCCTATACAACCTTTTTTCCCCACCTTTCTCCTCTAACCCCGCGTACAAGCTCTCAAAAGCTGTTGTCTTAGCAGCCGTAACAGCTAACTTAGCCTCTTTCCTTGTCACTTTGTAAGCCTCCCTGTTCACCCGTTTCTCCTCTTCCTCTTTACTCTCGATCGTCTTAACATATGCCTCCTTCTTAGTCTCCACTTTCTTCTTAACTTCTTCATTCCACCACCAGTCCCCCTTATGTCGACCTGCCCGACCACTCGAGACACCCAACACCTCTCTAGCCGTCTCCTTGATGCAGCTGGCAGCCTTATCCCACATACCATCCACGTCCCCCCTACACTCCCATGCCCCCATTCCCGCCACCCTCACCCTATCTCCAGCGCACTGACTGGCGTCAAACCACCCCACTTAATTCTAGGTTGACCCTCTCCGACCGTACTCTTCCTGCTCTTCTTGATAAACAAGTCCATCACCAGAAGCCTGTGATGAGTCGAAAAATGCTCACTCGGAATGACTTTACAGTCTTTACATAGAACTTTATCCCCCTTCCTAAGCAGCAGAATGAGTCTTGGCTAAAGCGCTTCGGAAGGTAATCAAATGATCCTCCTTCTTCAGAAAGCTCGAGTTCACAACCACCAGCCCAAAAGCCCCGCAATGTCCAACAGGGAAACCCCCCCACCATTTCTATTGCCGAAATCAAAACCTCCGTGCACATCATCATAACCTCCCGGACACGCCCCAATATGCCCATTGAAGTCCCCCGCTATAACAACAACTATGTCTAAATTCAAAACAAATTGGGATCGGTTGTATGAGTACTTATATCCACTGCACATTCCCTTCCATTCCAGCCCTTTTCTATAACATGAATGATATACAACTACAACAAAGAAGACTTCCATCAAAACACGAACCTTACAGTGCCAACAGCCAAACCTCAATCCCAAAGTCCTCAAATATATCATTCAATTAGTTGAGAACAAGAAAATGTCATGATTACCTTTTTGAGCTTCTCATTGGAATTACTTTCAAACATATACAACACCCATAATGACGACGTGCCCCAGCACAACTTCATTAAAATTGTTTTGACGAAAGAAGAAGAGCTAACAATCAAGAAGAAACTTCTTGATGGTTCATCGCCAGGAACAACAAAATCAAGCAAGTGAAGTCAAGCGCACTAGAAAAATTTTGTTCTCAGGTACCTTTATGCTCAGTCACTCCCTAAGCAACAAATGAGCATAAATCCTCACTCTTCCCTAAGAAGCAAACTTTCCCCATTTGGATAAAGGTCTAAGAAGCAAATGTTTATGACCATGAAATACGTTGTGATCTAAACACCAATTATATGAACAGTGAGAACAGATGAAAAATGAAAAGTGAAAATGGCAAAATTGAGGTCTGAAACTAAGAAACTAAGAAACTTAAGCTAACCTGTACTGCAGCAGCTGTCTCCAGAGCTATGGTCTGACTTACAGCAGCATTACTTTCAAAAAAGTTGATAATTTGGTCAATCGAATCCTTCAGATACTATTGAAAAAAATTTGATCAGTTGAAAGCTAAACTATTGTAACTGGTGAACTAAAATAAAACTTCAGCTTACAGTCACATAACATGGAGAAGCTTTAGCCGCCAATCTCCAGTCAATGTTGGAATCAAAAGGCTTGTAGCAAAATGCAGCAACCAAGGAATCATTGACAGTTGCACTCTGAGCAGAAAATATTACCATTAGTGAGGCTGTCTTACTTAAACCCTTGCCCCCACCCCACCCAAAAATAAAGAGAAAATAGAAGATCTACTTCAAAATTTCTTAAGCTTCCAGATGTCAACTTTGATATCTTTTCACCTTTTAGTAAAGGAATCTTTAAAAAGGAAAGAACGAAATATATATCCCCAATTCCCCAACCTCTCTACAACAGAGTTATTTATTTTTTGGTGATAATGGTAACAAGGTGGAAAGAGAAAAAAAGCTCTAAGGTTCATTAAGGATTTAAGAGGAAATAAAGTGGGGGATGTAAATAAGAAAAGGCATATAAATGGAGAAACAAAATATGAATATGTATGTGTAGTCCAAGACTAATTATACGCGTGAAGAACAAATATATGGAGAAATTAATTGAAAAGAATTATATTAACGTATCAATTTTATAGCTCATTGGAGAAAAATGTCATAGAGGTTTGATGACGACTGAAACGTCCGTTAAGCGAAAAAGAAACACTCAACATGATTTGTGCCTCTGTTAAGAGTTTAAACGCACTTTAAGTGTGACAAAACTGCTCCACATTTGAATTTAAAGATGCTCACCTCAGCGAGAAGGCCATTTGGAGACCATAACTGATATGATCCTAGTTTTACGTCAAAAACCTTTGCTTCTGAATAAAGCTTTATATAACAATCAAGGTTATCACATGACAAATCAGCAAGGCAGTTGTTAGTATCACTAAGCTTTGAAGCATTGTGCTTCATGTGAACCTCCAAGGTGGTGTGTGGCACATCTCTCCTGTCATGAGTTGCCAACAGTGGTTCTTCTTCACCTTCTTTATAGCCAATTATATTATTTAACCTCTCCCAGTCTTCCTCAGTAAACTCTGCTTGCTCACTTTCATCTTCAGTTGATTGGCTGGACCTGAGAAGTTGGTCAACCACATGAGACTTAACAGAAGAAAAGAGAAAGAAAAGCACTTAACAGTACAGAAACTAAGGGGGTATAAAGATCCAGTATTAACCAGCCAAAAGACCACCATGAACTCTGTGTCTTTTGTTTCTTTCGGTAAGAATCCGATCCTACCGACTGCTCCACAAACTTGTGTGCCAGCATCCTGTTGAAAAGTCAAAAATAGAGGTTATTCCCAAATGCAAAAATCTGTCCAAATTCTAAATTGTCGCAGGACAGCAACTGTGCATAAACATCATCAAAGTGTTGCCAAGATTCTTCATGGCATAAATCATTATTTCCCCAATTAAACACGAGAAAAACATTTTGGAACACTCTTAAACCCAGAAGCTGCTTTACAAAACACTTGACATATCATGAAGGAATAAAATAACTCGATCATAAGTTCCTGTCTAGTCAAAAGGACAAATCTAGCTAAAGATGCATGAAAGAAAAATGATAGGTACTTAAGGAAAATGCACCTTGGACCTAAATCAACCATAAAGCTAGCTCAAGTAGTCAGCTTTGTTGAAGATCAAAGGAGCCTACATGTGGGATTCTAACCCCTTTCTCCTCCCCTTCGCCCAGAATCTAGCTAAACATCTGGAGCGCGAAGTAACATAAAATGGGTGGCCCAACATTTGATAGTACAACATCAGGAATGGGTCAAACCCTAAATCTCTAATAGCATCAAAAAAATCGGAGTGTCCAATCCAAAAATTTAATACAACAAGTGGAGTAGCCTAAAACCTTTATAAACTTCTGATCAACACCCTCTCTTACACATACCCAGTGTATTCCCACAAAGTGGGGTCTGGGAAGGGTAAAGTGGACTCAGTCCACACCACTACCTCAGATGAAGTAGCGAGGTTGGTTCCGATATACCCCCGGCTCAGGACAGATAACAGTATAACAAACAAAAAAAACCATTAAAAACAAACAACCAAATGGGATAACACACCACTAGATAATAAAAGGAACAAGACATCATACAGTAATACTATAAACTATCTATTCGAAATTACAAACATTACCAAAACACTACGAACAAGAAACTACATGCACAGATACAAACAAAGCACTCCTCCCTACTATTACGGACGCACTCCTACCCACCAACCATCTACCCTAATGCGCGTCCTCAGCACCTTCCTATCAAGAGTCATGTCCTCTGTTAGCTGTAACTGCTCCATGTCATGCCTAATCACCTCTCCAATATTTTTTCGGCCTACCTCTACCCCTCCAATATTTTTTCGGCCTACCTCTACCCCGCCTAAAACCATCCATAGCCAACCTTTCACACTTTTGTACTAGAGCATCTATGCACCCCCACATCACATGCCCAAACCATCGCAACCTCACTTCCCGCATCTTATCTTCCCCTGAAACCACCCCCACCTTATCTCGAATAGTCTCATTTCTAGCCCTATCTCTCCTAATAAGTCTGCACATCCATCTCAACATCCTCATCTCCGCCACCTTCAACTTTTGGATGTGGGAGTTCTTAATGGGCCAACACTCCACTCCATATAATATAGTCGGTTGGACTGTCACTCGATAAAACTTACCTTTAAGCTTAGGAGGCACTTTCTTATCACACAAGACACCCGAAGCGAGCTTCCATTTCAACCACCTTGCACCAATACGGTGAGTGACATCCTCGTCAATCTCTCCATTCCCTTGAATCATAGACCCGAGATACTTGAAACAATCCCTCTTCCGAATGGCCTGCAAATCCAGCTTCACTACCACGTCAGTCCCATGCATCAAATGCGTCAAATCACTGAACTTACATTTCAAATACTCTATCTCAGTCCTACTCAACCTAAACCCATTGGACTCTAGGGTCTGTCTCCAAACCTCCAACTTATCATTAACCCCTCCCCGGATCTCGTCAATTAGTACAACATCATCAGCAAATACCATACAACAAGGCACTTCACTTGAATACGCCGCATCAAAACATCCTTCACCAAGGCAAATAAAAACGGGCCAAGAGTCGATCTCTATGCAACCTCGTCAAAACAAGAAAGTGCTCAGAATCTCCTTCTACCGCTCTCACACGAGTCTTTCCTCCGTCGTATATGTCCTGAATCGACCTAAGTTATGTCACGGGCACACCTCTAGCCTCCCAGCACCTTCACAAAATCTCCCTAGGGACTTTTTCGTACGCCTTCTCGGGATCGATGAACACCACGTGCAAGTCCTTTTTCCTCTCCCTAAACTGCTCCACTAACCTCTTTACGAGGTAAATGGCCTCAGTAGTCGAGCGACCAGGCATGAAGCCGAACTGATTCTCGAAAATAGTCATGATCCTCCTCAACCTCAACTCTACCACCTTTTCCCAAACCTTCATAGTATGACTCAACAACTTAATACCCTTATAATTGTTGCAACTCTGAATATCCCCTTATTCTTAAATAATAGAATCACCGTACTCCATCTCCAAGCTTCGAGCATCTTCGCCACCCTAAAAATGATGCTAAACAATCTTGTCGGCCACTCCATACCTGTCCCACCAGTGCGCTTCCAAAATCCACCGAAATCTTGTCTGGGCCAATCGCCCTACCCCACGCACCCTTGACCTCCCAACCTTGATACGCCTACAATAACCAAAATAGTGACACCTCTCTGAGTACTCCAAGTCCCCCAGCGTGAAACCTTTGCCCCCTCGTCGTTCAAAAGTCTATGAAAATAGAACTGCCACCTCCTCATAATGAAGGCATCCTCAAGTTTGATTTACTTCACTTGGTCAAGGTCACGGGCCCTCTGCTCCTTAGCCTTGGCAAACTTACACAACTTCTTATCCCCGCCTTTCTCCTCTAAAGCCACATATAAGCTCTCGAAATTTGTCGTCTTAGATGTCGTAATCACTAACTTCGCCTCTTACTTAGCTAACTTATACTCCTCCCTATTCGTCCGTTTTTTCTCATCATTCTTACTCTCAACCAACTTTGCATAGGCCACCTTCTTAGTCTTCACCTTCCTTTTAACTTCTTCGTTCCACCACCATCCCCCCCCAAGTGCTTGCCAGATCGGCCTCTCGAGACACTCAACACCTCTCTAGCCGTCTCTTTATGCATACATCCCCTCTACTCTCCCAAGCCCCTAATAGTCAACTTCTTCCAATCTCCAAAGCACTGGCCAAAGTCAAGCTACCCTACTTCATCCTGGGCCAATCCTCCACACCGCTCTTCTTTCCGACCTTTTTGATTTTCAAGTCCACCAAAATCTTATGTTGGGTCGAAAGATTCTCTCTAGTATGACTTTAAATCCTTTACTTAGCACTCTATCACCTTTCCTGAGATGCAAAAATTCAATCTTGAGTCTTGACCACCCAACTACGAAAGGTAATAAGGTGCTCCTCCTTCTTCGGGAAGCTCGAATTTGCTACTCACAACCCAAAGGCTAGCAAAATCCAAAAGTGAGGCTCCTCCTTCATGCCTTTCCCCGAAATCGAAACCTCCATACACATCATCATAGCCTCCGATAAAGACCCAATATGCCCTTTTATCCAATATGCCCACTGAAATCCCCTCCTACAAAAAGCTTCTCAATGCTCGGAATGACTCTTACCACCTCATCCAAACCTACCAACAGCTCTTCTTCTCCTCCTCGTCCAAGCCCGTTTGCAGAGCGTAGGCACTAATAACGTTCAACGTAGGCTCTCCAATGACCAATTTAATTGATATCAACCTATCGTTAACCCACTTAACCTCCACCACCTGCTCCCTAAGCTCTTCATCTGCTAAGATACCTACCCCATTCCCATGCCTCACGCTAGCATAGTACCACAACTTATTCCCGTCCACATCCTTTGCCTTAGAACTTACCCATATGGTCTCATGGACACAAGCTCTACTAATCCTTCGGCTCAATGGACTTACCTTGAAGAGTCCCTATGTTCCAAGACCCAACTCTCAACCTAGAGGCTCCCTTATCCCACTTAACCCTACTAACCCTCGCCCCAACCCCGAGCTCGACCCTAGACCCGACCCTAACCCAAATCCTGACCTACCTTCCCTTACGTGTAACTGAATATTTTGGAGTCCACAAATAAACATCAATCTTACGCGCAAATGGGCTTACCAAAGGTTGGCTTAGCAACATCCATAAAAAATGTAATTGAGCCTAACACAACTCCAATAGCAAACTCAAGAGATTACTTGGTCCAAAATTATATGTGGAGACTACAACCTCAATAGTGTGGTATCTAACCGGTATGATTCAAAAAGGAACAAGCTAAGGCATTAAGACGGACATTTGAGAACTTCTAACTAATTCATTAACTCTATCTACAACATCCAAGTCGTTTTCTCTTCTCTTTTTTTTTTGGGCACCTTGAGAACTTATTCAGCCACAAAGAAAGAGATACAGTAACGGGAAGGAGGGAGATTGCTCAGATTTCAAGTGCCAATTTGACTTAAAAAATACGCCCACCAAAGTATCCATTGATGTTATCAGAACTAACAGAAAGCTACTTAAACCCACAATGTTGCACACCAATACATTGCCTTTGAATTGATGTAGTCCCTTAGCCAACAATTCATGAAATAATATTAAAAACATGCAGCACAAATTACCTCCATTGAAGAATGATTTCAGCATCAAGCGTGTTATCCAGTTCTTCTAAATCTTTGTTATCATCTATTACTATTCGATCAGGATCGGACTTCAGCAATGAAGCATACAAAGAGATATATTTCTTCCGCAACCGTGTATACCGCAGGACTTGCTCCCATGACAACTTCCCACTACAAACAACAATTGCATTGTTAATTGAAGACTAAGAACCAAATTTCTCTGCATGTATGTATACAAATATATCTACCTGACTTATAAGGGAAATAAGAAGGAATGGCATTACATCATCTAAAAGCTGTCACATTTTTTTTCTAAAAGCCCTGTATCTTTCTCTCAATTGAAACAAAATAGAGGAAATACAATAAACGTGTATATATGGGACAAGTAGAAACATGTTAACTCCTCGACCCTCATTCATCACCTTTGTTTAGGCCTATTAAATTGGTCTTTAACTTTCTCAACGGAGTGTTGTGAGAATATCAAAATGTAAGAAGATTAATCCACATTTTGGTGAGTCTCTTAATTTCTGCAGAAACTAGGTAGATACCTGGCCTTCTTTATCTGAACAGATAAAGCTTGATAAGCATACTTCCACCAAGACCTTGGATCAGATTTCACCGACACATGTGGACGAAGATGAGCATAGTTCAATCGTTGATTGAAGGCAGCAAAATTCTCGGCCAACTTTAATAAATCCCTATAGCCATTCTGCACAACTAACAAACGAAAGTAAGTAAAAAAAGCCAACACAAGCTAGAATCAATTCTACATTGGATGAGAAAAAAATAGAGAAGAAAAGTTAGCGAAACTAGCCTTTGACAAACAAAGAGTCACATCGTCCAAAGCCACAACTGCCTTTTGCAGAGGTTCCATATTATCACGTGAAGGATTAGGGCGTTGTTTCGAGAACTTAGCTTTCCCAGTCACTGGTTGCAAAATGTAAGAATGCTCTTTGATGCGATCAGCAGGTTTGCCATTATCTGTTCCATATCTGAAAATCTGAGCAATTGAACTAGATTAAGGAATAGGGACAACTTAGAAAGAGCAGGCACCAAATGACAACTAGAACATTCAAAAGGTACCTTGACCCACTCCTGTGGTAGCAAATCTGCCCACGCTTTCTCAATATGCCACGGCGTAATATCGGAGTCGAAATAAACAGCAAGCCGGTCAAGTTCTACAGACTAACATGTCAAAAAACAAATCAATAAAAAGCGTGAAAGAATAAAACAGAAATATGGTTTACCAATAAAACACAAAAAGGAATTATCAAAGCAAATAAAAATCTAGACAAGATAATAAAGTTGCATTAAAATACCTATGGACTTGACAGTTCACGTGTAAATACACATTTAGGTCTGTTGAAGTGGTGAATCTCGGTTTAAGATAGAAAACTATAGCAGTTACATTGTGATTAATTTATTTATATTAGTCCCTACAGCAGACTTGAATATTGCCGAACTCCATGGAAATTATACCCAATTGGCACTACGTAATACTTAGTTGATCACAGCAAGTTGGCAATATAAAGATATTCCTTTTTACTCCAGTTCTAAAACTGATTCTTCTCCTCTTTTGATAGGAAAGCTCCTCAGTTCCCTTTTCTTCATTGTTGGCATTATTTCAATTTTCACAGAAGAGCTACAACAATAGGCAAGAGAGTACTAGAGATACTAAGATTGCTTCAGTGAAAAGCACTAGATTTACACGTCTATAGTTGCTAACTAATCAGCTATATTCAGAACACAACGATGGCGAAAGGAGAGAAATTGTGCAAGAAATGTGGTGAAGTTGAATAAGAGGTTTGCTTAATCATAAAAGCATACCATAAATGCGAAGTCATTGGGTAAGGGCAGTTAAAAACTTATGTTTTCTTCAACTTAAAAGCGTGAAAGAGACGGACCACCTTCTGTATGAAATCCAATGCATTTCCAGTTACAAAGGCTTCACTCCCACTATCATCTACCGTCATAGCTGATAGTTTCTCTAAGGTGATACCAGCTGCAAACGGGTGGCCAGTATTGCTGCATGATGAAAGCTAGTCAGCATCATCACAAATTCAAAGAAATCAACAGTTGAACCTCCTTACCTCTCAAGATCTTCATATCTGATGTGGATATTTGAAATTGAAAGCTTCAAGTTCCCAATTATTGTGTTGATCAAAGACCCCAACCAGGACTTATTCTTGAGGAGGAAGGCAAAAAAGAAAATAGGTTAAAGTGATGATGATGGACAATATTCTGTGAAACCGCCATTCCATGCAAGAAATATCATTGTTTCCATCCATGGTTATGTCATAAACTGAACCGATGAGGATGCCTTAAAAATGTTTTAAGGCTAAACAACTAAAACAACAGAACACACCAAGCAGCCTTGGATAACTTATATGGTAAAACTCGGTCGAACTTAACATATATGAGTGTCACACACAACAAGTGACAGGAATATCTTAAGATTGATGTCAAAGCTCAGTTCATTAAGGATGTGGTTACTAACACTAGAATCCTTGAATTATACTCTCTAAAGAAACTGTAGTGACACTCTGTAATTACTTCTCATCTAAGCATGGACAATACTGAAACCAACTCACATTCTAAAGAAATTGAAGTGTGTGACCATCTCATCTAAAAACTTAAAATGGTAGAGAGAGCACACATTTATTAAGTATATGATATCTAAAAATGACCCTCACGTGCGGGCCTGATTCTTTTTCATGAGCAGCACGTAGAAATTCTTTTTAATAATGGGTGGCAATGAGATTCGATCCAGGACCTTTACTCGGGTACCGTGTTGAAGTGTGACCATCTTTTTAAAAGCTTAAGTTGTTATAGAGAACACACGTTTATTTACTTAAAATTATATTATATATCAACAGAAATTATTATGCCTCTTCTCCATTTAATTATCTAGACGCACAGGTAATACTAAAAACAACTAGATTATGTTGCAGTTACTGGAGCTAATCAACAGCATCTTATCTGAATCCCTCACTTTTCACTTTCATCAAGAGAGAGAAACAAAGAAATCATTATTACGCTACACACACAAGCTCACATCCGAAAGCAAGAGACAGCGGTCAGCAATCAAAGTTAGAAAGCTGGTATCAGATTAACAGTCTACCACAGACAGATGCAACCAATGAACCCATCATTTAGAGCATTCAAGTTGGATACACATATATCAAAATTTTATGCATTTGATAAAAGACAAAGAATATACCATTTCTGTCTGTAGCATTCGTTTACTCTCCAGAAGCTTTGTTTCCATTTCCTAGTTGCAAGGAAAAGAGGAAATAATATCAACAAACATTTCCTATCAACATGCAAAGTATTTTACTTGAGACTCAAAACCTTACTCGTATTCTATTCCTCTTAGCTTCTTGGACAGCATCTTCAGTAGATCCTTCAACTTGGGTTGCTGGCTCAGCTAATAAGAAAATACGGTCCAGGTGAACTAGAACTGGATCTTGGCCAAGCCTGCTCCATGGTACCTGTAAATTGTAATTACAGACTAATTACTGACATTTAAATGACAATAAATACCTTTATTAACAATGGACATAAAGGGGATAGCAAACTTTTCCAATAGTAAATGGAAAATGATGAGAAGTAATAAGACACAGGAAAAGGAATGAAATCTTTAAAGATAATAAGAATCCCTGACAGGTGGACACACTGTAACTACATCAAACAACCCAGGTTAGTCAAGAATGAAAAACGCAGCGAAGCACCAAAGGTTGTTGGCGCTTTAAGTGCAATGCAGAATTGAAGCGCATATATATATATATATATATATATATATATATATATAGAGAGAGAGAGAGAGAGATGTGTATATATATAGATATATCCGTAGATAGATAGATAGATGGATGGATGTGGGTGGGTGTATACATATAGATGTGTGTGCGTGTATATATATAGATGTGTGTGTGTGTATAGATGTATATGTATATACACACACAGAGAAAAAAAGGGCAGCCCGGTGCACTAAAGCTACCGCTATGCGCGGTGTCCGGGGAAGGGCCCCACCACAAGGGTGTATCGTACGCAGTCTTACCTTGCATTTCTGCCAGAGGCTGTTTCCAAGGCTTGAACCCGTGACCTCCTGGTCACACGGCAGCAACTTTACCAGTTACTCCAAGGCTCCCCTTCACACTCACACATCTATATAATATATATACATGCACACACACATCTCTCTCTCTACATATATATATATACATACATACATACATACATACATGTATATATATATTCTTCTTCTCAGACATGTATTTCCTCTAGGCATATCTCATTGATGCATAAGAGTTGAATAGATACACAACCCTATTTAAGAAAAAGTCGTTAAGACTTAAGATGAAATAATTCCTTGACCCGACAATTTTTATTGGATTCTTTTTAGTTTTCCCTTACAAATTCTTTTTCCTTTATAATAGGTTTTGTTTCTTTTGTCCCAATTTTCTAGTGTAATGTGCAAGAGCTTGTAAAAAGTCTTAACCAAAAAGTTCTTATGTACTATACTTGAATTGATTTGCTTGTGAAATAGGAAATATACTTACAAAACCACGAGTGCTCATATTACGGTTAGTTCCTAAAGTTACAGCAGTATCCATAGGGATATATGTAGTATGAATTTGGATAATAATGCACTTTAGAACAACTAAAACATGACATTAAAGTTGAGCAAACTGGCAATAAAAGTTATATACTATTCAAGGTATGATCCAGGTTCCTCTCCAAAGGGTGATCTAATTCTATTTTTTGCTTGCTTTCTTGATGTCACTAGGTTTATTCAGCTCATGTTTCATTTGAAGTCAAAGGGTTGATTGGTAGGAGTTGGCACCCAATATGATCCAGGTTCCTCTTCCGCGGTTGTTATCAGACCATTCACCCTTGTTCAGTGGCAGGCTGGCAGCAGCTGAAGACAAATGAGATCTCCTTTCAGAATTTAGATTTGAAACACGTGGCTGAGTGTCGCTGATTTCGGAGAGAGAGTGACTACATGGTGGAGTGAGGTGGTGGAGGGAGGCCTTCTTTTAGGCTTGCCAAGAAGTTGAAATTGCTTAAAAAGGAAATAAGGGTGTGGAATAAAGGGGTGTTGGGATAGTAGAGGTAAAAATGAGGGAGATTATGTATGAAGTAGGGATACGGGAGAGGCTAGAAGTGGGGAAGGAGCTACAACAGAGGAGAAAGAGAGGAGAGAAGGTTTGAAAAGGGAGTTAGCTTACTTGGCCTTGGCCCAAGAGATGAGTGGGAGACAAAAATCAAGGGCGTTATGTTTGAAGAGGGGGACTAACACAAAAATTTTCATAGAGTAGCAATTGCAAATAGAAGAACTTCATAGATTCGGTGGAGGTAAATAAGGGTGAACAATGTGCGGGAGTAGTGAGGAAAATTGTCGATTTCTATGAACGCTTGTTCAAAGAGGAAGTGGACCGGAGGTCTAATTTTGGAAATTTGGCTTCAATCATATCAGAGAGAAGAGTGTGAGGGGCTATGAGGACAATTAAGGAGGAGAAGATGAAAAGGCAACGGATTGGTGTAGGGGACAGAGCACAAGGTCCTAATGTTTCTCATTGGACTTTTTTCAGCATTGTTGAAATGCGGTTTAAATTGATGTAATTGATACAATTTGAGTTGTAAGAAAAGAGCGAATTCTAGAGAAGTATGAATATTTCTTTCATTATCAGCATACCCAAACGGGAGGGAGCTACTAACATAAAGGGTTGTAGACCTATTAATCTAGTGGAGAGCATCTGTATTAGCATTTATAAGGTACTTTCCATTAGACCAGAGGTGGTGTTGGAAGAAACTCTTTACTTCGCAGAATGCTTTTGGGGAGGTGGACAGATTTTGGATGCTGCGTTGGTGGTGTAAAGAAATGGATCTTGAGTCTAACTCAACCCCAAAAGCTAGCTCGTGAGGGAAGGATTGCCCAAGTCCATATAAGGAGACCAATTGTCCATCCTTTTTCGATGTGGGACTTTTAACACTCTCCGGCACGCCCATGCCTCGTTAACTCGTTAACTGGAGCATGGATAAAAAAATATTGGGGCCCAACATTGGTGAACAAAGAATTGGGATGAGCCTGGCCCTGATCCTGCACCTAACTCAACCCCAAAAGCTAGCGCATAAGGGGAGAATTGCTCAAATCCATATAAGGAGACGATTGTCCATTTCTTTTCCAATGTGGGACTTTTAACATTTGGCAAACAAAGTGGCGGATTCTAGGAGAAATAAAGGAGTGTCCGACATGTTATGCAAACTTGACCTTGAAAAAACTTGTGATTATGTGAATTGAGGTTTCCTAGAATCCATTACGCTACAAATGGGATTTAAAAAGAAGTGAAGGAATAGATTTATTTTTGCATCTCTTCAGTGAGATTTTGTTTTGGCTATGGGTAATCCATGCAGTTTAGTAGGGAGTTCGAGAAGTTCGATACACGGGACCCTCTATCACCGTTATTTATTTTAGTTACGGAAACTTAAGAGTATAATGATGGATAGAGTTATCATTGGGATAGTCGATGGGTTTCAATGTTTCAGTCAGAGGTCCAGGGACAACCTCGGTGTCTCACTTGTTGTTTGCAGATGATACCTAGGTTCTTTATGATGCAGCTGAGAGCCATTTGGATTATTTAGACCAAGTCCTTTTTGGATTATTTAGACCAAGTCCTTACTTGCTTTCAGGTGTTTCGGCCTCAAAATTAATTTGAGGAAGTGTGAGATTATTCTTCTTGGGTAGGTGATAACACTGGATCACTCGCTTCAGTTTTGAGTTGCAGGGTCGAGGCCCTCTGACTAACTATCTTGGAGTACCATAACGTGCTTCGAACAAAGATCAAATGGCGTGAAATCCAGTTCTTTAGAGGATTGAGAAGAGACTAGTGTGGTGACAAAAAGATATTTGTCCAAAGGTGGGAAGGAAGTGCTTATAAAGAGCACATTGCTAAGCATACCCACCTACTATATCTTTGTTTCATGCTCCAACTTCGATACTGAAAAGTTCGAACAAATTCAAAGAATTTTTTTATGGAATGCAGCGAATGGGGAAAAAAGTTCCATCTTGCGCGATGGAAGACTGTCACATCTCTAAAATATTGAGAGTGTTGGAAGTTAAAGATTTAAAGGTTTTTTACAAAGCTTTATTGGATAAATGGATGTGGAGGTTCGGTGTGAAGGTACAAGCTTTATGGAGGGAAGTGATAGCTGATAAATATGGGATTATGGAAGGGAGTTCGAGAATTGGAGCTATCACTTTGCCTTTCGGTCGTGAGTTGTGGAGGAATATCATGAAAGGATTGGATTATTTTAGCGAAAAAATCTCATCAAGGTCAAAGAAAGGAGAAGAATAAAATTTTAGGAACATAGGTGGTGTGAGGACATGATATTGAAATATTCTAGTGATTGTATAGAAAATCTTGCAAGATAGATTTCACCAATAGATTCACAGTTCAGCATATTAGAGCGATACAGGGTGGAGAGATTTTTGAGGCTTCAAATTTAGAAGAAAATTTCATGATTAGGAAGTGACCGAGTTCCAAAACTACTAAAAATTATTAGCCTTACTGCATATACAAGTCTATCAGGCTGATAACCTCAATGTTTGGTGGTGGATCTTAGAAAATATTGGAGTGTTTTCGCTGAAATCTTTTGATGATAAACATTTGGTTAGAGAGTTGTATATTTTTAAGTGTCATATGGATTCCAAAGGTGTCAAGGAAGGTGTGTTTCTTCACTTGGCTAACCACTAGGGAGGTAATTTCGACGGTGGAAAATCGTAGAAAGCAAAAGGTTGTCTACATCAGTTGGTGCAACATGTGTAAAGAGGTGAGAGAGGACGCGGATCATCTGTTTCTACGTTGTGGGTTGGCTATGAGGTTATGGTAGGATATACTTAGGTGATTTGGCACTTCATGGCCAATGCCAAACACTATGATAGAGTTGATGTTAGTTGGGAGAGAAAGAAAAAAAAAAGGGAGAAGACAGAAGACATGAAATATGGTTCACGTAGGTTATTTGGAGAGAAAGAAATAGGAGAGCTTTTGAAAGTGTAGAGTTGAGTTTCTCTAAGTTGAGGAGTAGTCATTGTTCCTTTTTTTTTTTTTGGTGCACACAGAAAGTTCCTTGTCCAGACGGTTCGCTGGAGTTTGTAGGGAATCATATCATTTTGTAAATTCTCTACTTCTTGGTATATCTTTTATATACAAGGCCATTATGGCCATGATTATGAATGAAAATACATTTGCCTGGTCTAGAGAAAAGGTCAAATGGGTTGAGATAATTTCAGTACTTTAGTCAAATGGGTTGAGATAATTTCAGTACTTAGTAATCCATTAATCCACCTTGTAGAAACAATACCAACTCATCATTATATTAATTATTGTGACGTGTGCACTTGCTTCCCAAGATCACATAACTGTGGGATAAAATTACAACCGTAAAAGAAGCAAAATATTATGAATATGCCCAAGATTTCAAAATATTAAAGTCAATAGCAAAAGCATCCACAACCAAGAACAATCGAAATACTGGGTTCATTTTCCGGAACTCAAAACTTCAAAACAATTTATTGAGCTGTCAGGTCTTAGGGTGGAACCTTGAGTCTCACAGATCCAAGAAATCCTGCCTTGACTTTTACAGGTAACTTCAATGCATTGAGAGCCTCTGGTTTCAATTGCATATTTTTTAGTTCTACATCGCCTGTCACATATACCACAATGTGTTAGTAACCAAGCAAATATTTAATCCATAAAAAACACATGTTAACTGCCACGAACAGGATAGCAAAGTAGTACAAATTCCAATTTAAAAAACACTCATACACAATCAGCAATAGAATAAACATTAAAGCTCATCAAAATCATCAAGTAAGCAAAGTAGTACAAATTCCAATTTAAAAAAACATTCATTGCACAAATTCCTCACACAAATTAGTAATACAATAAAATAAAAGCTCAATTTCAAAAACATTTTTAACTTTTAATAAACCTATGATATGAATGCAGGACATCAAAGTAGTACAAAATCCAATTTAAAAACACACACATTGCACAAATTCATCACACAATTAATTTAATTTTTTATTTTTTTTGAAAACGGTAAAGTTAACATCACACAATTAATTAGCAATGGAATAACACAGAAGCTCAATCCCAAAAACATGTTAACATTCAATCAACCTATAATTTAAATGCACAACAGCAAAGTAAGTACAAATTGCAAATTGTACCATTTCAAAACAGCTATGACACATATTAGCAATAGAATAACATAAAAGCTCATATAAACACTTAAATTGCACAAATTCATCACACATATAATTTCATTTTTTTCTTTAATTATTTTTTATAAAGGTAAAGTTAACATCACACAATTATGGAATAACACAGCAGCTCAATCCCAAAAAACAGGTTAACATCCAATCAAACTATAATGTAAATGCAGGACAGCAAAGCAGTACAATTTACAAATTGTACCATTTAAAAAGAGGTATTACACAAATTAGCAGTAAAATAACATAAAAGGCTCATATAAACACTTACTGCACAAAATCATCACAAAAAAAAAAAAAAAATACTCCGTAGCAATAAATTGCAAATTCAATTGAGTAATGAATTAAATTAAGTAACAAACCTTGCCAAACACTGATCTTAAGAGCTTCTTTATTGAGTCCTCTAACATAGTTCCCTAAATATCTCTGTAACAAATACGCTACTTGATCTTCCAACATCTTCCCTTACTTTCTACTAATCGCCTCTTCTGATTATGAATTTCTATGTGCAAATTTGAATATAAGGAAAGAAGCGATTGTGAGAAATTGGAGTGTTGTGCAAGTTTCCCATAGCGAAGAAGAGTCGCGCACCGCTTTTTCTTTCTTTGCTTTACTTTCTGATTTGATTGATTAATATACGTGTATTAGTTTTCAGTTGTTTTCTAAAAGCTACAAAGGCGAAGTGATGAGACGGGGGGGGGGGTTGAGATTTTTCTCTTTTGCTATCTTTAAATCATTTTCATTTTTAATAATCTATATACACGTGGAGCAACTAATATCTTGCTGAGTAATTTAGGCTTATCATGTGCTACTCACGTGTTACCGTTAACTCAGTTTGGCCATTTGACTCAAATTTTAAGTTGGATCTTGCCTAGGAGTCAATATTAACATTATTTTAAAATAGGGATGGATCTATTAAGGCCCTTGAGAATAGCATATCATCCGCAAACTTTATAAAAATTCTCTTTCACTCTCTCTATATACAGAGATATATGTATAGTGATATATTCAATTAATAAACATGTTGCTCATAATATCAAAGTGATATCTAATGCAAGTGGTAAGGTGTGTTTTTAATGGCCCAAGGTTTAAGCAAAGCCTACTACTTAGGTGTAACTTATGTTTTGCAAACATTTATGCTAATTACAGTGGCTTAATTATATAATTAATTATTTTTTTTAATTTTTTAATTTCTTTAGCTGTTAATAAATAATTTAATATCTCTCCTCCAAATTGAAAAAACTCTATCGATATTCCTCTCAATTTCCAAATCACGACGATTTCACGACCTCTATTTCTTGACTTCTAAATTTTGGTTCACTACCTGCTGCCGCCTGCTGCCAACGGTCGGATTTCATCGTCGCCGGCAATATCGCAAAAGTCTTACCTTTGAAGATTAAGGTAGCTCTCAAATCATCAAAAATTAGTTTCATAAGATCATCCTCATGAAGACACTTTCTATAAAGTTGCTTAAATTATGAATTTTTTCCATTTGAAGTGATTGTTCAAACTTCTATATCGAACTTAAGATGTGCAAATTCTGTCGATGGATCACTTCCCAAAACATAATAGTAAAATCTTTTACATTAGATAAATCACAAACTTTCTGAATTATTGGGGTGATTACCAGTGCTCCTAAATTTTGGCCAAAAAAATTAACACTTAATACAAAAATGTAAGGAAGGACAAAGATTAGTGTGCTAATTGACCTCCCCATTTTTTATTTTCTCTACTATGATATATTCAAATTATCTTGGTTTAGAATTGAGAAAGTGTTCTATTTTGGTGAATTTAGATGGAGAAATTTTTCAGGAAGGTTAATTATTCTCAGTCAAGTTCTAGTAATGCTAATGTCACTCGTTCTTGTCTTATAACTGATCGTTGATCATTTTCAGAGTATGAAAAATCGTTGTGGATAATTGTAATGAATTATGGATATTATGATATTAGTAATATTATTAAAAGTTTAAGTTTGGTCATTTTATTACTGTTCTTTTATTATTGATTGATTTGTTAATTGTCCTATAGACCGAAAGAACAATAGTTCGATTGATTTATCGATAAGTTTACTTGGCACCCGGAGAGTTTGAATCCTGGATCCACCTCTGTCAATAATAAATACTTTCTCCATTCTATCTTAATTTATCATCTTACTGAAAATAATGTTTCATATTAATTAATCACTTACTAAACTGAGATAAAATTAATTAATTTTTCTGCTTTATTTCTATAATTAATAGTATACATCAAATGTGAAAAATTACAATTTGCATGTCCATTTCTATATCCAATGAACATTATTAATATGAATAAATAATAAAATTTATTATTTTATTTATAATTTTTTAATTATCATATAAAATAAAATATGCTCAACTAAAATAAAACAGAGAAATACCAGATAACTTTCCCCTCAAAACACATATTAAAAAATGCTAAATGTTTTTTTAAGTAACGTATTATTTAATTTATAATTTTTAAGATGTGTCTATTTCATTCTTTCACTTCTAGTGTGTCAATTTCATTCAATTAAAATAAAATAAAGAAGTACCAGATAACTTTTCCCTCAAAACACATATTAAAAAACACTAAATATTTTTTAAAGTAATGTCTTATTTAATTTATAATTATTAAGATATGTCGTCAATTTCATTCTTTCACTTTTAGTGTGTCAATAATAAAATAAGATAGACCTTAAATCATTTTCAATCCTTTTAACTCATTACACAACTTCTTCTTAAATATCTACTAGTATTTAAATACATTTATTTCTACTAGTATTTAAATACATTGTTTTTGTTGTTGTTGTTATGTTAGGGTTTGGGATGAGTCATATTATTTGTAGTGATGTAATATTCTTGGAAAGACCTATTAACTTAGAGGTGTCATTTCATTAAGCTAAACAAATTTTATTTGATTATCAGGAAGCGATATTTTTTGAAAAGTTTTAATATGAACAGAAGAAATTTTTAAGCTTTTTAAATGTGAAACGCAGGATTTTGAACCCAAATGCATAGCCTACAATAAAAAAAATAAACGTATTGACAACGAAACTTGATTTCAAAAAGGTCTAGATGGTAAACTACATAAGCAATATATAGATCCTTTTATCTAACGATACAAGTTGAAATCGATAAAGGGGTGAAAATCCTCGTTACATTAATTTCAATCTCATGAATAGATCGAATAACTGAAAATCCTCATGTTATCAATCATATTTTGGGATAACAGACTACTGAAATTCTCATGTTATCCGTCTCAATCTCAATTGGTAGATAAAAGGACTGAAAAATCCTTTATCTACCCGTTCAAACATGGATTGGGAATAGCCCCAATAGCTTATTTGGAGTAGCTTATTTGGAGAGCAAAGGACTGAAAATCTACGTGTTATCGGTTCAAATTTCGTTCTTGGCGCATGAGTAATTTGTTACGAGTCGTTTTTTCTAGAATTAATTTCTAGTTGATTAATATGAATCATCATGACTCTTTTAGAGTCTATATTAGAATAATAGTTTTATCCAATTTGACGAGATACGCCACGTCTACATTCTAGATAGGTAGAGATTCTTAGATAAAGTATCTAAAATAATCAAATCACAATTATTTTTTTCTCCTCTTGTTTAAATGGATTTGAATACATAATACAATTTGAAAGATAATTGTCGAAAAGCTTAAAAATCAAAACTGAATTTAGGGAGTTGAAAAAGACAGGATTCAGTTCAAATTCAAAGATATAAACTTCAATATTCTCTCATGTCTATCTTTTATTTCATATGTGATTTCTTCACACTCTTTTTAGAACCCGTCTAAGTAATATACATAGCATAAAGTTCGTGATGTATAACTTATTTGGTTTATTCTATTGGCATGACTCATCTGAAATAAGTATCTACCAAATTAATATGAGAATTCATTTCAATCTTTTAAAATCAAAACGATTAGAAAGGCCGAGATACATTGAAACAAAGATTAGCAAAGTATCCAAAGAATTTTCAGCAACTGACAGATTATGAACTCATGAAAATACAAAGTTTCAATAGAGTTTGTACGAAAACAACGTGAGACAGAATTATAGTTTTTGTATAAGAGTCGTTCAAATAATTTTTGATATTAAAATTTGTTTAATTTATAATTTTCTTTTTCTGTTAACATATCAATGATTTTCTTAGCTAAACCCGTTTAATCTAAAACAAAACATGCAGTCCTTGAATATCTGAAACTGTTTGAGTAGAAATAGATTCCTTACCCAAACATCTTGTATTTTATAAAACTAGAGACAATATAATCCTCACATGCGGGTCATCCTATCTAACTTCATGGCATTGAGATACAATTTAAGCGAGGATAATTATCATAAAAGTTTCTCAATATATCATATGATTATCATTCCTGAGGATTCACACTTTTTCAAAACCTAAAAAATATATTGAATTCTATAACTTCTCAAGGAGTAAATACTGTATGCATCCTTGTTATGGTTGATCATATCATTCTCTATGAGAGACATGTGCATTGCCACCACATCGCTAAAAGTCAAACGAAAAAAGATTTAACTTTTTGTTAATTCAATTGAGATGGTCTTTGTGTTACCCTATGAGGGAAAATGTAGATAAAAAATCACAAGTTTGATGTCTAACTTCTACAACATTATCTATTACTCATTATACATTTGAGTTAATTTCGAAAATAGAGTGTGTGATTTTATTATGCCAATAATCTGAGTGTGCAATTATATTAGCCACTACACAATGTTATGTGACCAATAACATGCCACTTCACGAATTTTTTAAGATAACTTTTCTACAAATTATGGTGGACTTTCGCTTTGTAGGGTGAAATGAACTTGGATTTTTGGAGGCACAATTTTGCTAGTGCAAGATCATTACAAATAAGTTCAGTAACTAATTACCTCAAGGGTGTGCTAAGTGAAACTGTTTTATATTTTTCATGTTTCATTAGGGAAAATACTGAATTTTTTTTAAAATGAAGAAAATGAATTCTTTAATAAAAATAGGAAACACAAATTTCACAAATCACGTTGTACACTGACTTTGTATCTTCCTCATTCCCATACATGTAAATTAACAATCATTGTGATTACTCTCTCTCTATATATATATATATTACAAAGTGATATGTATTCTTACATGTTTAACTAACGAATGTAATTATTTTAGCTGATCGGCTAAATATATAAATTGTCATACCTTAACCAAATATGTAGATTGTAGCAAGCTGAATTCATTGTAGATTGGGCTTTTGTTTAGGCCCCAAATTTGTCACTTTGAGGGTAATGTATCCAACTAAAATTTTTTGTGTTTCTAGAACCAAGTCCATATCAGCCCATGCCATCAAGAATTTTCACATAATGTCCTTTACTGGTTCTGTAATCGCAAGTTTTTGCACGGATTGCCCTTATTTAAGGTTGGTTTTTAATTTTTGCTTCTCAAATCGATAGTATATAATTTCAACCGTGCTTCTCCTTTTGCAAGACAAAAGTTTAAAGAATCAAAAGGCATAACTTTGTGGATTCTGAAGCTAAACTTGTGTCCTATAAGACACGAGTCATGTCTTGCAAAAATTTCTTTTGTTATAGCGAATTTCTTTTGGCTTGTGATTTATTTTTTTGATGTCAGAGGTATTTTCGTCACTTTTTTATTACTAAAGCGTTGAAGGACAAAAGTTGAAATCACAAATTTATGATACAAAAATTAAAGACCATCCAAAATAGAGGCATTCGTGTGAACGTGCGGTCTTATTTCTTTTCTAAAAACAACAGTAAATGCGAATTATCCACATTAGCTTGATGTAGAAAATAAAGTACTCATTATGATTAGCTTAACTTTGGTTGAAAGAAATTTGAAGAAGATCACTACAGATTATTGTTGAGCTTTGATTGCAAAGTGGCCTACTTATATTTGAGATTTTGAATGAATTTAATTATTGGAAATTAGTATTAAAATATATAATATTAGATTTGGATTGATCCAGACTAACTTTATAGAAAAAATATATTGGTGAAATTTCTCAATGAGTGAACAAATGTAATATATAGCTAAACCTAGGGGTGTGCATCGGTCGGTTCGATTTTATGTGTTATTGGTTCGGTTTATCGTTTTTCGGTTTTTAAATATGTAAAACCAATAACCATCAATAAGATATTTTCTTATCGGTTTATCGGTTTTTGGTCCTTAACGGTTCGGTTTTCGGTTTAACCAATAAGAAAATACTTATAAAATAGAAATAGTAACAACTAACATAAAAAAATGAAATCTTAGTTACTGTCAAAATCCTACGCAATGCATTTTAGTTTACAAAAATCTTCAAACTTGAACTGAATGTTAGTTAGAAAAAAAAAAAATCTTAATTGTTGGAAGTTATAAATGCTTCAAACTTTTCAATACAATAATATCTGAGCTTTATATTGTGTCTTTGTTGCCCTGAATAGGTTAATACTTTGTGAATCACTGAATTGTGAATAAGTAGTGCATATAATATATATATATATATATATATATATATATATATATGCATATACATATCTCTCTCTATATAGAGAGATAGATAGATAGATAGATAGATAGACAGATAGATAGATAGATAGATAGAAATTTAAATATATAACATAAATAGGGATAAAACAATAACTTAGTGTATTTTTATTGGGTTATCGGTTTAACCGATAACCCAATAAGCTAAAACCGAAACCGAACCGTTTACCCAATAAATTTTTTTTTATAAAATCAATAAAAAATCATTAACCCAATAATATTTTTATCGATTCGATTTATCGGTCGGTTCGATTTCTCCACCCATCTAACTCAACCTCTAACAAATGATGAAAGAAGCAAGAGTGCAAGTGCACTACCAAATAAACTAAAAATATCGGAAATCTATCTATTCATAGGGCCCTTCTAATGTCCCATTGGGTCTTTGGTAGGGGCGGAAGTAACGTTGTAGTTACGAAGTTCAGAAAATTTAGTATTTTTGGTTCAGACTATAAATTTATATTAAAAAATTTAGACATAATACATAAAAGTGTCTTTTAATTTAATCTCAATTGTCATCTACGCTCATCAATTTTAAATGTGTTCAACTGGACACTTAAATTTATATAAAGTTGAATAAATTGGTACATGCATTCTTCTTAGCGTAGAATGCCATTTAGGATGAAAATTGCACACGGGACGCTATGTAGAATACATCAACTTATACAAATTTAAATATCTACTTGTCCACATCTAAAGTTGAAGAATATATATGCTAAATAAGTTCAAATTAAGAGGTGTGTTTATATATTTTGCCAGCAATTTATTTAACATCTGTACATAAATAATACATTTAAAATTTGATAATTTTTTTTTTTTTAATATACAATTAAAATTCTAAATCCGCCCCTGAATATTGAGTGGTGATGAAAATGTTGGCAAAGGAAAAAGGTCCAAAAGAGGTCCAAATCAATAATAATAATAATGGAGCATTAGAACAACTGGAGTTAACTGGGAAAAATATAGTAGTATATGATAAACAGCTCATGACCATAAACACCATAATAGTGACAAATCAAAAACTCACAGAAAACTTTATTAAAAGGAAAGTGACACACAATAAGAGCATGCCTAAATTGTTCATTGCCTTTTCAAATAGATGAAATCATACTTTTTAATATCTTTTTTTAGTCACTCTTTCTAATCCCACTTTATGTAACATTTTTTGATTGTTCCAAAGTCAATTTTAATATAAATTTTTTTTATATAGTTTAAATTTTAAAAAATGAAACAATATCACATAAATAGTGATGAAGGGAGTATAATATATTTCATTCATTTCATATTACTTGGCTCCTATTAACTTGACATATATCTTAAAAAAGCTTTAGTTAGAGGTATATTTTATTAAATTAATTTTACTAACAATATTTTAAAACTTTAAATTTGACTATAATTATTTCATATAATTACTTATCAAGGATAGAATAGGATTAAAAAAATTATTTATTTGCTACAGTAAATACCACAACAACAACATATTGAGTGTAATCCACATAGTATAGAGAGGGCAGAACGGGAGTAGACCATACCACTAGGCACTAACTTTAAGTTGAGATAGAGAAATCGTCTTCAATAAGAAATAATACAATAATAAATAATAACAAAATAATACTGTCACGGAATAATGCTATAGTTAAAATATCCAAAATAACATACACCAATAAAAAACTACGAACGTAACAATACAATTATTAATAAATAAAATAAAATAAATTAATTATTTTTAATATAAAAATTAAAGCAAAAAACGTGTCAAAGTCTCTTTCATAAGCAGACAATATTGGCCTGTTGCCCAATTTCCATAGTCATCATCATTCAAGTCATGGTCAGTGTTACATGGTCCATAGCCCATGGCCAATATTATTATCATAAGAGTAAATACATAATTACTCCCGATGTTGGTTGAGATTTTTAAAAAGATACCTAAATTTTGAATTCGATTTATTACCTCACGATTTCTACTTAATTCGTTGTAAATACACTATTTTTCAATGAACCTCAGACACAACAAAAAGAATGAACGCACACACTAATCAAGTGCTAACACGTGTTAAATATATTTAATTTTATATTTAATTTATTTTTTAATAATTTTTTATTTATTTATTTAATTTATTACCCCAACCCATCCAGCAACTCCTCCCTCCTCCGGCGTCCAACAGTACCCCTTACCCCCATCGTCTTCCTCATCCAGCACTCCCACCTCGTCAATGTCTCCCCCCACCCACCCACACACCATCATCACCACCACCACCACCACCACCATCACTACCACTACCACTACCACCATCAAAACACACTCACCACCATCATGAAATTGAAACTCCATTTTTACACTTTTAAATTTTTCTTGAATTTCAATCATTTTAATTCAAACTTCATATCAATTGCTTCTTCAAAATCAAAATTCAATTTCATTAAACATTCAAAAGTGATAAATGGAGCTTTAATGATATAATTTTTTTTTAAAAAAAGGCTTCATTGGAGCTTTAATTGAAGAGCTTTAATGGTGTTGAAGATCTTTAATGGGTAGTTAAATGATATGATTAACTACAAAATGAGAAGCTTTAATGATATGATTTTTTTTTAAAAAAACTTCAATGAAGCTTTAATGGAGGATTTAATGGTGGTGAAGAAGAAATGGTTTGGGGGGGGAAAGAGGGGGGGTACGGGGTAATATTTAAAAAGAAAATAAATATTATTTTAAAAAATATATATAAATTATATATTAAATTATTTATACATGGCAGCTTTTAATTGATCAAAAAATTAAATTTGAGCCCTTTCACGCTCCTGTGGTGCGTGTATACACGCAGAGGTCCAAAATAGTGTATTTGCAACGGAATAAAAAAGATTCGTGGGATAATAGGTCGAATTCAAAGTTTAGGTTTCTTTTTTAAAAATTTCGGACAAGATCAGTGGTGTAATTATGTATTTACTCTTACCATATAATAACACAATTACAGTTCACTCTCTAAAGTCCTCATAAATTAAATTCAGCCCCAACAACTCTTTCTTTATTGAATTTGTGGTCCCCACTTTTATTTGGTGAGACTGGTTGTGGTTTTACAAGACCAAATTACAGAAAGTAAGTAGGCCTAGGACAAAAAAATAAATGTATCTTCAAAAAGAAATAGTTGAAAAAACATAAAAAAGTATCCAAAAATTGAAATAGTTTGGACAGGAGTTTTATAAAGTAGATGTTTTGTGAATGAAAAGAAATTTTAATCCTTTTAAAATTAAACCTTCACCAATAAAATGAAAATTCAGATAGCTGATAGCCAATGCTATTAATATTTTTCAAAAAAAAGAAAAAAGTCAATTGAGAAATCAGTGAAAACTATTTTTTCAGATTTAAAGTTCGTCTTCAAATTTATTTCAATCCAATGTATAACCAGTATTATTTTAACCTTTTCTTATTAAAGAGAAGGAAAAAAAATCATGTGCAAACAGTCCTTAAATGTATCTAAACTAAAATGACTCAAAATTGTATAAATTACTAAGGTGGGTTTTGACCTACTTGACCAAGCATCTTATCATTATGATAAATTAATACGTATTTAAAAATTAAAATTTTATGAGTTTGAAACTTAAGATTGCAGATCAAATACTAGTACTTGAGGTTGAAATTTAACTTTAAATGAATTTTACTAACGTTTCTCTCTCTATATATATATATAATAATTTAAATTAAAGCTATTGAATTCAATCATATCATGAATTTGCCCCAATCACAAATCCGATTTATAATTTTCTTATTTTTATGGGGTTCAATATTCTTTTCTTACAGTTGCTGGTATCCAATGGTCCAGCTTACGAAAATGCAACAATTACTTTTCACACTTCCACGCATCAATTTAACAAAAGAAAGCATTTTTTTTTTTTAATTTTCACATGATATCAATATTTATATTTATATTAATATTTGATTAATTTAAATTCACATTATAAAATTTTACTATGGGATAAAACATCCTCTAAGTCTAAGGGCTCGAATTCTATTGGTGAAAACATTTCTACATGTATTGGGAAAACATTGAAAATAAATGAAGACAAGATTTGACTGAGTCAATTGTGGAGGGAGAATAGAATTCTCCTTGTCATTTCTTTACATTTTTCGTAGTGAAAAGAAATGAAAAAGGAACATCCAAATAATTGGGGCATTTCATTTCTTTTCATTTCAGTAGTGAAAAACAAATACTAAAATCTTAGACCACGTTTCACCCTGAAAATCATAATTGATTTTCTGAAGGTAAAGTTGAAGTTAAAGTTGATCTCGAGTCGGGGTAAATTGGAAGCAGCTCCTTTACTTTTTCAGAAGTAGTGATATAAATTGTGTACATTTTATCCTCGTCAGACTTCACTTTGTGGGAATATACTGAATTTGTTGTTGTTGTTGGAGATGAAGTTCTGTTTGATCATGAATATAAATTTAAATTATTTTTAAAATTTTATGAAAGAAATAGAAAAAAATGAAAATAAGGAAAACTTATTTTTACTTTTCTAAATACAATTTCAAATTGTATTTAAAATTCTCATTGTCAAACACATATTGTTTTCACTAAAATAAAATAATTTTCATCCCAAACGACTACTTAAAAAGAAACACCCAAAACCTTGGTAAACACCTTAAAAATAGAGGCATTTTTACTTTTTCCGCTTTCAAAAAAAGCATCACATCATTACTAGACAGCATAATTTCTCTCCAAAAGCAACATGTACTTTTGATTTCATCATTAAAATTTAATTTATGATTTTGATTAAGAATTTTTTTTTAGAAACTTTATGTTGTACTGGCATATATTGGGTCTTGCTCCAAAATTTAACTCAAACACTATTTCGACAAACGAATCATATTGGAAAATTGGGATTAAATTCAACTCCAAAGTTAATTCGAACTAATATATAAAGGTGAACATCACAACTATTACGAAGATCAAAACATAGATGGATCTTGATTCTTAACAATAATATAGCTGTGATGTCGCATAAGTGAAGTCTGAAGCATAAATAAACGCTAGAGGAAGGGAATTTCGAACATCTCCCCCCATCTTAACCACCAAAAGAATGCTACGTTTTTGTTACATAGCTAATGAAATCGCTCTTTTCTTAATCAAAAGTTCAAATTTCGAATCTTAAAATTTCATGGTAAGAAACGTTTTTCTCCACATGAGCAGTACACCAAGTAAATTTAATTTAATTGGGTTCCAATTTTATTTTTTTCTGTAGTTTCCGGGTGTCGCTTTGCGAACCCGACTAGCTGTATCCACCGGGTCCCGCTATTCAAGGCGGGTCCATCACGGTTAGTTCCACGGGACCCTGGAGACGCGGCCGGTGTTGTAATGCCTCCAGTGGCCCTGCTGGGGCTCGAACTGGCGACCTAAAGGACTTTTGTCCTCAGGCCTTTACCAGCCGAGCTACCCCTCAGGGTTAATTGGGTTCCAATTCAAGTACTGAATATCAAAGAAGAAACCAAAAAAACATCTCCCTCATCCTAGAATAGGATTGAACCCGCAATCAATTTTATGTACGAAAAATAGTCATATCATCGTTAAGAAATTTAACACATGATCCAAAAGGAAAAAAAAATCAGCACTCAAACTCCTTCTAAGAATTGTTTCTCCTACCTCTCAACAACTCTGTAGCAGGTTTAAAATTTTAAATTTTAAAGCAATAATACGTGCTATGTTACGTTCTACGTGTATTATGTCATCATATAGTATGCGTGTGTTATTAACTTTACATTAAGTTTAAATGCCTACCTTGTGCACCTTCTAAGTTAAAGGATATAGAGATGATCTTAGGTCAAGTTTAACTTGACTTCAAATTGAATCTACGTCCTTCAACTTTGAGTGTATACAAATAAACATACTTTCTATGTTGCATCCTACGTGACCAATTCATATTCTATATAACATTCTACGTGTATTATGTCACCCTATAGGATGTGTGTGTTACCTACGCCTACCTCCAACGGCCAAGTTAAACGACAATGTTTATGGAATATGCCAATTCTAAAATCAGCTCACTTCGTATTAAGACCTAAAGATTAATGGTTTGTGGCATCCATCCAACAAATTGAATTGAGCCTCTTCAAGTTAAGCTTGTTTTGGAACAAATTAAATTCAGCTAGTCCTCAAGTTCAAAGAGATGCAAACATCAGTTTTAAACCAGGGCAAAACAAGACCATATAATGCACAAAACATTCTGCATTTAGCCAAAAATCCCACATTAGCCTGATCCAAGAAAAGCCACACCTCGAAAGGTGCAACATAAACAGCCTATCCTAGTACATGCATTAAAGACTGCTTCCACGGTTCATTCGACATACTTCCACGGTTCAAACCTTCGACATACTTTGCAATAACACTACTTCCACGATTCAAACCTGTGACATACTTGCAATAACACTGCTTCCATGGTTCAAACCCGTAACATATAAACCACAAGGAGATAATGTTACCGGTATTCGGAGCTCCCTTCAATAGGGGAAAGAAGGTAAATATACATCAAACCTCAAAGGGAAAAAGAAAGAGAGAATTGAAAAGCATGTACTCAAACAATAGAGAAAGGAGAACTTTCCTTGTTATTGCTTCTCATTACACAGTGAAAAACCCAAGAGAACCCCCCAAAAAGGAGCACAAAAAAAACTTGGGGCAAAACCCAAAAAAAAGAGCCATCATCTTTTTTCCACTTTTACAGAGAGCATTACAAGCCTCCTCTCCACTTCCTCAACATTTTCACATCACAACACAACTTAATACTATAGTAAAATAAAAAAAGAAAAAAGAAAACTCTTCAGTATATTCTTTCTTCATAAGTTCCATCTCCTTCCCCTTTCCCTATGAACTCCTTGTATTAATATTTTTATATAGCTAATTGGTCATAGATGAACCTTCTTGAATAGTAGTATTTCTTTTCTTCAAGTAGATTCATTATTCATTTGCTCAAGCAGCAGCAACAGTACCAGGTCTCAAAGGTGCAGTTTTGTTGGGGGAAGTGGATTGTCTCTTGTCCTTTTTTCTCATGGATTTGATGGAAGAAATGTTCCTTTTTTTCTCTTTAGCTTCATCCATCTCTATCTGTTGCTGCCTACACTCTTCACTACAGAATGGAGTGTCCCCTCTGCAATACACAAATCACAAACGCAATTAGACCCTCTGCAAATTAAAAAATGGATCTTGTTTGATGGCATATGAAGAAAATAGTGGAGTAAAAAGTACTTTCCAAGATCAAAGACTTCTTCTTGAAACTGGAAGTAATACCACAAAGAGCAATTCTTCCCTTTTTTGGGGTACAAGTAGAGCATACAATAAGTTGAGTAAAAATGGAATCTTTAAAGCTAAGAAAAAAGGGAAATTAAAGGAACCCCATTTCTTGACTAATAGACATCAAATCATTGAACCATATATGTACCATTTTTTGATAAAAATTAGAAGATCTTTGTATGCTGGAATATGAATAAAATATATTTCAAAGCAAAACCCCTTTATCCCAAAATAAGGAAAAGAAATCAATTGAAATAGGAAAAGGAATAAAAATAATTGAATTTAAAGGAACCCCATTTCTTCTATACATTGGAATATGAAGAAAGTATATTTTCAAGCAACCCCTTTACCAAAATAAGGGGAAAAAATCGAAGTTTCCATAACAGAACCAGAAAAAGTAATTTTCTGTTTTCTAGAAGTGAAGTTCAAACTGCTACACCCATTCACTGACTCACTGTTCATAATATTGTCATTTCTTGAATAAAAATTGGATCTTTAAACCCAAAACAAAAGAAAATATGAATTTAAATGGAACCCCATTTCCCAAAGATTTCATTTTGCAATGGGCAAAGGAACAAATAGAACCACAAAGAACAATTTATTTATTTTTGGTTGGTTTTCTATAAGTGAAGCTCAAACTGCTAACCCCTTTAACAACTCACTGTTCATATTACATGATTTCATGAGTAAAAATTGGATCTTTAAAGCAAAAGTAAAGAAAACAGGAATTTAAAGAAACCCCATTTTCCACTTACAATTGGAAAAGTAACAAAAACATAACTACAAAGATCAAACTTCTTTTGTTTAGAACTAAAAATTGAATCATTAAGGCTTAAAAATAAAACACAACAAGAATTCAGAACCACAAAGATTAATTTTGTTTGTTTGTTTTTTAAAACTAAAAATTGAATCTTTACAGCAAAAACAAAATATAACAAGAATTTAAAGGAACTCCATTTCCCAATCTAAAGCGAAATTAGTTAGAAAACAGACAAACCTGTACATGAAGATATCAGAGTTATCACCAATTCTTTTCTTACAAAGAAAACAAGCATCCAAGAAATGTTGTTGTGGTTCTTCAAATCTACCATCACAGTATTTTGCAGCAGTAACAACAGATCTTGGAGACAACAAAGAGGAAGAAGAAGATGATGAAGAAGAAAGAGAAGAGAGATTTCTCAAGCTATTTCTTCTTCTTGATGAAACAGTATAATAAAGTGGCCTAGAAATTAAAGGGTACTGATTAGTAACACCCTTGTTCTTGTTATTATTATTATTATCATGATTTTGGTTATTGTTGTTGCATGAAATATCAGCTATAGAGACAAGACCATCATCTTCTTCAATGAAACATGGTCTTCTTCTACTTGTTGATGATGGTGACTCCATTTTTTTGTTGAGGAAGATGAGAGAAAGGAGAAGTTGGATTTAGAGGATTTGAGGTGAAAAATTGTTTGATTATAAAGAAGGGGTTGTGGGGTATATGGTTTGGGGGGTGGGGTGGGCGTGGGGGTGGGGTGAGTGAGGGGATGGGGGACTTGGGAGAAGTGTAAACCACTGCAGGGATTCAGGATTCCGTGCAAGTGAATCTATTGGCCCCCAATTTTACTTTACACTTCCCTTTTACTCCCTCTATTCACGTTAAACTTACCACTTTTTTTTACCTGTACTTCCTCTATTTAAAATATAATGACCTACTTTAACTTCACATAAAATTTTAAAAAATAAAGATAATTTTTTAATTCTGCGTGATCTTAAACATATCATTTAAAAAGTTAAAATTACAAAAAAGTAAAGAAATCATTCTTTTTTAAATATACGAAAAAAAAAAATAGATCATTCTTTTTTAAACAGAAAAAATAATAATTATTAGTATAAGTATTTCATTATAATATCTTTAAATAATATTTATAACTGTATTTTGAAACTAATTTAATGAAAAATTAATGTTAAAAAATTTAAAAAAAATTATGCTTTCTTAATACATCAAAAATAAAAATTCAATTTGAAAAATTATGACAAGTAAAATGTGCACGAAGGAAATACTTAATATTTACATATACTTTCACCGTTATATTTTATCTGATATTTATTAACTTAACACTTTCCTCAATAAAATATTAATTAGAGTTTGAATTTTTATAAAAATAATTTTATCAATTATACTTTAAGAATATTAATTTATATTTTATGAATCAGTAAATGATAGAAATATTATTGAAAGAATATAATATTTTTAAAATTTTATAAATTAAAATAATTATTTTAATAAGATATTCAAGTAGTACTTAGTTGATACTATCAACGCTGATTATACAAGTGGTAAGTAATTCTGTTATTTTTAGAAAAAATTACACAAATCTCATATTTAAGGCATCATATTACCTAATATTCCTTAATATATTAAAAATTACATAAAATTTCTTATCCATATTTACTAGTGATACATATGCTATAACTTGCACACCCTATTTTATCTCCCCTTTTCACGTCATCTCTCTCTACAGGTTACGCATTTTTCCCCCCTGCTCCCCTAAAATCTCTCTCATTTTAATAGATTTTGAGTCAACTTTATTCTTCAATACTTCAACTGATTTCAACCGTAATCGTTCATCCTTTAATTTTAAAAATTGGCATCTTCTTCAATGAGGTTAGTTTTTGGTTTATGCTTTAAAATTCTTATGTGTTAATTTGTTTTATCTTCAATGGTCAATGAAGATTCACCCTCATTCAGCTTGGGATTTCACAAATTGAAACACAAAAAAGGTGTTCATGATAGTAATCAAGTCCTGTGTTTTACTCCGGGCGAATTTGATTGCACCAAATTAGATTTTAGTTAAAATCGATCAAAGCAGCGGAACTACCCTGAAAAATTGAAATTTGAAATGAAATTTTTGCTGCTAAAAATCAAGTTTTCGACATGCAAATAGTAGATCAAGATGAAATTAAACATATCCCCAAATTTCCGTCGGAGCAGGTATTATTATCGCAAAGGCATGCATATGGTGGCAAGTTGATTTGTAGACTTTTTTTAACTATCTGATAACAGATGTATCATGGTGATACATCTGGAACCCAGATGTATCACTATGATACATCTGCACAAATATGCCTCTACTTGAAATCTAGTTCTGCATACAATACACGAAGATTGAGGAATTTATGTAAGTATGATTAATTGGTGATTCATATATCCGGTGATTCATATTGGTAATGCATATAACTGGTGATTCATATAACCGCAGAGCAACAGATTAACTGGTTACTTGGTGACTCATATTTTCTTGGTGATTCATACGGGTGATTCATATGGGTGAAACACTAAAGTGTTATTTTAATTGGTGATTCATAGATAGTGATTCATATAAATGATTATGTTAACTGGTGATTCATATGGGTGATTCATATAATTGCAGATTAACTGATTAATTGGTGATTCATATGGGTGATTCATATGGGTGAAACACTAAAATGATATTTTAATTGGTGATACATATATGGTGCTGGTGATTCATAAATGATGATTTATATAACTGGTTCTTTTAACAGGTGATCATATGGGTGATTCATTTAATTGTAAATTAACTGATTAATTGGTACTCAAGGAACGATGCATTCGTGTGTACGATTCGTTGAAATGTCATAGAGGTCATGCTGATGAGATAAAGGAGCTTGTTGAAATGTTGTCAACTTATTTGACAATATCTCATTTTATTGAGAAAAAAATGCACAGACTGGTCACTTCTAGACGCATAGAAGGAAAAGACTGACCAGCATGCATTCGATGTTCACATTGTTGATGAAATTATGTAACAATCAAGCGGCACGCTATAAGTATCATTTGTTCTTTTGAATATATTATTTTAAATAAGAGCTCATGACAACACATAAAATACCTACTTTTCTGATTTTCAGGGATTGTGGCTTGTTTGTTGCAGCATGTGCTGAATTTTTAAGTGACCGGCATCAAATACCATCTTTAGGGTTTGATCCGAAAAAGCATCATACAAGATACACATCCTTGTTATGGGACTATGGTGTGAACAAGGCATGCATCAGATATATTAGTGACAACCAGGATCCGCCTAGGCCTAAACGCACCTTCATTCAATCTGAAGATACGGAGACGATTGATGCTGAACCATAGTTGTGTAGTATTTATGGTGTGACAAAAGGATATTGATTTCTTATGTTTGTGGATTTCTGTTTTTTTTTATGTTAGGGGATTTCTGGATATATCATGACAATGTGTTTTTTTATTTTTAATGTCATGACATTTTATCTTAGAAGCAGTTCTGGTATTAGTACTTTTGTGGGCAGTTTAACTTACATAATCTATCACTAATTTTCAATTTTATCTATTGATATGCAGTATCATTATTTTGTTAACAATCAGAAGTGATCTAATATGTATCACCAATATGAAGTTACGTTAATTTGTTTTATATGAATCACCAAATACCATATGAATCACCATTTATATTATTAACCAATTTTTATATGATTCACCAAATACCACTTAACATGTTAATCTGTTATCATATGAATCTCCACTTACATGAATCACAAATTATATGAATCACCATTTATCAAATGATTAAAATGAATCACTAGTTAAAAATTATTAAAACTGAATAAACTTTAACCAATATGTTGAAAAAGTATCACCAATTAACATGTTAAGTTTAATTACTAATATGAATCAAATAATTTTTCACTAACGATTTATATGAATCATATAACAGTATTAATTTTATATATATATCAATTGAAAATAACATGTTTAAAATGTATCACCAATTAACATGTTGAGATTAAATAGTGATGTGATTCACATATCTTTAACGAACAGTTATTATGAATCATATAAAAGTATTAAAATTTTTAATATGTATCATTTTATAATTTCATGTAGGAAATGTTTCACTAACATTCGTCATGAACTCTAACATATCTGCATAAGAGAATAGTACTGATGAATTATAAAAAATGATATTAAAAAAAAAAATCTCTTTCAATTGCAAACAGAATATATCAAGCAATGAATTTTTGAGTAATTAACTCAAATTATTGAATTCAGAACTTTGAACTAAGTAAACATGTCTGATTAAACTCTAAAGAAACATGTATGATTAAACTCTAAAGAAACATGTTTGATTAAACTCTAAAGAAACATGCCACATCTCTATTGAAAAGTAGTTGTAAGTGTGTCTGTTATGACCTTAATACCTACACTTGCCACAACGATTTGATCTTGATGAAAACTTGTCACTACTTTTCTTTTGTCTACCTTTCTTGGGTCTTTCTAGTGGGCGTTTATATTTTGGAGGCAAAACCACATCTTCTAACACCTTCGGTGGTAGATGTTAGTCTCGTTTATCGGACATTGGACACAACGATATTTCATAAGTCTTCACCAGTGCCTCCTTCTTGTAGTAATCTGAACAGTATGACTTTATTTCCTTTACATGTTTGCTTTTCAAAACAGCAATAGCGTGCGGCATGGTATCTCATCAAGCTGAAATCTACCATAGTTGCATGTTCTATTATCCAACCGAACAATGTATTTTCTTCCTTCTTTATACACACCATATATGTAGTTAGTTGATTCCTTAATGTAAAAATATTATTTCATAAAGTTTTGCGTAAGTCAACATAATATATGAAGCACAATAGACCCAAATTAATTAAATATAAGGAACAAAATCCAACTGAAGATATATTTCAACAGATGTATCAAAATGATACATATGACTCCCAGATGTATCACTTTGATACAGTTGTTATCAGATAGTTAAAAAAAGTCTGCAAATCAACTTATATAAGTATAATAAATATTAATAATTTACCATTAAAAGCGATGACTTTGCTTCGTTCAATTGAAGAATTTATTGAAATCTATGTCCAAACTAAGTTTCCTTTTAATATCCTTAATAATGTCTCTTGGGGTGATTATTATTTTGTGGTTCACCAACTTTGGAGTTGTTATCCCTGCTACAAAAGTAATTGTTGCATGCTGCTACTCAAAAACTCTGTCCATTATTGAACAGGTGTGTTCATCGTTGAACGTACGTACTATGAATGTATCAGTACCAAGCTTACAGGACGCCTTGAATAACCAACTACATTCCGGAGATTTGCACAACAAGACATAACTGAAATAAACGCCAAAAAATATATCATCAATATGAAGTTACGTTAATCAATTTTTATACGAATCACCAAATACCATATGAATCACCAATTAAATCAGAATTTGAGCCATTTAACATATGAATAACCAATTAAAATATTTCACAAATATAAAGTTAATCTATTAATCTGCAATTATATAAATCACTAATATGAATCACCAGTTATATGAACCAGTAAAGTGAATCACCCTTTATATGAAACACTAGTTATATGCATCACCAATATGAATCACCAGTTATATGAAACACTAGCTATATGCATCACCAGTTATATGAATCATCAGTTATATTCATTACCTATATGAATCACCAGTTATGCGAATCTGTTATATGAATCACTAGTTATTTGAAACACCATTTACATGAATCACCAATATGAATCACATGTTATATGAAACATCGATTATATGCATTGCCAATATGAATCACCAGATATATTAATCACCAGTTATATGAATCACCGGATATACAAATCACCAACTAATCATACTTACATAAATCCCTGAATCTTTGTGCATTGTGTGCAGAACTAGATTTCAAGTAGAGACATATTTGTGTAGATGTATCAAAGTGATACATATGAGTTCCAGATGTATCACTATGATACATCTGTTATCAGATAGTAAAAAACAAGTCTGCAAATCAACTTACCGTCATACGCATGACTTTGCCTCGTTCAAAATTTGAAGAAAAAGTTTCACAACCATATCATTATGAATTTCCAATGCTGATGAATTACCTTGAACAACGTATTTGGCATGAATTTTTTCCAGAGAAACGTCAATTTTCAATTGAATTGATATGGCGTTCATTAGATCGCAGTAAGACATTTTTTCATGAATTACAATACCGTCGACCCAATAGTTATCGTACCTTGTTTCAGAAATTCATTCCCCAGAATGACGCAACAACAAAGTGACGAGATCCATTGAAGAAATTCATTAAAAAAAAATGAATGTCGATTTTTTTGTTCCAAAATTGAAAACTTTGAACTTCTAATGAGGTTTGCTTAAATGTTGAACTGTTTGCAAATGGAATTGCGTTTTTAACGCTTGCAACAGTTTAGGCGAGATTTACATTGTTAAAATCAGAGAAAATCCATTGCTTCCTAAAATAATTACCTGATCTGTTACATATGTATCACTGCTTAAAATATGAATCACCATTTCAAAATTCCGGGATAAGATGTAATTAGCAAAATAAACTATCAGGGATTTATGTAAGTTACTCTTATTTTTAATTTATTTTTTTTACTTTAGATTTTTGAGTATATAGCCATTTTACATTTTGAGATAGATTCAAACTAATCGAATTTCATAGCAGATATTAAGCATGGACTAGCAAATCAAAATTATTTTATTGTTTTGAAATATAAGAGGTGATTTTATTTTTTTTAATTTTATTTAAAATAAGTGATTTCTCACGTAATTAAGAAGCTATTAATATAATAATTACAACATATGTCATATAAATCTTATAATGTGGAGCATATAAAGAATATAGTGTATGCGAATTTTACTTTTACTTTAAAAGGTGAAGAGGTTATTTTTAATAGTTCTTTAGCTTAAAGAAAATAGTCTAAAACAATAGAGTAACTACAACATATAAATGACAGCCGAAGTATAAAAACCTAACTAATAATAATAGAAATAAAAAAATACAGGGATAATACTACAAATACTAATAAGGATTGGTAGTAAGACAACATCATTACTGTATACTAACGTTCTATCTCAATACATATCATCCACAACCTCTTATTTAAAGTCATGTCCTTAATAAGTTGAAATTGTATCATATTTTATCTAATCATGTATCTCCTCTGCTTCTTCAATCTACATATGTCATATAAGTCTTATATCACTTCCTGAAATCATAAGTCCACCTCTCACAGTTCTACACTAGGGCATCCATATATCCCCTATTCACATGCTTGAACCATTTGAAGTCGATTTTTCACATCTTGTCCTTAATCGAAGTCACTTTCACATTATCATGAATATCCTCATTTCTATTTTATGTCTCTTAGTATGTCTGTCTATTGTAACATCCTCATTTCTACTACCTTCAATTTTTTGAATGTGAGATTTCGAGTATCCAACACTTCATTTTGTATAAATAATTGTTCTAACTATCACTTCGTATAAATTGTGTTTAAGCTTTGGTGGAATCATTTTACCACATGAGGTTCAAGATGTGAGCCTTTATTTCATCCACCCTACTTTGTTATGATAAGTGATGTCCTCATTGATCTTCATATATTCTTGAATAATAGACGCAAGATATTTGAAATTGCTTCTCATATGAGTGACATTGGTATCGAGTCTCACTTCTATACCTGCCTTATAGGTCAAATCATTGAACTTATACTTAAAATATTTTTATCTTGTTTTTGCTAAATCTGAACTTCTTAGGTTCAAAATTTGTCTCCAAACTTTCAGTTTAGCGTTAATTTTATCACAAGTCTCCTCAATTAGCTACCTTTTCTGCAAATAATTACATACACCATGACATCTAACATTGAATTTTCATGCCAATACATCAACTATCAAGATAAATAAAGCAAATTAAGCGTTGATCCTTAGTGCAACCCTATTAAAATGAGAAATGATCTGAATCTCCTTTTGTTATCCACACCCATATTTTAACTGTATCATACATATCCTTAATCGCTCTAGTATATTTTATAGGAATATCTTTAGCTTTCAAGCATCTCTGTAAAATTTTCGTTGTAATATTATCACAAGTCTTTAGATCGATGAATATCATGTATAAATCCTTCTTCCTCTCGATCTCCCGGTACGGCCCTATTAATCTCATCACAAAGTAGATGAGTTTGTGGTAGATGGATCATCCAAACATAAAACTACATTGATTCTCAAAAAAATTCACCCTCCTTCTCACTTTCATCTCCATGATCCCTCTGGCGCATTTTTATAGTATGATTTAATAGCTTGATAATTAAGAAATCCACAAAAACAATTATAATATAACCTAATTCACTCATGGAACTTATATAAATAACAATAAGAACAATAATCATACTCATATTGTTGTATTGATGTTCTTTTTATTTTATTATAAAATTATAATAATATATAAATATCGCATACAAAATAAATATCCCTAGCAAAAAGATAGAAATAAATGAAAATTGACTTAGGTGGGGTACTTGATGACCAGGTCCCCAATATCTCCATATGACATGTTTGAGCCTAAAAAGTAGTATCTGTATACCTAAATAACAACAATAATAATACCATAAAAAGCCAAGAACCAAACCCACTTGCCATCATTTATGCAATTGCAATTTGTTTAATTTTATTAGAAATTTATAAAGTGGGAATTGAAAATAAAATTATGTGTGATTAATTAATAGGGGTAACTTTTTAATGAAGAGAAAAAACTTTATTTAAAATTATGAACATAGAGCTAAAAAAATAAATTATAAACTATTTCTCGAACTTAAAATTTAACTTCAAATTAAGTTTAAATTTTTAAAATCAAACATTAATTACTTTTAAAAAATATTATTTCACAAAAATAATACTTCCTCCGTCCCATTTTATTCGTCCCAAATTGAAATGACACAACTATTAAGAAAACAATGATTGGTAATGTAACTTTACCATTTTGCCCCTCTTAATTGTGTCTTGTTGTTAGTTTCAATATTGATGGATGGTTAATACCAAAACACAATTTATATTCTTAATGGTGTTCTCTTAATGGTACTTCTCTTTGCAACATTTTTCAAAAATGTTACTCCCTCCGTTTTAGAATAAGTGAATTGTTGAAGTATTTATTGATGTTTCAAAATAAGTGAATCATTGATTTTTTTTTCAAATTTACCCTTATGATTTGACAACCAATTAACTTTTGAAAAGGTATTACAAGGCCAATTTTTTTTTTTTTAGAGTAAAAATGAAAAGTTATGTTAAATTTATGTCTTTAATGTTTTTTCCTTAATCAGTGTGTCAAAATTCAACAATTTATTTATTATGAAATGGAGGGAGTAATAATAAGGAGTAATCAATTACACTAAGGATATAATGAAAAAAAAATCATCTTCTCTTAATAAGTAAAAAAATAAAATAAAATAGGACAACAAATTAAAAAATTTGAAACAAGTAAAATAGGCCGGAGAGAGTACTAATTCTCATGGCCAGAAGCTTCGTCATCAAATCTACTACTCTTCTTTACTCTACCTATGCCCTACCATGGATATTTTCTGGGTATTTCTATCCTGTTATGTACACCTTATTGTGAGGTTTCAGCCCATAGAAGAGAAATAATAAAGACTTAATATCTACAATCCGTGATACAGTCAGATCTCGTCACATATAATTAAGGATCGTTAAGTTGATCATCTTAAAGAATTAATTCCAAAATAGAACATCATATAAAATAATATTATTTTTGGTTAATCATAGCGGAGAAAGTTGATTCGCAAGTAATCGGACGTTTGTTTGATGGTATTGAAAAATAATAGTATGTACCAACATGAGTTGTGGTGCAGTAGAGAAAAGTCCTCGACCTTTGGGTATTCAAAAAACTCTGTTGGGAACACTATCATCTTAATAGGCCCTGCAATGCGCGATCCGAATTAGTCGGAGCTCCAATGCGAACGCGCGATCCGAATTAGTCGGAACTTCAATGCGAACACCAAATGGGAATAAAAAAAAAAGAAAAATAATTTGATGAATATTCATCATTTATTTTCTCACTAGTTACTGTAACATAATTTGATTATTATTTATACTCACATCAAAATGTAATTTTTAACACACTAAAACAATGTATCAAACAATTGAATGTTCTAAATCAATTTTAAAATACTAATTCGATTAGAATTCAAACATTGACTAAATGCATAAAAATCAATTTAGTACAATAAATAAGCAACAACCTCTATTCTTTAGATGTGACGTTTCCGGCGCACCGCTCCGGTCTTTACTTAGTAAAGAAGTTATTAGTACGGATAATAATAACGTATTCAATATATCTCACAATGTGATATATGATGAGGAGAGAATATACACAAATAACATATTATTACGATAGATCCTTAACTCAAAAAATTAACATGATAGAGTCGTAGAAAAATATTACCGTCTATTTTTAATTTATTTTTTTCCGAATAAGATATATACTTATTTCATATGATTTTAAATTTCAAAATCAAAACTTTAATATTCAAGTTCTTTCCTTTAGAAATTGAGATTAGGGAAACTGGAAAAGAGATTGAGAAAATTACAAAATGGAGAATCGAAACTTAATAAAATGAAAAGTTAAATAACAAACTACACTTTTATAACTTCATTTATTCGCACTAAATAGGAGTTTATAGTTGAATAATTTTAAACCACAACCTGATTTATATATTTATTATTATTATATTTTAGAATTGCTAAATGAATTTAATTGTATCATATCTGTAATAAAATTTGTACCTCTAATTTTAAGTTTTAACCTTTAAAATAGGCAAAATATATGAATGTACCTTTAATTTGACCTCAACTGATATTTATGATTTTTAATTTTATGATGTACTACAATATAAATAGATATTAAAACTTGTATAAAAATAAATAAGTACATACCTATTGTATGTCATGTAAGACGTGAATTATCACGTATAATATTACATAGAACATATATATACTTGTTTAATTTAATATAAATTAAATTACCTAATACATATCTAAAGTTGAAAAACATAAATATCTGTCAAAATAAAATTAAATGACATATTTGTGTAGTTTCCTTTCAAAATATAATACTTAGGAGGATGAAAAATGGAGCGTGTTGATCACGTATATTAGGTGCGAGTATGAAAACACACAGGAAAATAAATCCGTACGTGGAAGACATGCACCATGAGGGCCTCAACTACTAAAAAACAAAAAAAAAGCCCCACTATCTTACGCGTCACTCAAAACGAACCCCTTTCGATAACGTCATTGAACCTTTTAACCCCTTTTTAATTTGATTTTTTTTCGTTCGATTTTAAATGTCATATTTTTACTTAATATTAGTTAATTTTTTTTTGTTGGGTTAAATTAAATTAAATTAATTTAATATTTTAATTTTTAATATTTTAAAATAAAATAAAAATATTACAAATTATAATATTTTTCGCACTAATATTAAAAGTGATATAATTTAAAATATTAATTTAACTTCATTTCTCTTTGTTTTTGTTTTGATTTGTTTCACATATTTTAACTTGAGACATTATTAATTTTTTTTTTAATGATTATTCAATTAAAGATAGTAGAATATATTAAAGTATTTTTAATTCTATAGTTTTAGAAGAAAAATCAAATTTAAAAAGTTGCAAAAAAAAGAATTATTATTTTTAAAACAGATTAAAAAATAGATTAAATAAATTGGACAAAAGGAGTATAAGTAAGCGTTTGGTCATAAGAATTTTTTATTTTTTTCAAAATATTATCTCACTTTAATGAAAAAAGTAAAAATAATAATATTTGGTTATAAGAATTATTTCACTTTAGTGAAAAATATTTTTGAAAAAAGTAACAATAAGTAAAATTTTATTTTCACTTTTTTCACTCTTATTTTTCTCACAAAATTTTAAAAATAACTTCAATTAACATTCATGCCAAACATAATATCAACTTTAATTTTAATTTTAATTTTAAAAAATTATTATTTTCACGATCAAACCAGCATAAGTAACTTAGGAAAAGTGAAATGTACAATTTGATTCTAATCAATAAAAACGTGACAAATGAAAACGGGGAAAAAAAGAAAAATTAGTAGTAATTTTTTTTTCGTGGAGGAGAAGGTTTAAACTTCTTTGGGGAGATTCTTTTGTCGTTTTATTTCTTTTCACAGCTATTGCTCCAAAGTTGAGTGGGGTCCACAACGACCATAGAAAGCATCAGCTTTTTTGGGCCCATTTTAAAAAGTGGGACCCACAGTTGTGCTGTCTAAAAACCATCAATCATCATCATCATTGTGAAGACGTGAGAATAAATGAGATTTTTTAAAAATAAACTACAGTACTACTATTGCCTCCACTCAAGGAAACCTCTATTACACGAGTGAAATTCCATTTCTGCCCTTCGTATTTGTTTTAATGGAGAATTTCTACGGCTTGTTTGGATGGTTGTTAAATTTCGTATTACTATGGTTGATACACGGGATAGATAGATAACTAATTTTAAGGTTAACCTTGGGATGAGTTTATTCTTATTCGATTGAAATAAAATACATGTGATAATTTATTTTGAAATTATAATATTAATTTTATCTTATCTTGTGAATGAAATAGTTTATCTCAAAATAATTGATTTTGAGATAACTTGATATTGCATTGTGCCATGTTTAGTTTAAATATAATAATTACTCCTTAATTGCTATTTGTATTTTATTGTATTGAATTGTTTTGTGAATTAATTATATTAGGTAATGATTAAATAGCTTGTTTTAACCACTAGAGTTGGCACGGTGGTTCAGCGTCATGTCCCTTAAGTAAGAGGACGGGGGTTCGATCCCCGCCTCTGGTGAATGGAGCAAACTCTGTTGTCAGTTTCCTACCGCTTAGTGCGCTGACAGAGGAACAGAAGATTAATCTCAAGAGGTCGGGGGTTCGATCCCCGCCTCTGGCGAATGGAGCAAACTCTGTTGTCAGTTTCCTACCGCTTAGTGCGCTGACAGAGGAACATAAGATTAATCTCAAGAGGTCGGGGGTTCGATCCCCGCCTCTGGCGAATGGAGCAAACTCTGTTGTCAGTTTCCTACCGCTTAGTGCGCTGACAGAGGAACAGAAGATTAATTTCACGACTGCCGACTGTAGAGATACCTTGGAAAAAAAAAAAACTTGTTTTATTTAGCGACTTATTTAGTATGAATGCATGGTTACTTTGTTCTTTTCTCATTTTATTATTAATTAATTATTTTATTTTATTCTTTATTGTTCTATAGTAGTTCTACCTTGTAACCTATTTTTATAGTAAAATCATTAATGTATCTATATGTAAGGATAAAAAGCTATACAACTTACGTATTTAAATATTATATTTATTAAAATATTATAACACATATAATATTATAAATATTATATTCATTAAAATAATATAACACGATATGATACATTAATTAATATTTAACAACCATTCGAAAATTTGTGTCTATTGTATGTTTGATTTGTAATTAGATTTAAATCAATTTAATTCAAAGTGGGCATATGTATCTTGGCACTTGACGAGTTGTCGCCATCTTTAAATAGTGACATTGCGCTAATAATATCTAAATCCTTTTTGGTACGTTATAGTGAGTGATATTATTGCTGTTAACACATTTTTATGCAGTTTGCACTCACAAACTAAACAAAGAATATGTCACCAAACAAATACGTACTATTCAGGGGCGGAGCTACATTTGATCGAGGGGGTTCATCCGCCCCCCTCCTTCGGCAATTTTTTTTAATTATTTATACATAATTAAAATTATTTTTTATGTATATACAGTAAAGGTTTAACCCCCTTTCGATTAGTTCATATATTTACTTCTGAATCTTCTTAATGAAAATCCTGACTCCGCCACTGATACTGTCTCGTACTATCAAATATTGTTCAACTTTCAACTCTTTTTACACAAACGTCAAACTTAAGCCACCCAATTTGAAACCAACTGCCACATTAAAAGTATTTAACTGACAGTCACAGATGCATAGTACATTTTTTTTTTAATCCTTAAGACGGTCTAAGTATTGCCACTTGGGTAAATTGGCTCACATCTCGAGGTAAATCTTTCCATTGGGTGACAACAACACCAGGTTCTGCTTCCACGGCACAACCTACTTCCCATATTTTGCTGCCACGTTTCAACCCCAAATTACATCTATACTTTTTTAAAGGTGTAAAATGAAAGAGTGTAAAATTCTATCAAAAAAAGAAAAGAAGAAAAAACAGTGTAAAAGAGTGGAGTAAGACAAAAATATAGACATATTTAATGCATTCTCCCTCGAAAAAAAAATGATCTACTTTAATTTAATATAAAATTTAAAAAATAAAAAAGAATTTTAAATACTACGATCTTAAATTAAAATTATATCAAATATATCAAAATATTTTTTAATCTTATTGTCCTAAATATGTTATATGAAAAATTTAAATTAAAGTATTGTAAAAATAAATAAATCATCTTTTTAAAATGAAATAAAAAAAAGTAGGTCATTCATTTTTAAACGGATGAAGTATAATATTAAAATAACAATCATAAAATAATATTAAATTTCAGGACAAATTAATTAAAATATTATTCTACTTATAATGTTAATAAACTTAAATAAAAAATTATAAATATTTAAATTAAAAAATAAATTATATATAATATAAACAAATGTTATATAAATATATTTAATATAATAAAAATACTGAATAACGGAATTTTTGAAAGTTTTCTGGCGAGACTGGTTTAAGGTGATTGACTGAATTGTTTAACGGAATTTTCAAGACGACGAAAATGCCCGAGGCTTGGAGGTGGAGTACTATGATCCCTCTTTATAAGAACAAGGGTGACATTCAGAGTTGCAATAACTATAGGGGTATTAAGTTATGGAGTCACTCTATGAAGATTTGGGAGAGAGTGGTCGAGGAGAGACTGAGACAGATAGTGTCTATTTTGGAGAATTAGTTTGAATTTATGTCTGGTCGCTCGACAACGGAGGCAACTCACCTGGTGCGGAGGCTGGTGGAACAGTATAGGGAAAAGAAGAAGGACCTGCACATGGTGTTTATCGATTTGGAGAAGGCATACGACAAAGTCCCCAGGGAGGTTCTTTAGAGATGCTTGGAGGTGAGTGGAGTCCCGGTGGCATATATCAGAGCAATTAAGGACATGTATGATAGAGCTAATACCCAGGTGAGGACAGCGGGAGGAGACTCAGAGCATTTCACTGTCTTGACAGGATTGCATCAGGGATATACTCTTAGTCCCTTTTTGTTTGCTTTGGTGATGGATGTGTTGACGCGGCTTATTCAAGGGGAGGTGCCTTGGTGTATGCTTTTTGCAGATGATGTAGTTTTGATTGATGAGACGCGGGGGTGTGTGAATGATAAATTAGAGGTGTGGAGACAAACTCTTGAGTCTAAAGGGTTTAGGTTGAGTAGGAGCAAGACAGAATATTTGAAATTCAAGTTTAATGACGTGAGGCTGGAGAATGAAGTGGTAGTGAAGTTGGAATCACATGTGGTATGTAAGAGGGATAGTTTCAAGTATCTCGGGTCTGTGATTTAGGGTAACGGTGAGATTGACGAGGATGTCTCGCACCGTATTGGGGCGGGATGGATGAAGTTGAAGCTCGCTTCGGGGGTGTTGTGTGATAAGAAGGTGCCGCCCAAGTTTAAAGGCAAATTCTACAGGGTGGCAGTCCGTCCGGCCATGTTGTATGGAGCGGAGTGTTGGCTAGTTAAGAACTCCCATATTAAAAAATGAAGGTGGCGGAAATGAGGATGTTGCGTTGGATGTTTGGGCTGACTAGGGGGGATAGAGTTCGGATTGAGACTATCAGGGAGAAGGTTGGTGTGACTCCAGTGGAGAATAAGATGTGGTAAGTCCGATTGAGTTGGTTCAGACACGTGATAAGGAGGGGCATGGATGCCCCGGTTCGTACGTGTGAGATGGTTCGGACACGTGATGAGGAGGAGCATGGATGCCCCGGTTCGTACGTGTGAGAGGCTAGCTTTGAATGGTTTTAGGCGGGGTAGGGGTAGGACGAAGAAGTACTGGGAAGAGGTGAATAGGCGGGACATAAAGCAGTTACAGCTCACTGAGGACATGCCCCTAGATAGGAAGATCTGGAGGACGCGAATTAGGGCAGAAGGCTAGGGTCAGTTTGGGTCGCTGGTGTAGGGCATTACTTGGTGGGGGTATTATTCTTGTTATGATACCTTATTTCATGCTTTATTACGAATCTGTTTATTTTTCTCTGTTTACTATTACTTGTGGGTGTCGTATTTATATTATGTCATCTTGTTCCATGCTTTACTATGAATTTGTTTATTATTTCGTGTCTCGAGCCGGGGGTCTATCGAAAACAACCTTTCTACTTCTTTAGAGGTAGAGGTATGGACTGCGTACATCTTACTCTCCCCAGACCTCACTATGCGGGAATACACTGTGTTTGTTATTGTTGTTGTATTATTTGCTGGTCAGGACGAACCTTCGGCTGTAAACAGGACGAACCTTCCGTTTTGTTTGTGATAGATGCTGTAGTATAATCGATTTAATCGAATGGTTGCTAATGAGGTCGAAACAAGACTAAAGGTACAATGTTGTTATGTTTGAGTACTTATACTCAGTTTGGGTATGTATCCACACATTTCATGGAACTTCCATTTTGTTTGTAATAGATGCTGTAGTATAATCGATTTGATCGAATGGCTGATAATAAGATCGAAAGGAGACTAAAGGTACAATATTATTATGTTTGAGTACTTATACTCAATTTGGGTATGCATCCACACATTTCATGAGGTTCAGGAGTACTGGATGTGGTTATTCTGGTCTCTCTTGATAATTCATTCCATTGTACAGATTATTTTTGCTTCTACCATGTAATGAAACTTCCGTTTTCTTTGTGATAGATGTTGTAGTGTAACATTTGCTTATCTTGACCTTTCAGGAAGCACTGCTGATTTCAACAAGTGTTCCTTCTCAAATGAAAATTTTTGTGCTAATGATAAAGTTGCAACACGTTACCATATTACAACATTACCTGGGGTCTTCCGTCCATACTGCTTTTGTTGTCTTGTCTGATTTCTTTACCATATTTCGTTTACTTTTTGTCAAGCCTTTTTTCTTGATTATCCTTGATGACCAAGGGTAATTGAGTAAATATACCCAATATACAAGGGCAAAATGGTAATTATGTCTAGCAGATATTTTACTATCCTTTTACATCAAAATTCTAGAATATTCCATTATTTCGCCACTTCTTTATCAAATTTCTTAGACTGTATCATCTTTCTCTCCCTCTTCTGATTGATAATATAACCGTTGTTTTGCTCCAATGTAACAGTGGTTGATTTCTGCTTCAACTGTTAGAGACAAATCTCAATTTGAGTCAAGTCTTGTTTTTTCGATTTTATCTTCATCTATAGTTTTTTCCTTTGTTTTTTATGTTGTCGAAATCTGATAAATTGCTTGCAGAATTCGTATATATGCGTTTGGTCTTGCTGTGATATTTAGGATCCTTATTATCAATGTGTTTGATCTTGCTGTGATATTTAGGATCCTTTATATATGCGATAGCCGCTTGATTGTCACAATATAAAATCATGGGACCCTTAGAGTTCTTTGCGATATTCAAATGCTCAAAGAAGCTCTTCAACCAAACAACTTCTCGTACTGCAGATGCACAAGCCACAATTTTGGATTTCATAGTTGATAGGGCTGTGCAAGTTTGTCTCTTACTTTTCCATGAGATTGCACCACCATTTAGTAAAAAGGCATAACCAAAGGTTGATTTTCTATCTTTTGAATTTAGTAAGAAATCTGCCCCAAGTTTGCTTTGAATCTCTTGGAAACAAAGCCTTGAATCACAAACTAAATGTTATCCTTTTTAGTGTTGTTAATTTTTTTGTTTTCTGCCTTTGTTTGATTTTGTTTTCTTCATCGTTTTTGACAGAAGAATGACCAAATAAATAGGAATTTTTGAGCGGTAACAGTTATGTAATTGTTCCTCCCTTTTATTTGAAATCCGTATGTTACCCCTTTTTATTGTCTCTTTTTCATAAAATAAAAAAGAATCAGGTCGGGTGGGTTTACATGGGCTATTCATGATCCGTAATCCAACAGTAATTCATGTTATTTTTAATACATTAAATCAAACACTGAATAAGAAAAATTCAAGCATAACTATTGCAAGTATAGCTCATACAAACATTACTAATACACTATATTTTGCATTATCTTTATGCACAATGAATAGCTAACAACTTTCGAAAAAGAATAGAAGAATAAGACCTATTATGAGCCATACAATGCATTACAAACATATGATCATTACTTTTTAACGGGATTATTCTATTCCACCTCTTAAAAATAAAAAAAATATTAAATAAAAATACTTAATAGCATGATGATATATTTACAAAAAAACTTTCATCCTAAATATGCGGAATAAAATCGGAGCACTCTACCAAAGGAAGCTCAATGTGAAAATCTTTAATTCCACGTTTTGTTTCATCACCTTATTTCCGTAAATAATTCACTCCTTGTATTATAGGAATATCTTTTCCTATAATAAATTGCCATTTATGAGAATTGTGATTTGGACTTTTGCCGGTGTCTCGGTTCACCAACTAATTATACAGCCTACAAATTACTGCTTAATAGTAGGTGTAGTACATAGTACATACTATATGTTATTTTTTTATTCGATATTTATTTTGAAATCTGTCCAACTCAATTCACACAATTTTATTAATTTTTAATGTGATATTCAATAATATACATTGGCTCATGATTATTGGAAAATCAATTCAAAGGTATTATAGACAGTGACACGTTATTACAAATTATCTTAAATCAGCTGATGTTAGAAACAATTTCATACCATCAACATACGAAATAATTTTTTTCTAAAATAAGCAAATTAAATTTGTACACATCGGTTTCTAGAACACCTTGGAAGAAGACGACATTTTTTTTTTACAAAAAGTGTACAATTATATTTGCTAGTTGATGCCTATAGAACACATAGCACATGCAATGTTCAACTTTCTCTACCTTCGAAACTGCATTAAAATAATCTAAAGCTATATAATAAGATCAATGAATTGAATCAGAAAAAAGAACTTAGGCTTGATTTCATTACAAGTAATTAATTGGTCTTTTCTATAATACACGTGTTCGGTGCAGTATGCAGCTTCTGAATAATTGCATGCTAGAGAATCTACAAAGTTGGCAGAAATAAGTTTAGAATAATAAATATTCCTACAACTTTTCGTTTAAATTTAATTAACTATATGCTCTTTATTATTTTCCTCCATTTGATTATGTAAAGTAAAGGAGCTTTAGATCATTGGATGCCACCTTAAGGAGCAAAGTACAAAAAAGAAATATTTTACTATTTAGGCAGCATATAGTCGTAGTAATTAATTCGAAAGTTGTACTATATGTTTTTAATTAATTTATAAATGAAAGTAGGGCATTTATTAGTACTATTTAATACTCTAAGAAATTGTTTGTTTTGAAATATAAAGTATAATAATTTTAAAATAAAATGTATGATTATTTTATTCTGTGTTTGATTAAAGTTATTAGTTAATTTTGAGATTATTTATGTCACTATTTATATCATAATAATGAAATAAGTTATATCATAAATAATTGTTTTTCATAAAATAACTCGTTCCCAATCAAACAATAAAGGGTCCACAGGGAGATTAATGAGGTCTCACGTTGGAGAACTTGAGTTGCCGGTCTTAGGGAGACATACGTTTTTTACGAGCTTATGTTTCCTTTTCTGATCCCCACAAAGATTCTGATTTTAATACTTTTTTTAAAAAAAAAGAATTAGTTATTAAACTTTTTCCGCTGATGAAATTACCAATAGTCATATTAATATTTAAATTGTATTTTAAATTACAAAATTTAGTAGTTTTTTCTAAAAAAATTTTATCCCAAAATAAATAATGCCGTATAAATTAAGACAAAGGGATGGTGCCGCAACATTTTACAAGTGTACTATTTTACTTTTTTTTTTTTTGGTGAGCTCGGGGATTGAATACTCCTATATATGTTCCAAGTGACTGGCATCTTCAGGCGATCGAAAACTTTATTTAAGCGGTGGATTTTCCTCGATAGTTGGGCATATTATATATGATGGAAGTAGCCTCATCTTCGCCTTTAATCCCATCTATCCTTATAATGCCAACTCCGATATTCTCGTTCCTGGTTACTTTTTTTTTATTTCCTAATTGCCAATAGTTTCCATTGAAAGACAGGCTGACTCTTTAAAAAGGGCGCCTCCTAATCTCAATTTGCTAGGAAGAGGAGCTGGAATGAATTTGGTTAGCTGGGACTAAGAAGGGATAGGATTTGAGACGGGGAGACAAAGATAAAGATGGTGGGCACAACTAGCCTTATAGGTGGAGGTACACGAAGACCACACACATATCTGTTTTAAAGCTATATCCCACGCCCAACCATCACTGAAAGACTTTTCGAATGAATCAAAGAATTTTTCATGTGAAAAATGAAAAACGCCAATGATAGCAAACTCTGCATGCCTTTTGCAATTTTCCTAACTTCATACTCATCATTTTGAAAAGCGAGGGGAAGGGATCTCTTTTCTGCAACGAAAAAAATGAGCAGATTTAACTCGGCACCACCTAACAATACATCCAATACCAATGATTTGTGCCAAGAATGCGTTACTAGATCTAGATCGAATGAGTCTTAGTGAAGCTAGTCCATTGAGAAAGAGGTCTTTGCTGCTTGACTGCGTAAACCAGGTCCAGTTTTTTCTTTTGGCATTCCCACTGAAGAAGAGTAGGGGAGACAAGGTTAGACGCTAGGTAGCGCAGCGCATCTGTTTCGGGTACAGAGGCGATGAGGGGTGCTAACCCGGCCACCCAACCCAGCAGGTCAGGGGCAGGCGACTTGACAGATTCATTCAATTGAACCCACACTCAAAGAAGTACCACAAGCTTGGGGACTCGTTGCTCGGGATTCGAACCCAAAACTAGTCAGATGGAGTAGATAAATTCCTTGTTAAATAAATTTAATATCAATCTAAAATGAAATAAACAATTAAAGATCCCTCCCCAAGCCGTGCTTGCACTTTTCATTGCACATGAGGGTATCTATATTGTTGGACAAGTTAGATAGCACAGTTCGAATACAAGCCAATATAATCAATAAAAAAAATATGTTAGTAGGTTGTTTTCCTACTGCCAGAAGGCCCCAATAAAGCAAGAATTTGAATAGGATGAATAAGCCTCAGGAAAAGTAAGCCATCTTTCCTTGATTGAATTTGGCTTCGTTGTGCCCTGAATCAATCAAAAAGCTTATTGATATGATTCATCCTATTTCATTTATTTGGGCAGTCAAGCTCCTTTCTGCCTTTGCACTCGAGCGCCATTCTCTGTCTTTTGCCACCGCAAGACTGGATAATCGTATACAGCAGGCTCGAATACCCCTGGTTTTGTAGGGCAGATGAGTTTGAATGCTATGTTGAATGTGCGGCATTTCCACTATAAAAAGAATACAAACATTTCTCGTGTACCTATTATGGAAAGCGTTTGGCCACCAGCTTGGACTTTCCCATGCAAGGAGTTTTATCCTAGATTGGATTCATTCTGTTTTAGCCAGAGATTTCTAAACTATAGGCGTAAAGCAGGTCATGAACCCACAATTTTTTCACAACTTTGGAATCCACAAGCTAGATGTGAGGCTTCTTGTCGAGGCACAACTTTTATTCCATGGTTGTATCATCGCCTTATCGTGTTCCAGTATCCTGTCTTTGCCCAAGTGTGAACTGCAGAGGACTGACTTTGAAAGAGGAACACAAACCTATTTTCGTTATTCCGGGTTCTTATTGAGCATAGTATCATTACTAGGTATAATTGAGAGTTGAAAGCCAATAGGATTGAAGTCAGATTCTTTCTCTTTAAAGTCACGATAGCGAGCGAGCTGCAAGCACCTACTCCTATCAAAATGAAAAGTAGGGCTTTCATAAAGCAATCTTTCAACAATCAGTATTTTCTATGAATGGTAGGGCACTGAAGGGGAACTTATCGACGAAAAAAAAGGCGAGGTTTCAATTGGAGGGTCGCGTCGTTTCTTTCTATTTTGGAAAAATTAGTTGCTGACTCAACCTCCCCTCGGGTCTACGCACTCTTTGTCTTTGTTTTTAGCATCGATGATTGAAAGAGAGTAGGAGCCCATTCTATCCGAACCTAAGGAATAGAGTTCAACATCGGGAAGCCTACTCCTCGGGCTGCTCGGTACTTAAATATGCTTGCCACGGAGAAACACTATTTTTCTATTCACTTGCCTGTGCCAAAGATTATGTTTGACTTGATCGTAGGACATCACCTTCCTCAATGCAATGGAAAACTAGAAGCATGGAAGTGATGAAAGCATACCCACTTTTGAGGTGCATCAATCTCTTTCTTTCACTGGAGAGGGGACAATACGCTTTAAGGAGTTTGGGCTACCTAACTGATAGGAATTGGAGCTTGTTTCCACAACTGAAAGAGAATCTAAAGCAGGATCGAAAACACTTCTCTAAATCGAAAAAAGAGAAAAAAATTTCATCTGTATCTGGCACTGCTTTACTTGTCTTATCTAATAGGGGGATAGCTTGCGGGTTATACCTCTCTCTGACCTGATAACAAGTATCGCCTCCTCGCCCAGCTCTATCAACGGGCCCTTTCTTTTATAATACTTAAAATAGTCTCTCATGGCCCAATTATTATTACAACGTTCTCTACCATAGAATTTGAAAGAAAAAAAAAAGCAAAATAATCTCTCTTGTACTGGACATTCCCCCCCCCCCCCCCTATGGCATCCATAGGCCCCCCTAGGCTCATGAAAGAAGAGTTTTTGCTGCTGGGGATAAAAGATGATTCCGAAAATAAAATGGTTTTTCCATGTCTGCTGAACTTTACGATGGAGGGTGTAGCCCTTCCTTTTTGGTTACATGCATGATGTCGAATTCAGACAGAAGCAGTAACCATCTTGCGGTCCTTCCCAAACCGTTGCTGAATTTTGAAATGAAAAAGAAAGAGTAAGCAAAAAAATATGTGCGCTCCTGCACTATACGAATGACTTTTTGGCGGTAGGGTTGGGGCTTGAGGCAGATTCAAAAAAAAAAATGTTGATTCCATACAAGCACGACTGAAGTGGCTATACATACAAATCTATTTACGGATCTATATGTTTCAATTGGAACTGAAATTTCAAGAATAGGTGGCACACATTTTACAGTAATAGATAATTTTCCAATAGCGGGATGATAGGATCTATATGAGCAATATCACCAATGACAATTATTCACAAATTTCTCAGTACTTACCTTAGCACACGTAGCTATAAAGTGCAATATTTTTACACTAAGAGATAATTGTAATATATGAGCAATTTGTATAGCAATTGTCTAATTATGAAACTAATTTGATTTTTTAGTAAGTCAAATCCTGAATCTTAGTAGTGAATGATAAATAGAATAATCAAGATGATATAACCTATTAAATTATTCTAATTGTGCTAAAGTCTTTTATTTTTAAGCTGTCGTGTGTTTGGTATGAAAGAAAAATATTTTGATAAATAATTTTCTTGCTTATTTTTTCTTAGGATTTAGTAAGTAAATAAAAATATTGCTCGAAAATAAATTGTATATAATCTAAACAAGTACGGTCAGAATAAAATGAGATTCTATTCTCCAGAGATTTAGTATATTATCACTAATGTATCTCAGTTTGAATTCCATTAATCATAAACAAGATCATAAGGAATATCACCCGTGGCAGAGCTAGAAAGGGTTCATAGGTGAACATACAAACTAAATGAAGGAGATTCAACATCTATTATATATATCTAAAAAATAATTTTAATCATGTATTTATAACATAATTTTCTGCCGAAGAGGGTTCAATGACCCCCCTAACTCAAGGATAGCTCCGCCCTGAATATCATGCAAAAAGATATTGGGTGTTATTGGATTGGACGGAGACAATCCACGCAAAATATTACTTCTAAACTTTATTCTTTTTTTTGGGGTCAATTATCGATCTTTTCATTTCATGCCAAAATATTTGAGTTACAAGGTCAAATAGATGTTGACCATCTATTACTCTCAGTATACTAATCTATCTCCTACCTACTGTACTAGAAACAATCTGGATTTAGACAAGAAACAAAAGCTTATCCTACTTCAGCTTTTGACTTCACTTCCACAGTTAAGGCCACTTATCAAGCTTGCTAAGAACATCTGTCTATGAAGGTAGAGTTTGGCCTTTGAGGTGAATGTGGATGGTAATTTTCCTGTATAGTTTATGTTAGGGCATGAGAAGTTTTGATGATAGACAGAGGAATGAAACATGTTGTGCAAAGCTGGTCCATACAAGTGAAATTGCTTCGGACATATGGAGTGCATATTATTACATAAAGTTGTCAACACATGAATAATCAAAGGATGTTCACACGGCTATATGAAGATAATTGGAGCAGTTAGAGTTTGAGTAGATCAAGAAGTCTACAAGGTAGAAGGATAAAGCAAAAGAGTCCTACTCAATTTAGAAGAAGGAGAGATGGTTACAACAAGGAGTGAGTTACTTGAAAGAGTCCTACAGAAGATACAAGTAAAGAAGAAAAAGGACTGCATCTGAGGGAGCATATATAGACGACAAGCTGCATTCAAATAACTCACTCATGCACTGATAAGAAAATCAACAATCAGCAAAATCGTTCACCAACTTGAAGAAAAACCTAGTTCTTACTTAGTATGTTTTAGACTGCTTGTAATAGGAAGGTTCTTGAGTTGTAATGAGTAAATTGTTCTAGTCTCAGTATTCTATAAACTGAGTTAGGAATCACGTCTTCAAGTTAGGGAACTCGAAGACTTGGGAACACTTATCTTTGGAAGATTTGTGTTTTTGTAGTAATAGGAGTTAGAAGTTTTAATTCCTTGTTTACAAGAAGTCTTGTAATTGTGTTGATTGTTGAGGCTCAAAGTTATAGTGAAGATTGGGGTTAAATCCTGTAGAGGTACAGGTCGTGTTTTTTTACACCTTTTTGAGCCGGGTGTTTTCCACGTAAAAATTACTGTGTTCAGTTTTTACTTCTGTGAACCACGTATACTTACTTGTTCCACAGATAGGCAATCAGTAAGGATCATACTCTAACAAGTGGTATCAGAGCCGGTTATCTTAAATAAGGTTTGCACCTAAGATCAGATCATTATGATGAATTCCCCATCTCCTACTGGTCACAGTGAAGGTCAATCCACTACTAGACCCCCACTCTTTGATGGTACTCATTTCATCTGGTGGAAAGTCAGGATGAAGATGTTTATTCAAAGAGAAGACTATGAATTATGGGATAGGATTACTGAAGGTCCTACTATCCCTATGAAGACAGAAAATGGTGTGTAAGTCAAGAAAATAAGGAGTGAGTTTACTGTTGATGATCTTTTGTCTTTAAAGAAAAATGCTAAGGCAAAGAATATCCTAGTCTGTGGTCTAGGACCTGCTGAATACAATAGAATATCTACCTGTACCACTGCTAAGCAAATATGAGATGCCTTAGTAAATGCCCATGAAGGTACCTCTCAGGTAAGAAAATTCTGGATTTCTCTCATTTTTACTGAATATGAAGCGTTTAAGATGAAGGAAAATGAATCCTTCCATGATATGATGACAAGACTTACTACTCTAACAAATGAGTTAACCTCCTTGGGAAAAGTCATCACTGAAGAAGAAAAAGTAGAGAAGGTTCTGAGGGTGCTACCAAAGTCAAAATGGAATGTTAAAGTCACTGCAATCAGGGAAGCAAATAAGGATCTCACAGGTATAACTTTGGATGAACTAGTAGGGAATTTAAGAACCTATGAAATGGAAGTTGATGGCATTAAGGAACAGAAGGCTTCTGAAAAAATCTTGGCCTTGAAGGCTTCTGATAGTGATGAAAAGATTGAACTAGATAAGGAACAAATTGCCTTCATAACAAAAAATTTCAGCAGGTTTTTTAAGAAGAAGAAGGGAACAGGTAGCAAGAAGTGTTCCAATGACAATCCAAATGGATGTTACAAGTGTGGAAAGACTGATCATCAGATCAAAGAATGTCCTCTCTGGGAAATAGAATGGAGGAAGGAAAGAGTTGAAAAAGAACAAAAGGCCAGGAGGAAGGAAAAGGAAGAACATGCCATGATAGCTACATGGGGATCTGACTCTGATAATGATAATGATGGAGTTAATGAGACAACATTTATGGCTTTTGGAGACTCAGACATTGAGGAAGAAGATGATGCTTCTGAGGTAAGTTTACTTGAACTAAAAGAAAAACTGCATCTTTTTTCTAAAACTAAACTTGTTTCCTTGATGAGTGATTTAATTGAAAATTTCCAAGAATTAACTTCTGATAGGGATGAATTGTTCAACAGTATTGCAAGTCTTAAATTTGATTTCATTGACTTGAAAGTTTGCAAACAAAATGTTGACAAAGAAAATTGCACTCTCAAGGAACAAATTACACTGCTTGAGACCTCAAATAATGATCTTAAGTCTGAAATCCTTAAACTGACTCTCACTGACCATGGGAAAAAGGCCATAAGTAAAGAACAAGAAAATGCTGAACTTGAGTTAACTAAGTACAAACAAGAATGCTATGACTTAACTGAAAAGATGGATAAGATGAGTCAAGAGATAGCAAGATTAAAATTGGATCTAGAAAAGTCAAACAGATGGACAAATTCTTCAAGAATTGTTCATCAGCTTGATAAAAGAAATCACAATGAAAAAGCAGGCTTGGGTTTTTATAAAGAAGCTGATAATCTTCAAGACTTATGCTATATTTGTGGCAATCTTGGACATCCTACTACTGAATGTCCTAGGGCTGCTAAAAGCAGATATCGAAGTCTGAACCTGGCAACCAAACTTTCTCAGACCAAGAAAACAAGCACTAAAATTAGTCTGAGAAACAAGTTAGTCTACTTGCTTCCTGCTTGGACTAGAAGGAATTTAATTCATTCTTTTACTAACAAAACAGGACCCAAGCTTGTCTGGGTTCCTAAGTCTAACCATTGATTTCTTGTGCAGGAGAAGGTGAAGGGAAACAAAAGGCACTGGTACCTAGATAGTGCTTGCTCAAGACATATGACTGGTGACAAGCAAAAGTTCCTTTCACTCTCCAAAATAGATGGTGGGAGAGTCTCTTTTGGAAATGGAAAAAGGGGAATCAATACTGGAGTTGGAAAAATTGGCTCATCTGAGTCAAAAGTTGTGGAGGATGTTTATCTTGTGGAAGGACTGAAGCATACCCTGCTAAGCATTTCACAATTGTGTGACAAACGTAATAAAGTAAATTTCACTGCTGCAGGTGCTAAAGTCAAAAGGATGGACACAAAAGAAATTGTGCTTACTGCAAGGAGATACAAGAATGTATACAAAGCAGACATAATGGCAATACCAGGACCTGAGTTGACTTGTCTAAGTGCAATAGAAACTGATTCCCTCCTTTGGCACAGAAGACTTGGACATGCAAATCTGAAACAACTGAACATACTTTCCTCCAAAGACATGGTATTGGGACTACCCAAGACCAAGTTTAAGGAAGAAAAGTTATGTAGTGCATGTGTAAGGAGGAAGCAGGTAAAATCCTCTTTCAAGTCAAAGAACCATGTTAGTATTACCAAATGTCTTGACCTGGTTCATATGGACTTGTGTGGACCAATGAGACAACAAAACAGAGGTGGAAAAAGGTATATTTTGTAATTATTGATGATTATTCTAGGTTCACCTGGACTTTGTTTCTAGCCTCTAAAGAAGATGCCTTTGATGTCTTTGAAATCTTCATTAAGAAAATAGAAAAGAAACTGGGCACTTCATTAGTTTCCATAAGGTCTGACCATGGAACAGAATTTGAGAATGCAAAATTCTTAGATTTTTGTTCATCAAATGGAATAGATCATAACTTCTCAGCTCCTAGAACTCCTCAACAAAATGGAGTGGTGGAAAGGAAGAATAGAACCTTGGAAGATATGGCTAGAACAATGATGCTTGCAGCAAATGTTGCCAAAAACCTATGGGCTGAGGCAATAAGCACTGCAACATATATCATAAACAAATGCATAATCAGACCCTTGTTAGAAAAGACTCCCTATGAATTACTAAAAGGTAGAAAGCCTAACATTTCTCACTTTAGAACTTTTGGTTGCAAATATTTCATACATAATAACGGTAAGGATAATTTGGGAAAATTTGATGCCAAAAGTGATGAGGGAATCTTTTTAGCTAATTCATATCATAGTAAGGCTTACAGAGTTTTAAACGACAGAACTAACTGTGTTGAAGAAAACATGCATGTGATTTTTGATGAGTTTTGTGTTAAGACTAACCTGCAGGAAGAAAACGACACTGAGGAACAGGTTACACAACAGGTTCCATCGACTGAAGCAGTCAAACTTGGGGGCACATTCACAGGGGGAACTGAAGCTGAAGGCACAGTGTTAGGGGGAACTGAGCCATCAACTGCTTCACATCAGAACATTAGCAGTGATCCAAGCAGCTCACTAGGATTGATCCCAAAAGGATACAAGTATCAAGGTTCGCACCCCATTGAGAATGTACTTACTGATCTCACTTCTGGAATCACCACAAGATTTGGATTAAGAAGTATGTGCGCATTCAAGGCATTCCTGTCAGAAATAGAGCTAAATAAAGTAAGTGAAGCATTGCTTGATGTTGATTGGATCATATCCATGCAGGATGAATTGAATCAGTTTGAGAGAAGCAAAGTATGACATTTAGTTCCTCTTTCAAAAGATAGATCAGTCATTGGGACTAAATGGGTGTACAAAAATAAAATTGATGAGCATGGAACAGTCACAAGAAACAAGGCAAGATTGGTGGTTCAAGGATACAACTAAGAAGAAGGAATTGACTTTGATGAGACTTTTGCTCCTGTAGCATGACTTGAAGCCATAAGATTGCTGGTTGTTTTTGCCTCTTACATGGAGTTTATTTTGTACCAGATGGATGTGAAGCGTGCATTCCTAAATGACATTTTCAAAGAAAAGATTTATGTGAAGCAACCTTCAGGATTTGAAAGCAGAGAGTTTCCAGATCATGTGTACAAGTTGGATAAGGCTTTGCATGGGTTGAAACAAGCACTAAGGGCCTGGTATGAGAGATTATCAAAGTTTTTGCTGGAGCATGGACACACCAGAGGTAAAATTGACAATACCCTTTTCTTAAAAACTAATGAAAAAGATTTGTTAGTTGTGCAGGTGTATGTGGATGACATTATTTTTGGCTCAACCAACATGAATATGACTCATGACTTTGCTAAACTCATGAGTTGTGAGTTTGAAATGAGCATGATGGGGGAGTTGAATTACTTCATGGGTCTTCAAATTAAACAGTCAACATCAGGAACAATGATCCATCAACAAAAGTATGTCAAAGAGCTTCTCAAGAAATTCTCCATGGAGAAAACTGAAGAAATAAGTACTCCCATTACCACTGCCACAAAACTTGATCTGGATGAAATAGGTTCTGATGTAGAACAAAAACTGTATAGAGGTATGCTAGGGTCCCTATTGTATCTCACAGCAAGCAGACCTGACATTGTGTTTAGTGTAGGACTGTGTGCAATGTTTCAAGCTAATCCAAAAGAATCCCATCTGAAGTCTGTAAAAAGAATCTTCAGATATTTGAAAAGAACTAGTGATCTTGGGTTGTGGTATCCAAAGGTAGTAACTTTAATTTGGTAGGATACTTTGATGCTGATTATGCAGGATATTTGGTGGACAGGAAAAACACTACAGGTATGGCACACTTCTTAGGATAATGCTTGATTACCTTGTCCACAAAGAAGCAAAATTCAGTAGCTTTGTCTATTGCTGAGGCTGAATATGTTGTTGTTGGGTCATGCTATGCTCAATTGTTATGGATCAAATAATAACTTTTGGATTTTGGGGTAGATGTAGGTTGTGTTCCCATCTTTTGTGATAACACAAGTGCTATAAACATAGCCAAAAATCCTGTTCAACATAAAATAACTAAGCATATTGATATCCGTCATCACTTCCTTCGAGACAATGTTGAAAAAAGAAATATATCAATTATGTTTTGTTCAACTGAGGAACAAATTGCTGACATATTCACTAAGGCTTTGAGTAGGGAACACTTTGAAAAAAATAGGTTAGCATTGGGGATGATTAAAATTGTATAAATCTCCTTCAATGATTAACTAGAATATGCTATGCCTGAGTGATTGTTGATTAATTCAGTCTTACACATTTAGTTGTGTGTCCTAATTTTAAGATTTAAAGCAATGTAATATATCTATGTGTTTTTTTTTTAGATAGATGGATCATCAAGGCAAGAGTGGTCATGGACTAATCAAACACGAGTATGATTATTGTTTTCCATAGTAGCATTAAGAGAAACAGGTCATCTACATGGTTCTTTCTATAATGATTAAAACCGCCAAAACCCAACAGTCATTTCTTTAAAAGGCTGCCAGACCTTTCCCATCCGTACTGAACCTCTACATCAACATGTTTCTCCAAAATCACAGTCCCTTCATCTTTTAACTTCCTTCTCACTCTTCTTAAATACGTCTCTTGTTTTCTCTCCTATCTCCACTTCTCCTTCAATCTCTGAATATTCACCATACTATGACATCTTCCTCCTCTCCTCTTTCTTCCACAAAATCTGACATTAATCCTTCTACACAACTTATTCTCCACCCAAACATCAAATTACCCTCACTTATCCAACCTCAAATACTTCTCAACCTATCTGATTTCCCATTCTTCAAGACCTTACCACACCCCTTCTCTCACTCTTCCTTCAAACCCTCACTCTTTCCAGAACCATTACCACTATCAGTAGCTCCTCTTTAAATCCTTGATCGAGATGACATTCCAATTGACAACCTTATTCCTAGACGGTCAAGATCGACTTTGAAATGAAAACCCTCGTTTGTCTCCATTGATGTCGATGATGATACTCTTGAACACTCTTCTCCTATCATCCCTTCATCTCAAACTCCACATACTCGGAGAAGGAAACAACAGGAAGATGCTTGTTTGGAAAAGGCACTTAGGGCAAGTAAAAAGAAACGAGTCGTGCCTAATATTTCTCCTCCCCCATGTGATTTCTCTCCTGACATTCTCATTCGCTCCAAGAGAAAGCTGAAGCAGAAGCATACCATAGCTAAAACATCAAAACCATATCTCTCTCGTAAAATATCCCCCTCTCCCACTCCCAAAACCTCCTCATCTTCAAAATCCACTGTCAAAGCCTCTACTGACAAAGTCTCTACTGGAAAAGCCTCTACTCCTTCTAAAGATTCTCCAAAATCTGTGTCACTTCTGAAGAAACAGGTCCCCACACCTGGTCCTTCTTTCTCATCTGACTCAGATTCAGACTATCTTCCCGACACTTCTTCTGTGCCTCCTGATGATTCTAATGTTGATATTAATGTTGATACTCCTGCTGATAAAGCTTCTCAGCCAGACAATGTTCTGTATTTTTAGAAATAAAAAATGGTTAGAGGTAGGGTTGTCACTGGTTTTGGGGGTCCTGATATGGAAATTTTGGTATCCAAATTGCAGGCTCAGGGGTGGTCATCCTTTCTTCTGTAAGGTAATCATCAAAGAAGGTTTGAAAAAGATGAAGTGTATGAATTTTATACACATGGAGTTGCGATTGGGGTGATGATCTCAACCTCTGTTCATGGAAAACTCATCAATCTTTATCCTGCTGATTTGGGTAGAATTCTACGTGTTCCTACTGGAGGTTGGGGTCATTATGTCAAAGGATCATGGACTCCTCTAGATAATCTTCCATCCGCCCTTGATATCTGGAGAAAATTTTCTGAAAATCCTCTCATTCCTTCTCATCGTAGGGTGATGAAAAATGAGATGTCTTCTCTCTATCAGTTGTATTTTGATGTGGTCCACAAAATAATCTTACCCAGGCAGGAGAGGCGCACAGTTGCAAGCTTTCTTGATCTTACCTTAATGGAACTATTGGATTCTGAGATTCCAATAGACCTTCCCCAACTCATCATTAAGCATATGCAAAGGGTACTGTCAATGATAAAAATGGCCATGCTCTGCCCTATCAGTTCTGGCTTGCCCCTGTGTTTGTTGATTTTCGTGTCTCTGTCAAGGTCTGGACCTTACAGACAACTAAGGATGTGATTGGACAAGTGAACCATGTTATGTTACCTGCTGCTATGAGACATGCAGACAACCCTATGCAGAAGTTGCAAAATGCGTTAGAGGCAAAACAGAGTGAGTTGGAGGTTGGACAGGCTGCATTGGAGGCTGCCCAGGCTATTCATGAAGATGAAAATAGGGCTCTTAAAGCTCAAATTGCTTCCCTCACAGCCACTCTGGAGAAGGAAAGAACTAAAAATGCTGCTATCATTCAATTGTTGACCTCTTTTATCTCCTCTACCTCCTCAAAATAAACTCTTTCTTCGTCCCTTATTTTTTTTTCTTTCTTCTTTGCTGCTTCTTGGTCCAACTTGTTTCTCTTTTTGGTCTTACTGGATAATGATAATTGTATCTGTTTTTGTGCATGAAATGGACTTTTTTTTGCCTCACTTGATCTACTTCTCTTTAATTCGATGCTTAGCTATCTCTTGCTCTAACTCTTGCTTGTTTTAGTGATAGCCCCAGTGGCCATGGATTATTACACAGTTTTTCACTTATTGGCTCAGCTTTTCGATGATGTCAAAAAGGGGAAGTATAGATTATACAATGCTTATAACTCAACTGATCTAACCTGTTTCATTCTACTGTGATACTTTTATTTAATTTCTTATTGAGTATTTCAGGTTCTTTGTAATACTGTGCTGATAAGTTTGTCATCATCCAAAAGGGGGAATTTGTTAGGGCATGCGAAGTTTTGATGATAGACAGATGAATGAAACATGTTGTGCAAAGCTGGTCCATACAAGTGAAACTGCTTCGGACATATGAAGTGCATATTATTACATAAAGTTGTCAACACGTGGATAAGCAAAGGATGTTCACACGGCTATATGAAGATAATTGGAGCAGTTAGAGTTTGAGTAGATCAAGAAGTCTACAAGGCAGAAGGATAAAGCAAAAGAGTCCTACTAAATTTAGAAGAAGGAGAGATGGTTACAACAAGGAGTGAGTTACTTGAGAGAGTCCTACAGAAGATACAAGTAAACAAGAAAAAGGATTGCATCTGAGGGAGCATATATAGACGACAAACTGCATTCAAATAACTCACTCATGCACTGATAAGAAAATCAACAATCAGCAAAATCGTTCACCAACTTGAAGAAGAACCTAGTTCTTACTTAGTATGTTTTAGACTGCTTGTAATAGGAAGGTTCTTGAGTTGTAATGAGTAAATTATTCTAGTCTCAGTATTCTATAAATTGAGTTAGGAATCACCTCTTCAAGTTAGGGAACTCGAAGACTTGGGAACACTTATCTTTGGAAGATTTGTGTTTTTGTAGTAATAGGAGTTAGAAGTTTTAATTCCTTGTTTACAAGAAGTCTTGTAATTGTGTTGATTGTTGAGGCTCAAAGTTATATTGAAGATTGGGGTTAAATCCTGTAGAGGTATAGGTCGTGGTTTTTTACACCTTTTTGAGCGGGTGTTTTCCACGTAAAAATTACTGTGTTCAGTTTTTACTTCTGTGAACCACGTATACTTACTTGTTCCACAGATAGTCAATCAGAAGGGATCATACTCTAACAGTTTATCCTGCTAAAATATTTCGTTTTGAAATCTAATCATATTTCTTTCTCTCCATATGAGTGCTACTACCATTGCAAACGTACAGTTGATCGCAACACACTGTCCTGATTTACTTTTAGCTTTCCTATTCGTCCAATTCAAATCTTTTTGCCAACACCCAATTGTTCTTTGCAGTCCAGCCATGTTAACAATCTTGTCCATAATGTGTTGGTGTTACAGAGCATACAAAGTATAAATAATTCACTGACTCTGAGTTAGAGTTACAGAAACTATATTCCAGAAGGACATGAATACAAATTCTCTTCAATCTATCAGTTGTTGCTAGTCTCTTCTATGCTGCCAGCCACAATGCGAATTTGTGCCTCAGATGGATAGTTGGGTGTAGAGCTATGCACTTTCATTCCACCTTTTAATAATTTGAGAGAAACGCTTATACATCTTCTTGACGGAGAACTTCCCATTTATCACCATTTACCTCAGTCTAGCTGCCAGGCCTCTTTGCAGAGAACCAATCTCCATCATGTGTTTTTTGGCTTCTATTACTTTCCTCAGTATTCAAGTAGCATTTAAAAGAATAAGGAAGTTTTCAGCAGAGTACCCTTTCATATAATATTCATTCAACTATTTGATCCACAATCATTCCTTGTTTTCAGTAACAATTTTAAAATAGCTACACAATTCCAAATTTTCATATTTATTATGTTTTGTCCACCTGCTGCTTTTGGAGTACATAGTTTTTTCCAAGAAATCAAAGCTTTTTTGGAGTTAGCAGTGGATTCAGTCCATAGATAAGTTCGACAAACCTGTTCAATCATCTTTAATATTCTCTTAGACAGTACAAAAATTTAAGCCCAGTATGTTTGCACACCAAACAGGACAGACTTTATCAACTGAGTTCTACCTGCATAGGATAAAAGCTTAGCATACCAACACCTCACTCTTTCAGTAATTTTTCAACAATTAGCATACACTGTACAACAGTCAGTTTCTTTGAGGATAATGGAACTCCCAAATATTTGAAAGGTATCTCACCCTCCTGATATCCTAAGGAGCTTAGTATTTCTTTTTTTTACTTCAGGTTTGACCCCAGTCATGTATATTGAGCTCTTGTCAGTGTTGGCTTGGAGACCAGTAGGAGCAGAGAACCTGTTAAAAGCAGCCTGAAGTAATTGTATGGATGTCATTTTCGCCTTACAAAACATAAGCAAGTCGACTACAAAGCATATATGTTTCACTCCTAACTTCTTGCACCTGGGATGATATTTGAATTCTGTAGTTTGATCTAATTGCACTTACTCTCTTTGCAGGTACTCCATTGCTAAGACAAATAGGTAAGGAGACATAGGATCTCCTTGCCTTATGCCTCTCTTACCCTCAAAAGGTTTTGTCAATCCTCCAAATTGAATAAGAGAGTATGAGACTGATGAAATACATGTCATTACCCATTGTATAAATTTCCAAGAAAATCCCAGATCATCCAGCATACTTTCCAAGAAGCTCTACTCAATTGAATCATAGGCTTTTAAAACTTCATGACTAAAGAGTATGATGTCAATAATACTTCTTCTTTCTACAAAAGAAGTTTGAGCAAGGCTGACAATATCTCCAATCACTTGTTTAATCCCGTTTGTCAAAATCTTGGTAATGATTTTGTAAATGGTTGTGCAGCATGCTATAGGTCTGTAGTCCTTTACTTGAGTTGGGTTTGGGGTCTTGGGGACCAATGTGACTGCAGTGACACTGAAGGCTTTGAGCATGACCCCTGTATGGAAGAATTCTTTAACAACATTGATTGTATTTTCTCCAACCGTAGCCCAGTGTTTCTGAAAAAACTCTGCAGGGAAACCATCTACTCCAGGTGTCTTATCTGCAGGAAATCCTTTAACAGATTGAACAATTCCTCCACTGTGATTTCATTCATCAGTCTGCACTTTTGAGGGTAGGACGGACATGGTCCTGCTATAATAAGTTCAGCATTTGGGCAAGGCAAGCTCCCTACTCTAGTTCCCATTAACTCAGCATTTCATTCATCAGTCTGCCCATGTGTACTCATCCAGCTCAGATTACCAAATGGCCAATCAATTTTGGAGTAGACCCCATTTTCAGCCTGTTGTCTGTTGCAGAAGGTGTAGTAGCAGCCTGTTGCCTTGAGAGGTGTATGTTGTAGCCCATCCACACACTGTTGAAAACCTTGAGTCTCAGATAGTAATACAGTGAACCCCAATCTATCTGCACTTGTCAGTACGCTGTTAAAATTCCCAGCTAATACCCAGTCAGTTGAAATTGATGCTCCTAATGTCATCAATTCTTGCCATAACACAGCTCGTTGATCATGGCTATTATGAGCATATACCACTGTAAGGTGAGTCTCGGCATCCAAGGCCTTGTCCTTGATGGTGCAATGAATAAATTGCTCTGAGATCTTTTTTTTACTTATACTAAAAAAAAAAATTCTTCTCATTTATAAGGAACATATTTTTCTAGAAAGGAAACAATTTTTTTTAATACAACCAATGAATTATCTAAACATGTATATAAAATTTGATCCACACCAATTTACCAAACATTACCCTATGCATATTGTATATAAAATAAATTCTTGATCTTCTTTTTTCTATTAATGTATTAGGGAAAAAGAAAGCTTTGATACTGAAATATACCAAACAAAATCACTTGGAAAAGAAAGTCAAAAGATGAATAGAAGTTGGAATTATTTTTTTGTAGGCATGCGTAAGTTATTTATTTTTTTAATTATTTTTCCATGAAGTAATTTTAACGTGGTAGAGTAAAACTTGCCTACTTTTTACAATTAAATTTTTCATTTTTATCTTTGTAAAGAGTACTTTGATAGTGAAACTTACCTACCCAAAGCTACTTAATTATGACAAGGAACTGAGGAAGTCAAAAAAGATGAAGTAATTAATGGGATTTTCGTCCAATTTTAACTTTGTCTAAATTTAACAATTTAAAAGCTAAAAATACTAAAAAAGAATTAGTACTACATAATATGGCATGACACTTATAAAAGTAATACTAATACTAGGTGTTCATCTTATAAAAGTTGCTTTTATTTTATGTCTCAAATTTCTTTTTGATGAATACATTCATAAACTCTTCAACTTTAGAAATTTGAACTACGTGTTTTTTTTTTTTTTAGCATTTATGAATATGAAACAAATAGACTCTACAAATAACAAATCTAAATTAGTCGAATTTCAATATAAATATCAAATATCGAATAAAAAACTAAAAATTACACAAATACATAACTTATGTTTTCAATATTACAAAAACTCCCAACTCCCTAAACATATTACAAAAATTCCAACATATACACAGAATGTTATGTATATGTCGGCTATGTTATGTATATTAATAGGGAGAGAGGGTAAAATAATTAAAAAAGTGGGAGAGAGTATAATTACGTCCAAAGGGTTGGTATTTATGTTATTTATACAATAAAAAAAGCACGATCATTCGAAATTATATCTTAATTTTGACGAAAATTATTGTAACATGCATCAAATTTGTGGAGGTCCTATGACCCTTCTAGACTACTTTAAAATGAATATACATTCCTTATATGTTGACGTGACAGAAAGAGTAATATACATTTTTCTTGAGAGAATGAGAAGTACTCATATTCCTATTTTTTATTTATTTTATTTATTTTTATGTCTCTGTAATTACCAAAATGCCACAATCTTCTTCTCTTTCAACAGATTTAACACTCACAACAATAAAAATGGCTATCACTACATCCTGTCATTTTCATCCTTGCGAAGCTCTACAAATCATCCAGCTGTCGAAAATTCATCGCCTAATTGAAGCCACCTACATCAACACTTCTCCAATGTTGTCATTATCACTACCATCACTGAGCCATCAAAAGTAAGATCCCAAAAAATTAAGGCATGTTACAATAATTTTCGTCAAAATTTAGATATATTCAAACCCTTTTTTCAATTAAAAAATCAAAAAAAGACAAAAAGGCAGTGGCAATATGGCATACAAAAAGGGGTACATGCATGAGAATCAAACTCCTTTGCATGACTAATCTTTTTACCTTATTATTATGTGGTTTTGTTGGTTATTTATAATGACTTATTAGCTACCAATCCCACTCAAAAAACTTACATGAAATAAAACGATGCAATCTTTACCATATTACCTCACAAAAGCTCATTTTTTTGTTAATATTAATGTAAGTGGTCAACTTTAACCTAACCTCTGTTTGAAAGAAAGAAAAAGTTATAGTCTTCATTAATTTGGTTAGAGATTTAATACCTGAAAATATTACAAAAAAGTACTTGGTCAATATTACAAAATTGATTTTCACTTTTATTTATTATTTTTCATATATCAAGAAAAATTAATTATTTTATTATTATTTATCCTAAACCTTAATTACTTATTTCTCAAATCATTTCTCAAGACTAAAGACTGTACACCAATTAATTAGTATGAGTATTGTCATAAGATAATCATGTATAGGAGTATTAAACATTGTTTCTTAATTAGGTGCGTTCAAAGTCTAAACTGGATAAGTAAAAGTGACAAGTTTGTTTCGACACTATTCCACATATGTATTGTGTATAATTATCATATATATATTTCCCCACCAGCCATTACCTTCAAAACCTTGAGGAAGATCTACAACTCCAATATGATGATCTCCTCCAAGTGGAAGAAGAATTCTGGAAAACCAAATCAAGAATCTCCTGGCTCAGCCAAGGAGACTCAAACACCAGTTTTTTTCATGCCTCAACCCTCAATAGGAGAAGGAGAAACATGATTAACAACATAAAAAAGGAGGATGACACCTGGCTTACCGATTCCTCTGAAATCCAGGACCACATCACCTCCTTCTTTTTGGGGCTCTATACCGCTGACCATGTCAGCTCCAGCTTCCATCTAGGGGATTTGCTAAACCAGCCTGGACCTACACTCAGCCACAGGGCTAACTCCACTCTGGATGAACCCCTTAGGGACTCTGAAATACTCCAAGCTATCAAGTATTTCAAACCCCATAAAGCTCCTGGTCCTGATGGGATTCACCCTCTTTTCTTTCATAATTACTGGGACATTATGGGGGAGAAAACCATTGCCTTCTGCAAGAAGTGTTTAGGACCAGCACAATGAATCCTGAGATGAACAAAATTCTCCTTTGTCTGATCCCAAAAACTGCTAATGCTAATACCATAAAAAACTTCAGACCCATTGGCCTCTGCAATACCACCTACAAGCTAATCACCAAAATAATTGTGAATAGACTCAAACCTTTCGTGCCCCACATCATAGGGCCTAGCCAAGCCAGCTTCCTTTCCAATAGGAGGGCCTCTGATAATGCCAGCATTGTTCAGGAATTCATAACTCACTTCTCCAAGATGAAGGGCAGAGTTGGGAATATGATCCTGAAAATTGACCTAGAAAAGGCTTTTGATAGGATAGAGTGGTCCTTCATCAAGGAAACCCCCACACTCTTTCATCTACCAACCAAACTTATCTTTCTGATCATGTTCTGTATCACCAGCACCAACATATCTATTCTGATTAATGATGACAAAACTATCCCCTTTAAACCCAAAAGGGGCATCAGGCAAGGGGACCCTCTCTCACCCTACATCTTCATTTTATGCATTGGAAGGATATCCAGAGATATTGATGCTCAAGTCTCAGCAAAAATATGGAATCCCATCTCTATATGCATAAAGGGTCCCAAAATATCCCATCTGTTCTTTGCTGATGATCTAACTATCTTCTCCAAAGCCACTCCTGAGGACAGTGAAACTATAATCAGAGTCCTCAATAAATTCTATCAAGAATCAGGATAGAAAATCAATACCCAAAAATCAAAATGTGTCTTCTCCCAAAACTGCAATATCCAAGTTGCCAACCAGTGCTCCACCATTCTTCACATACAACCCAGCACTTCCTTTGGGAAATACCTTGGGTTCCCCATCCTGAACTCCAAACCCAAGCATGCAGACTTTCAATACATCATTGACAACATGCATAATAAGCTTGCAGGATGGAAAACCAAAATGCTTAATATGACTGGTAGACTAACCCTCACCAAAGCTACCCTTGGTAGCATCTCCAACTATGTCATGCAATACATTCAACTTCCCAAGAAGACCAACACAATGTTAGATCAAATCCAAATAAACTTTCTCTAAGGTACCACCTCTGAGAAAAAGAAAATTCACTTTATCAGATGGAATACCATCACATCTCCCCAGGAAGAAGGTGGGCTTAGTCTCAGGAAAAGTTGCCTTAAGAATAAAGCCATCCATGTCAGCTTGGCTTGGAGAATGTACCACAACCCCCTACTCCATGGGCTAGAGTTCTCTATAACAAGTACTGCAGTCTTCTCCCCAGAGAACCAAAAACAAGAATCTCCTCTAGGACCTAGAAATGCATCAGGCAGGGATGGGTCAAATGCTCCAAAAGCATAAGTTGGAGTCCACATAATGGGACCAAGATTAACTTCTTCCATGACAGGTGGATCCCTAACTACCAATCATTAAGAAGCTACATCCATGGCCCTCTCACCTTTGCAGACACCAACAAAAAGGTTGTTGAAATCTATCAAAATGGCCAATGGAATTTGCACACTCTCTTAATAACCTTCCCTGACAACATTCATCAGGCTATCAAGTCCACTTTCATACCCCAGAGTTCCTCCATCCATGACAAACTCTACTGGGATAAAACTCATAAAGGCACTTTCTCACTTGCATCAGCCTACCGGTCCATCTCTGAATCAAATAACCCTCACCATGTAGGCACTTTCAATTGGATTTGGAAATTACATACACCAAATAAGCTAAAAACCATCCTTTGGCTACTTCAACATAACAGACTCCCCACTAACAAATTCATGCATCGCATTGGGATCTCTAACAGCCCCGTGTGTCATTACTGTGACACCAACCAGGAGGACTCTAACCACACCTTCTTCTGATGCACCAATGCTGCTTCCTTTTGGGGTAGACTGGTCTCTAGGAATACATCTATCCAATCCATCGACTCCTCTATTTTAACTGTCCAAAACTATCGCAACACTTGGGAGAGCACCAGAAATAAACCTTTCAACTATGGGTTGACTTGGAATGATGTTATTCCCTTTGCACTGTGGACCTTATGGCTCAACAGAAACAACTTATTCGACCAAAATAAGGAGCCTGCAAATTAGCAATTGGCCATCTAATGGGCCATGGAATTCTACCACATGGGGAGAAAGCAGAAGGATAAAACTGTCAGGTATATCACTATCCCTTTAAAATGGGAACCCCCACCACAAGGGGTTTTCAAACTTAACACAGATGACTCTTCTAATTCTAAAAAATAGGAGGTATAGGTGGGGTCTTTTGGAACCATAGAGGGGAATGGATTAAGGGATACTCAAAATACCTCATCAATAGCTCCCCCATCCAAGCTGAACTGATTGCTTTATTTGAAGGTTTGAAACTGGCTAAAAGACACTCCCTGTGGCCTTTACTAGTTGAGACAGATGCACTTGAAGTGATCAATCTATTCAACACTGATACTAACAAACATAGCAACATTGTTAATGAACGCAGGTTATTGATGACCCACATCCAAGTCATGGCACTGAAGCACGCATGAAGGAGCAAAATAGGCTAGCAGATAGCTTAGCCAAACAAGGGATGACAGGTGCTCAGAATGCAGACCTACAAGTTTTTGAAGTCCCCCTCTATATGTTTTAGATATCTTCCAAGCAGGTAGTCTAGGAACTTATTTTGACAGACAATTTAGAATCTATAACACTAACGTACATGGCCAAAACTCTAATGTCATGTATCATCCCTTAATCTCTTAATTTAAATGCAGCTTCTTATTTATCAAAAAAAGAAAATATCGCATACTTTTATGCCTAACTAGACAGTACTCATCTAAAATGATGAAGAGCATGAAATGTTGAAAAATATGTTAGTGTTTTTATTTTTTCTGTTTTCTTTTGCCTCATTCTTTAATTAATAATGTGCTCTCTTTTTCCCCAACAACTTTCGGCCTATTTTCACAATTAATAAAATATTTAAAACTATGGTCTTTGCCTTTGGTCATAGATGAAAGGGAATTAGTCGTCAGATTTAAAAAAGAGATGTAATTAAATAATGAAATCACGTCAGTAATAAAAAAAAATTCCAGAGTCTTCTAATACTACAAAAGAGAAGCCAATCAATAAAAGCGGTAATTGAGTGGTACGTACTTGTTCATCCTTAATAACATATTTTAGTCTCTTACTCTAAAAGGTACAAAGTCATTTTTATTGAGAAGAATTTTACATTCAACATGAAACTTTTTAATGAAAATTTAAATTTAATTAATCGAACCTCAATATAAATATCAGACGCTGAATAGAAAATAAAATAAAAAATAAATAGCCTCCTATGTGACACTTATTATAGTGGCTTATTCCACATGGACCGGAACTCATCACGGGTCAAAAAAGGGTGAATCATAAATAGTCGATTTCAAACTTGTAAACTATTGAAAAATTCTTATGTGAAATTTTTTAGCTCTAGTACAAGATAAAATAATTCATTTCATTAATCAAGAAACAAAAGCAAAAAAAAATAAAAATTATATGTACCCTTTTAAATTTAGCCAATTTTAATAGTCAAAATAATAAACAAATAAATGATTCTTGGAAATTTAATGTAGAATTCAACTCAATCTGAAAATTAATTAATGACATGATCTGTTTACTATAAGATTTATCGATCAAATAATATCTCAAAATAAAAAAAATGAGATTATTGATTCTTGACTTCTGAAAATGAAAGATCGAAGTGATCGAGTATTTGAACATTATTTAATAAAGAAATTTTCTTAGAATCAAGCTTTAAAATAAACAGAAATGGATCCTCCATCAAGAATCGTATTAAATATTACTTATATCACAAACAAGAATCACGAATATGTCTATATCAAAATTAAATCAAATCAAATATTTATAGATTCCTAAATTGTTTTGACTTGGTTTTTTAACTCGGTTTGAATTTTCAATATTCCTTAACATCAGTTGCCTGAATCGTAATCACATATTTTTGCGTAATAGTGGCAATTTAAAGCAAAATAGTTGATCTGTTGACATATATATACAGTTTGAATTTTCAATATTCATTAAATATCCTTAACATCAGTTGTCTGAATCATAATCACATATTTTTGCGTAATAGTGGCAATTTCAAGCCAAATAGTTGATCTGTTGACATATATATGCAGTTTGAATTGTGATTGTGGTTGTTTATTTTTTTATAAAATTCAAACGAAAAATCAAAACAGATTGATGTGTATAAATATTCCTAATCTTTTTCTTAGTTTGATTTGGTTTGATCTCATAAAATTGATTTTTTTTATGTATATATATATATATATTAAATTTTATATTTGTAAATTTGTTTTCTTAATCTTGTTGCTAACCTTATTTTTTTTTATTTTTTTTTTTGTGACATTATATTAGTTGTAAAGATAGTTCGACAATATCTCAATATTTCTAATATTAGTCATATAATTTTTTTTTGTAAATTAAAAGAATAATCTTTTTTAGAGTTTATTTTCGATTTTTTTTTTTTAATTTCAAACACATGCATGCACCATCATTGTTTTCTTTTTTATTTTACCGGTAGTTTTGGAGAATAAAGTTTTTAATGATTCAAATCGAGTTTTACCTTACGTTTAATTAATTTTATCATTTTTTGTTCAATTCAACTTATATTGGCTAACCTATTTTTCATTAAGTTTCTTAATTAAATTTTTATTAGTTAACCCATTTATTAAGAAAAATAATTCGACATTCAAAGTAATATAATAATTATTTAATACTGTAAATTGTTGTAGAATAACATCAATAAAGTAAACTTATAAATAAAGATAAAATTTAATTCAACAAAATACTTTTGTAGATGTTTCTTTATATTAAACCATAAGAAAGATATTGAAAGTTACTGATTTTTTTTAACTTTAATAGTTTCTTTTTTATAAAAATATATGTTAAGAAATTTATATTGCTATTTCTTAAACATCTATGAAGCTTTAATATTTCAAATTAAATTAATTATTTTGTCCTAAATTATATGAGATACTGATTATCCCATTTTTTGTTTAAAAATTCATAATAAAAAAATGTGAAAAAATTACTCTCATTTTTTCTTATTTAGTATCATTAATATTTGGAAAGATAAGTTGTATTTTTTTAAAATAAACTTTTCAAACATTTTCAGCTATATTAAAATATAATTTTAGATTTAATAATTAAGCATGTAATAAGTTAGAAAACGAATGTCAAGATATTTGTTTACTTATCCATGGTAAATTTGTTAGGAAACACGATAATTTAAAATAAGATTAATAAATATTTTTATAAAATAGAAAGACAAATAAACTTTTGAATCAATTTTGAATTTGATTGTATAAGTAATTTTTTATGGTGTCACTATTCCATGACTCCTCACTTTTTGTCCTTTGTAGCATTTAATAAGCCGTTATAATTATTCAAATTTACTAAGATAAATAAAAATTTGTAGAGTAAGTAAAACCTAAATTAGGGATAAAATTGACAAAATGACTTCATGTGAAGACTATCAAAATCTCACATTCATGTAAAGTAATATGTGTGTGTGTATATATATATATATATATATATATATATATATATATATATATATATAAAATATATAGTCTATAATATATTAAAAATGTGAAACCATTAGAAAAGTGATTTGAACTTTTTACCCTTCATTAAAAGATTCTTTTTTAGACAAAACTGTCTTTTCACTATATTTTTAATTTATTATTTAATTATTTTTTATTATATTAACTAGAATTCCTAAAATATATGAGACTCCTAAAATATATGGTAGGAGAATTAATTAATATTTTCCTTTCTACTAGACTTCCTAAAATATATGAGACTCCTAAAATATATGGTAGTAGAATTAATTAATATTTTTCTTTCTACTTTCAATTAGAAAAATACTCCTAAAATAGAACTCTATTAAGGAAATACTTCTATAAATATTGAAATGTATGTTAAACTAGAGAACTTAAACTAGAGAACAAACCGGTTTGCCTACTGAGAGAATATGATTAATGCACATCTAACTTGATTCGATTGCATGTCTAGATTGGTGGATGATTGATTTTCTAACCCTCAACTTCTTCATTGTTTTTGTCAGCATAAAAGAATTCAACATGTGTGTATATATATATATATCTTCTTTGTTTTCATTCAAAATCATTCTTTAGGGTCAAAATTTTCGCTCAGACAAGAATTAGTCAGATCAAAATCGAAGCTTTGTGATCACTATTATATTTTTTTTTTATAGTTTACAGGTTATAGATGAATGTCGGTTGACTTTGAAGAATTTCTTGTGTAAAGATTAAGTTTAATTGTATTGTTTTGATATCTTTCTTATCTTATTGTTTTATTTTAATTTATAGATGCTAAATGAATGTGAGTCAGCTTTGAATTGTTTTTTTTTAGGTAAATGTTAGGTTTAATTGTATTATCGTAATATCTATATTAGTTTGCTATTTTGTGGTAGTTTACAGTTCGTAGATGAATCTCGATCGGCTTTGAAATTTTTTTTTGTGTAAAATTTAAGTTTAATTGTATTATTTTTATATCACCTTTATTGTATTATTTTGCTGCAGTTTACAGGTGATAGATAAATATTGGTCTGCTTTGAATTTTTTTTTTATATAAAGGTTAGGTTTAGATGTATTATTTTGATATCTGTATTATCGTATTATTTTGTTATTGTTTACGTTTGGTAGATAAGTGTCGAACGACTTTGAGAAAAAATTCGTGTGTAAAGATTAGATTTAATTTATTTTGATATCTCTATCATTGTATTGTTTTGTTGCAGTTTACAGATGGTAGATGAATATCGATCGACTTTTAAAAATGTTTTGGGTAAAGATTAGGTTTAATAAATAAATTCTCCATCTTTACATACTCAAAAGATATTAAATTTAATTGTTATATTCATCTTTATTATTTAAATAAATATCCTATTTAATGTAATGTTTGAACTCATTAAAGTGAGGTACATGCGCAAGACCTACACCTAAACTAGTATATATATATATATATATATATATATATATATATATATATATATATATATATATGAGAAGACCATTTTCTCATCTCGAAATTAACGTCAAAGTTTATATTTGAAGTTAATTTTGTAAATATTTTAAATGTACAATATATGAAATGACTAAGAAGAGTGGTTAAATTTTGCAAAATGTGACAATAATCTCTAGATGATGTAAAACTTTTCTTTTTTAATTTCTAATTTTTGTTGTATTGTATTTAATATTAGTTTTTGGATATTCACTTTGTCTATCAAAATTGAATTCCCCATCCCCAGACTTGAGTTAGTTTACATCTTATTTGATTCATTCATAGTAAAATAGAGAAGAAAACAGTAAATAAAAGAAAAATAAATAATAAGCAAAATATTTTTTTTAAAAAAATGAAACGATATAAACGGACTTGCCAATTGAATTGGGCCGAGTCTTCACTGATTAAGCCAAGCCCAAGATTCAAAATTTTATGAGCCTACTTCAAAATTTTGTGAACCTACTAAATAACAGAAAATACACAAATTAATTACTCTCTCAATCGCTAATTTTTAAAAATTATAATTTAGGGCAAATAACATAAATTTCAACAGTTTGTTATTTCATTACACTCTCTCCCAACTTTTTTCTTAATTACACCAAATCCTTTTTAGATACATAAGTTAATGTAGTAACATATACATAACTACCAAACTAATTGACTATAAAAAAAGAAAATAATGGTAAGAGATTAAATGACAGATCAATTAATGAGATTTTGATTAGGATATGTCTCTTGGATCCCTAAAAATTAGTAACAACTTTATAATTCAACTTTGAATCACCATAATCAACATTCTCCAATCATAATTCTCCCAAATCCTCTAAATCAAAATGTTGCACAAGATAAACCAAAACTAACTAAGCAAAAAAGGTCAAAAAAACTTATACGTACCTAATCCAAAACATATAATTAATGATACAACGTGTAGTTTTGAATGATCTATAAATACAATACATATGTATCAGAATATCATAATCTTATGCATAACCATGATAATCATAGAAAAACCTAACAAATGTAATAATTCTGATACATATATATTATATCTATGTATAATTACTATTCCGATCAGTCACGTATGTTTGATTTTATACCCATATACATGAAACTTATGTATCTGTACAAAGTATATCTATCAGATACATATAATTCACACCTTTAATAAAGGATCTATTTTCGTCAACTATGTATCAGTGAAGAAACTTTTAACTTATATAAGTTATATCAATGTATCAGTAACAGTCCGACAATTCACATATTTGTAATTTAATAGCCAAATACATAAATCTTATGTATCTGTACAATGTATATATTCCAAACACATATAATATTGCCTTTGATAAGTCTTTTTTTTTTTTTGTAAACTATGTATCTTAGGATGTATCTATGTATCAGTAACAGTCCAACCATTCAAAATATGTTTGATTTTATTTTCAAATACATAAATTTTATGTATCTTTACAAATTAGATATGTCATATACATGTAATTCATACCTTTGGTAGAGGGACTCTTTTTGTAACTTACTTCTTCCTCTTTACACATGCAATAATCAATTTTTTACTACCACTATTAGCAACCTTTTATAACTTCTTCATCATAGCGGCGTCACTTTGATATTTCAATTTATTTTCACGAAAATCAATGTCGTTCATATCCATAATGACAAGGTGGAAATTCAAAAAGAAAGTTAATGGCGGAAAGGTAGGATTGTCAGATTTAATTGAATAGTAGATGAGAACATGGTGAAAATTAAAAAAGAAAGTTAATGGAAGTTGTAATTTGAATGCTGAAGTAGAAGATAAGAACATGGTGGAAATTCAAAATGAGTGAGTCAAGAAAATCGTCAGATATATTTTTTGATTTTTGGCGAGATTTGGGGCACATTAGGCGATGTGGGTGAGTTTTTTAGATGTATCAAAAAGAGGAAACTATTTTGAGTAAAAAGAGATTTTTGTAATTAGTTTAGTTGGATTAGATTTTCAGTAATAATGAAAACTTAAGGTGTGGTTATAAGTAATTTATCCTATTTATACCATTAAAAAACGTCCGGGTGCAAGATTCAGTTGCAGTAGATTATGCATCTCTAATACATGCACTTGTATCCTCATGTGTTTGGGAGATTACGACTAAGTCGCAGCAGATCCATATGTCTCAGATACATGCACATGTATTCACAGGTTTATGGCTTAGTGGCATGTGTCGGAATATGTTAATATATGAGATATTATGTAATTACTCTAAAATAGAGAGAAATTTAATAGTGATGGCATATATGTTAGGTTATTTACGAAATTTTTTCAAAAATAAATAATAATGGAGAAATGACATAAATAGTATTTCGGATGAAACTATTGAAGCGAAAATGACCATTGAATTTTAATTTCATTTTTAGCTATTTGTTGGCAGCTTTATCAATGCTAATACAAATTTGATACATATCTTATATGGCCATTTCTATATGCATCTTACACACACACACACACACACATATATATAGCAACGAATCCAAAACCTCCAGAACCAAGATCCAGAATTCCAAGAGAAGAAATAAGATCACCCAAAACAAGGAACAAGACTGGGATAATCAGACGTAGACAATGACGAGTATGATCAAGATTACAATTCGGCCATGGATCAATTCGCCCAAGACCCAAATGCAGGAGATGATTCAGAAATGCATTTCGACTCAGAAGCATTACATAATTTAGATACATAAGCAATGACGATATTTACAAAAAAACAAAATAAGAGACGTATGCAATGATATAACAGATAAATAAATGGGAAATAAATAAACGGAGGGGAGTTAAAGTAGAAACATAACGATGTGACCGTGGGGCCCACTCAACTTGCCAAAGTTTTAATCAAGCACATTGAAATAAAGATTTGAAGTCCACAAATGCCTATAAATACCACCTTATGGATGACTTAAAGACATATAGCTAGAGAGAAGTAAGAGAAAAATCAAGAGTGAGAAAAATAGTCTTCTAAAGTTCATAAAGTTTCTTAGTTTGTTAAAAAAAAAAAAAAAAGAGAGAGAGAGAGAGAGAGTGTAGTGTATATTAGTATTTTATTCCTTCATTTCGGTAGCTGTTAAGCTTTCAGGGGACTCTCTAAAGGGAAACCTCACTTCTTCCTTAAGACATGTAAGTAGTCGTTACATAAGATCATTGTATTTTTCTCCCTAGTTTGTAAATTATGTTTAATTATATCAAGTTCATATTTTCTTCCAGATGTGTTTTAAATATTATAGATCTGATAGCCGTACGGATTACCGTCAGCTTTCCGATCTTGTAGAAGTAATGTATTTTTTATTATAGATCTGGATAGTCGTGCGGATTACCACCAGTTTTTCGATCTTGTAAAAATCTGTAATTTACTTTTTGATCTTGTAAAGTTGTAATTTACTTATAAATATACCCCTATCTCAGTGTTTAGCAAGAATGATGGATTAATCTATAAATTTCTAGGGAATTAAAAAAGTTCGTTAATGATTTGAAAGGACTGTTGTATCATCTCGGGTGCGATTAAAGAAGCCATTGCTAAATACCTAAAACTGAAGAGAAAGAGATGAACAGGGTATTAAAAAAATCAAAATATAAAAAAATGCAAAAAATATTTTATTGAGAGAAAATACACTTTGATCTTTATAACTTGTCTACTATACTAACTAAGGAAAACGAAGGAGAGAGTATTGAGTAAGATTTTACACCATATTATAAAACATCCGTTTTAACTCTGCTTTATTTCTCATATCAAGTTATCTGCTCTAATTACTTATTTTTCTTGTTTATTTGCCTGCTTATTATTATCATTTATTTATTTTCGTTTATTGTTGGTATCAGAGACCTAAAGTTCTAGGAGACTTTATTATATATGATATCAAGAACTGAGAAAAGAAACCAAGACCCTACGAAAAACTAATAATATTAAGTTCAGAATATTATTTGTATAATAAAAATATAAAGAAAGTATATATAAACTTATATCACATCTTAATAAAACAAAGACAGTTACTTATTAGATTATTTGAGATATCTCCTGAATCAAGAGAAGAAGTATGGACAGAACTACAACAAGTAGATAATAGATTATCTGAAGTCAAAACTCAAATATTTTACATTACAGACGAACTAAGGGTAGACAAGATTCTAAGACAAAAGTATTCTTTTTATTTGGCCTAACGAGAACACCTCATAGAAATATAAAATCGTCAAAAGAATCAAGAATAATTTGTATAGTTTATACTTAGAATATAAAAGACTAAATAGTACAAAAGAAGACCTGAGAAGACTAGACAATCTAATCACCATAATATTTGGCCTAGAGTACGAATTGATAAAGCACCTTAAGTCTAGAAACAATATCTAATGAAAAGACATTCTTTTGCTAACAATTTGCGACTAAGATATTGGTATTTAAATGAAGAAATAAAGAGCAGGGCAGATAAAGTAGAACTAGAAATAGTCTTGAGTAACTATTTGAAATTATTAGCAACTCTAGAAACATCACAATCAGAATCATTCAAAGAATATTTAAGTGAAATAAGATGAGAACTACATGAAATTAGAAGCGACATAGAATATTACAATAGAAGGATAAGTTATCTTAAGAAACGGTGTATTATAGTAAATATTCCTTTAGGATAAATCACAGTATATGAAAACACATCCGTTTGCTAGACAAGTTCAAAGATCATACAATTACTTATATAAAACCTTAAAACATTTAAATAGAATTCTAAAAAAGGAACAAAATTTAATAGAAGAAATAAGAGTAGTAGAATCAATAGATTTACCAAAAGCAATTATATTTTCAGATCGCGAAAAACTTTTAGGCTGGGTAGACCACTTAATCCAACTAAAAAATATATTAAAACAGATTAAATATTGTATAAATTATTGAAATATTAGAATAAAATCAATTAGAGAAGAATGCAATAGAAAGACATTTTGGCTAGGATAAGAACATTACAATAGATTTCTTCAAGAAAATAGAATATCTAGATTTGCAATTAAAAGCAGAAAAGAGACACAGATGAATAAAAGATGATTCATTAATTAAATATAATTACGGTAGCGGAGAACATATTTTGCATGGGGAAGATTCTCAACTAAATACTGTTACAGATCTCATAATAAATCTTGGAGAAAGCAGTACAAAGAGAAGACAGTAAAATACTAAAGACTCTTGAAGTATTGGAAAACCTGCAATTTAAACAAAAGAAACTGTTAGATAAAATAGAACAGAACTTTGATTTCCTAAAAAATCAACAAATAGAACTAGAAAGAAAAATTAAAGTAATAACGAATAAGGATATAAATTTTCTTAGTATAAATAACATAGAAAAAGAATTAAAAGAAATACATAAAGAAATTAGTAAACTTAAAGAAATAACCATCTCATGAATAACATCCCTAGAAATGATCAACTCTACTTAACAATATTACAAAAAGCGGCACAAATTCAACCAAATCCCGAAGGATTCTCAGATCATCAACTCCAGAAAAAAGCAGACTCCACAATAATAAAACAAAATAATATTATAATATTACTACTATTAGAACTTAATAAAAATCTAGAAAAAGCAATTGAAGAAAAAGTTCAGCTAGAACAACAAGAAAAAGCTTAGATCTAACAACAAGCTAGTATAGAATAATTAATAGAACAACAAAAGAAACTAGAATTAACTCCTCAAAAGGAGAAAGAAAAGCTAAACACTACTAAAAAATCATGGACCTTTTTTCAGCATCCCCAAGCAAACCAAGATCAGGTTTTACCCAAAACCATTTAACAAATAATGTGCTATCTAAAATAATAAATAGACCAAAAATGACTCCAAGACAACAGCTATAAGAAATTTTAGATGTAGATAAAGATATACAACTTTTTCAACAAAATAAATTAAAATTAATAAGTGCCAAGACACTATATAATGAAGAATGTTTTCAATGACATAATTATATAAACATTTTAGAGAAGAACAATTATGCGTAATTGGTAACGATAGCGCTAGAATAAATCTAATAAGTTCAGAATCTTTATGACAAATTGCTAAGTCAAACATGACCCTTATGCATATGGGACTCATAGCAGTAGGCCTAAAAGGACTAACCAGAAAAAATCTAGGAACCAAAGTATTAGTTACAATCTATGATAGTAGATGGTCAAACTCAAAAAGATCTATTATTGGAATAACAGAAGTAGACATGTCAACAAATGGAGGATTTTTTTTATTGTAGTCCAGACTATATGATAAACTCTCTAGAATTTGGAAAATATATAAAGATAGGAATCCAGACTAAAGGATATGAAAAAATGAATAATGAAAATAATTTATTAATATGTGTAGGATTTGTAGAAAAACTCGCCACTAATAGTAGTACAAAACTTAGACTAAGAATAGATGATATAGTAAGTTTAATGAAAAATAAATGTATTAAATTGATGAAACCCCTAAAGATAAATTTTGAAAACTATGCAGGACTAGAATGGAACTTAGAAAAATTTACTAAGAAAGAAATACTAAAGTCAATCGATCATTTAATGTATATAAACACTAAAGGAGAAACTTCAGTAAGATTCACAGACTACCAATATACAAATGAAAAAGAAACTGATGAAGAAATTGAAGAATGTGAAAATACTAATTTTATGAATATAGAAATATTAGAAGAAGGGTTTGAAGTATTTAAAGTTATAATAAAAGCAGAAGCCCTATACGAAATAAATAACTACGGAAAGTTCAAATGTATAGGCTGTAAAATAGAAAATCTTAATCTCGCCAAAGCTAAAGAACATTTTATAAATTGTGAGTTAAGAGCATATAATTATGGTTATATACATAAAAAGGAATGGACAAGCGAAGACTCAGAATCAATTTATAGTATAGACGAAAGTATAAAAGAATTTATGGAAAGTGCGGCAAGTACTGCAAGCCCTTTCCAGAGTTAAATCGGAACGCAAAGAGTAAATATAACAACAAAAAATTTACCAAGATATAGGATATTTAGAATAAATCCAGACACTCAAGTTGAACGAGACAAAAAACCTAGAGGAAAAAGAATGACAATAGAAGAATCCATTAGATTACAAGAAGGTGGTAATAAAGAAAAAATTTTAAACTTACCAGCTCATGATCCTCAGGCATGGAATAATGTAATAGACATATGAAAAAACTTAGTTGTAGCAGACTACATACAACATATACAGGGGAATCAAGAACCAGATGTAGAAATTATGAATAAATATTTAGAAACATTTCTAGAAGAAAGTACTAAAGCACTATGGGAAACATATAAGACATTATTCCCACAAGATTTTTAGGAATTAGTAGAACTAGGTTCAAATTCATACAATTTTGTAAACAAAGTACATACTCTACTAACAAGAGAAGATTCCAATAGTGGCTTAGTAGTATTGCAATAAAAAGCCCTAATAAATTTAGAACAACTAAATATTAATAATTGGTCAAGGATTAAAGAATTTCTAAATGATTACTTTTATTATTGTACAATTAGTGGGAACTCGTTTGATCAAACTCTAGGATCTAGATTATTTAAAAACTTACCAGGGGCTCTGGGAAGAGAGAAAGAGGAAAAATGATCCAAAAGAGAAAGAGTAATATAAAACCCAAACAACCAATGGCCAATAGGACAAAGAATACAACATGTAATGGATATATTACAAGAAAAATGTACAAATATACAGATACAAAAATAATTAAAAACAATTGATACAGATTTTTGTAAAAACATATATACTACACAACATTATGATCAAGATTATAAAAAAATATATAAAAAGGCATATAAAAAAGACTATCGCCCTAGGAAGAAGTACTACTTAAGAAGATCAATCGCAAGAAAGCCATACCTAGATAAGAATAAACATGTAAGAAAATATAACACCAGTAGAACCTATAAAAATAGATTAGAATGCTTTACCTGCGGGAGTATAGAGCACTTAGCAAATACTTGTCCAAAAAGAAATAATAGCAGATCTAGGAATGCACAATTAATAGAAGATGTAAATGAAAATTTGATAAATGTAGATAAATAATTGTCAGATAATGGAAGTATATACTCCATCAGGAGTATGGAAGTGTTTGAAGAAGAAAAAGATAAATCTGGTTCTTCAGATTCTGGAGAAGAGGAATTTATAAATAAAATAGGATTAGAAAAGACGAACTCAGACTATTATGATTTAGTAAATTTGATAGAAGAATGTGAACATGAATTTGAGAAAGGAAAAGGATTAGACAGTAACCAGTGTTGTTTCTGTAAATGGTTTTCAAGTAAAAACAAAAGGGCAAAATATAGGAAATGCTATAAGGAAGGATGCATAAAATGTATAGGAAAAAACTCAGAAATCCTAGAAATTCCAAAATCAACAAATAATTTAAATAATTTTTACACGAAAGAACCAATAACCAGAACAACAAAAGATAGAATATTGAAATTAGAAGAAAGACTAAAAAGATTAGAGATAAGAGTATACAGTAAAGAGATAATCAGAGAAGAAGATTTAGCAGAGGTAGAATTATTAATACATCTGTTGAAAATAATAAAGTTAAACAGAAAAAATCAATAAAGATATCATTTGAAGGAATGATATGTAATGAAGAAAAGAAGATAAGTACAGTCAAAGTTTTAGCAAGAATAAAAATTCAAGACTATGAGTTCGAAACATTAGCTGTAGTTGATTCAGGATGTACAAAAAATATTTTAAATAGTAGAATTTTACCAACAACAACAACAACAACAAACTCAGAGTATTCCCACACAGTGGGGTCTGGGGAGAGTAAGATGTACGCAGTCCATACAACTACCTCCGAAGAAGTAGAAAGGTTTCTTTCGATAGACCCCCGGTTCAAGACAAGAAATAGTAAATAAATCCGTAATAAAGCATGGGACAAGATGACAAGACATAAATACGCCACCCTAAGGAAAAATAAACAAGGAATATTAAAGAAATTCGTAATAAAGCCTGCAACAAGTTGGCCTAACAAGAATAATACACCTACCAAGTAATGTCCTACCCCAACGACACAAACTAGCACTAGCCTTCTATCCTAATTCGCGTCCTCCAGATCTTCCTATCTAGGGTCATGTCCTCAGTGAGCTGTAATTGCTCCATGTCCCGCCTGATTACCACTCCGCAATATTTCTTCGGTCTACCCCTACCCCGCCTGAAACCATCAAACGCTAGCCTCTCACACCTACAAACCGGGGCATTCGTGTCTCTTCTCATCATGTGACCGAACCATCTCAATCGAATTCTCCGCATCTTGTCCTCCACCGAAGCCACTTCAACCTTTTCCCGAATAGTCTCATTTCGAGCTCTATCCCCTAGTAAGTCCACACATCCAACGCAACATTAGTATTTCCGCCACCCTCAATTTTTGAATGTGAGAGTTCTTAACTTGCGAACACTCCACTCCATACAACATGGTCGGACGGACTGCCACCTTGTAGAATTTATCTTTAAGCATGGGTGACACCTTCTTATCACACAACACCCCCGATAAGACCTAGATAAAATAATACAAATCCATGTCCTTCTGGACATGTAAAGGCTGTCCATTCTATACTCTCTTCATGCATATTAATCTGCCAATATCCGAATTTATAATCAAATTTACTAAATATTTTTTTTCTTGTATTCTGTTTATTAATTCTATTTTTTCTGGTAACTTATACGCATTCATTACAGTATTATCATTTAGTCTTTTGTAATTTATTACCATTCTAGCTTTTCCTCTTACTATTTCACTATGATTTCTTACTATGAAAGTTGCTGATCTATGTCTTGATTTGGATCTTCTAATTGTCCCTAATTCTAGTAGCTTTTTTATTTGTATTTCAAAGTCTTTAAGGTTTTCTTTGTAGCTTCTATAGATGTTGTGTTTATTGTATATTCTGGATTAATTATTTTTAATTTGTAGGTAATTTGATTGGAGTCCCAATGTTACAAGGGTTTTTCTCCAATTCTCTCTAGTTTTTCTAGAGACTAATATACACTACACACTTTTTTTTTTTTTTTAACAAACTAAGAAACTTTATGAACTTTAGAATACTATTTTTCTCACTCTTGATTTTTCTCTTACTTCTCTCTAGCTATATGTCTTTAAGTCATTCATAAGGTGATATTTATAGGCATTTATAGACTTCAAATCTTTACTTCAATGTGCTTGATAAAAACTTTGACAAGTTGAGTGGGCCCCACAGTCACATGGCTATGTTTCCACTTTAACTCCCCTTCCGTTCATTTGTTTCAACAATAAACGAAAATAAATAAATGATAATAATAAGCAAGCGAATAAACAAGAAAAAACAAGTAATTAGAGCAGATAACTTGATATGAGAAATACAACAGAGTTAAAACGAATGTTTTATAATATGGTGTAGAATCCTACTCAGTACTCCCTCCTTCGTTTTTCTTAATCTAGTGTAGTAGACAAGTTATAAAGATCAAAGTGTATTTTCTCCCAATAAAATATTTTTTGCATTTTTTGATATTTTGATTTTTTTTTAATTTATTCTTTATACCCTGTTCATCTCTTTCTTTTCAGTTTTAAGTATTTAGTAATGACTGTTTTAATCACACCTCGGGATGACACAACAATCCTTTCAAATCGTTATCAGACATTTTTAATTTCCTAGGAATTTACAGATTAATCCATCGTTCTTGCTAAACACTGAGAGAATAACCATATACTAGGGGTATATTTATAAGTAAATTACAACTTTACAAGATCAAAAAGTAAATTACACATTTTTACAAGATCGAAAATCTGACGGTAATCCGCATGGTTATTCAGATCTATAATAAAAAATACATTACTTCTACAAGATATAAAAGCTGGCGGTAATCCACACAACTATTAGATCTATAATATTTAAAACACATCTGGAAGAAAATATGAACTTGATATAATTCAACATAATTTACAAACTAGGGAGAAAAATACAATGATCTTATGTAACGACTACTTACATGTCTTAAGGAAGAAGTGAGGTTTCCCTTTAGGGAGTCCCCTAAAAGCTTAACAGCTACCGGAATGAAGGAATAAAAGACTAATATACATTACACACTCTTTTTTTTTTTTTTTGAACAAACTAAGAAACTTTATGAACTTTATAAGACTATTTTTCTCACTCTTGATTTTTCTCTTACTTCTCTCTAACTATATGTCTTTAAGTCATTCATAAGGTGGTATTTATTGGCATTTGTGGACTTCAAATCTTTACTCCAACGTGCTTGATAAAAAACTTTGGCAAGTTGAGTGGGCCCCACGGTCACATGGCTATGTTTCCACTTTAACTCCCTTCCTTTCATTTGTTTTTCATTTATTTATCTGTTATATCATTGCATACGTCTTTTATTTTGTCTTTTTATAAATATCGGCATTGCTTACATATCTAAATTATGTAACGCTTCTGAGTCGAAATCCATTCCTGAATCATCGTCTGCATTTGGGTCTTGGGCAAAATGACCCATGACCGAATTGTAATCTCGATCATACTCGTCACTGTCTCCGTCTGATAATCCCAGTCTTGTTCCTGTTCTGGGTGATCTTATTTCTTCTTTTGGAATTCTGGATCTTGGTTCTGGAGGTTCTGGATTCATTGCTATTTCTTTGGGTAGTTGTTCTGCTAACAATTTTTTTATTGAGTCTACTACTATTTTTTCTATTTTTCTTTTTTCCTAAGAAAAAACCTTTCCTAGTCTTTGAAGAGCTTCTTTCGTCTGTTGTCTGGGTACCTGTGGTCTTGAAACTGGCTGGGAGTATTCTCCCTACACTTTTTGGCAAAATGTCAGCCATCAACAGATTTGATGAGTTTTTACCAGCTACCGTTTGAGCTGATCTAGCTGTATCATTACCCGATACAGTATGTCTTTCTACATTCATTGGGGAATGCACACCCATTAACGAATTTGAGGAGTGTTTACCAACTACCGTTTGAGCTGGACTAGCTGTATCTTTACCCGATACAGTAGGTCTTTCTATCTTTGAATAAGATGGAGAACTTTTTGGGATTAGTTGAGTCTCAAAAATTTGTTGAGTCTATTGTGATAGTTCATTATGAAGAATCTTTATACGGTCTTGTAAACTACCTATATGTTCTAACATTTGTTCTTTTCATTTATAAGGTTTTCATTGTCTTGCCTTAAAATTTCATTGGCGTGATTTAATCTTTTAAAAGCTTCAGTTATGGAGGAACAATGATCACAAAATATAATTTTGTTTGTGTCTTTTTTAATATTATATTGGGAAACTTCTTTTATATTTGGCTTTAGAGCTGGAGTAATATAATAATTTGGCCCTAGATTTTCAAATGCCCTCTGTTAAATCATTAAAGTCTTTATAGAGAGGGGTTGTATAGTCCTTTACAGAATTTATTACCTTTATCCATGTCTGAAATACTCCCTGTGTCTTTCCCCTAAGAACAACATAAAATTTAAATCTGTTATTGCTGTTTTTCTCAGTAAATAATAGCTTCAAACATTTAGAGCTGAAATAAAATATCTAGTGTCTCTAGGTGTCTTGTTGTAGGAAATCCATAAATTGTATATATATATATAACAATGATATAATTTTTATTCATAAATTCAATTTTTTTACGATCTGTATCAGTATGATATATGAATTGTATCAATATGATATATGAACTATATCTGAACTAACTAAGCCAAAATGACCCCAATTATGCGTGGATGCGTCATGCTGTCGCGCCTTGTTTTTCTTGCGAAAAGTGAAATTTAACGTGACAACTCTTTTAAGATGGTTTAAAGAGTGAAGAGTCGCCACCTAACAAGATAATTTATATGACGTAGACTAATTAAATGATTTGTAATTAGCCTAGAATGGTGCCTTGACGCACCTTAATTCGTTAGGTGAGACTCTTTACTCTTAAAATCATCCTAACAGAATTGTCACGTTGAATCCCGCATTTTGCGAGAAAAATGAATCACGATAGCGGAAAAATAACATAATTATACACCTTAATTTACCACATTTGCACAAATTTCCACCCTTATAAAGTTATTACAAAAATTTCAACTAATTGTATCTTTGTTGGATGTATCGGTGAGATAATTATGTATCTTAAAAGATCTAAAATCAGAGAACATGTATTTGAAGCTAATTATGTATATTTACCAAAAAAAAAAAACTATCTTCGTTAAATGTATTATGTATTTCGTCAGACCCAAAATCGAAAAACATATCTGGAGCTAATTATGCATTTTTACAAAGGAGAAAATATATCTTCGTTGGATGTATCGGGAACTGATTATGTATCTCAATAAACCCAAAATCGAGATTTTCAGTAGTTATGTAAAATGTCAAAATTTTCTGTAATTAAACTCCAAACTGTCGGGATTTATGTTGTTTGCCAAATGAAATGACCATAATATGAAATCTATTTAGACCGATTGAAACATGAGTGTCCAACCACACATGATTCAATTGTTTTGAAAAGAGGCAGCCCATGTTCTTTTTCCAATAATAAATGCCCAAAATTTCAAGTTCAAATAACAGAAGAAATTGGGTGAAGCCCACACAGAAAATCTGGACTGGATCTTTTTGTTTACAGAAGGTCCAATTTTAAATGGGCTGATTAGGTGGGTCAAACTAATTTGGTTACAAATTGCTAGCACTAGTACTCATTAGCTCCAAATTGCAAATGAGCAGGACTTACGGTAATTTATTTAGAAAATTTAGTAAATAGTCCTATTAGAGTTCTTTTTTAAATAAAAAATAAGAAAATTTTGACATAGCAGCATTTTAATTTTAAAACGTAGTAGAATATATATGTACATCCATATAAACAATATTCTGTCTAACTGAAAATCGATCGAGTATAGTATCTTGTCATAATTGTATGTGTATGTATATATGGCTATATATGTTTGCATATTTCATTTCAATTTTTTCTATTCTTTATTTCAAGGAATTGCAATCATGATCATTTTGAAAAGGTTGATAAATTAAATAAACAGATGAAATCCTCTTACTTTCAAGGTCACCATCCAAAATATGAAAAGAATAAAATTGGACAAAGAGTCGACAAACGTGGAAAGGAATTTTTCTTAAATACAATGACAGCTTTTTAAGCGCAGTTTAGTACGAGGAATAAGAGATAATAATTCGTAATAACATGTAAAATTATTTGATTATATGTGTAGTTAAAAATATAATTAGTTTTGAAGAATTCTTTCCATCATTTGTAAACAATAACGAGATTAGTTATGTCATATAAATATTGAAATAATAATGCCAAACACATAGAATTCCCTAAATTTGATACAAACTTACATTTTGATACCTCAACTAACCATTGTTTATTTTAAACACTTAAAACTAGTGTCTTAAATTCCTTTTTACTGTTGTAAAAGATTTTACTTATAATTGGGTTAAGAGAAAGATTTAGGGAAGAGAAGACTTTCGAAAGAATATTTTTCCGGCGAGATTTCGACGCGGATCATAGAATTCTTCTCTTTTCTCTTTTGTTAATTTTTCAAGTTGGATTTTTTCATATTTTCATAAAGTTCTTCGAAATTAGTGTGTGATGACATTTTTACTTTTTTCTTCCATATTTTTATAATTTTTTCAAAATTATTGGTGGTGGTTTAGTGAATTGTGGTGGTGGTGGAAGGTGGAGTAGGTGGAAGGAAAAAGAGTGAAGAAGAAAAAGTTTTAGTTTTAGGAAATTACAAAGATGGCTTTAAATGGGGGAAAAGATGAAGAAAAAAATAAATAAAAATTGACCAAAATATGTTCCTCACCCGTTGTCAATGAGTGTATTACACTCACTTTGTCACGTCAGTAAAAGGTGTCAAAATGACAACTAATGTAGGTGTTTAAAATGAACAGTAACTAATTGATGTGTCAAAATGAAAGTTAATGTTAAAAATTTAAAAGGTTAACAATATATTTAACCAAACAACAAATTGCATGAAATAAATAACTTTTGTCTATCCCATTTTCCCTTATCAAACAAACCCAATGGTGTGATATGACAAAGGAATTGACAAAAGATGAGTTACTTCAATATTGTGGCACTTCATGAGTGATTAAGAGCAACATTTTCAAGTGTTTGAAACTTGGCCAAAAAATAAATAAAAGAGAGGAAGGCAAGTTTCTTGGTTGGAAGTGTTGTCCCCATGACAACAATATGGCTAGTCACCAAAACCACCGTCCTAATAAGAGATATCCATATCATCATTATATTCATCTTCTTTTTCTCAAAACATAATATGGTTGTCATTATTTATAAAATAGTTTGACAGGGGGCAAAAATATAAACTAAGAAAGAGATTGAAATGGTAGCTTTCCACCTAATCGAAATCAATTGATCAAATGTGATGATAATAATATAGAGTAAAACATCCAATACCCCTTATACTATGACCGAATTTGTTACGACACACTCCAACTTCACAGGGATCCTATTACCATCTGAACTCAATTTTAGTGTATTTTGTCATCCTTTTTAGCTGACGTGACAACGCCTTTGACGTGAACCCCATTTTCATGTAATAAAGGTGTCGTGTCAGCATAAAAGGATGACAAAAATACGCTAAAATTGAGTTCAGGGGATAATAGAACCAATGTGAAGTTGGAGTGTGCCGTAGCAACTTTGACCATAATTCGAGGTGGTACTGAATACTTATCTCAATAATATAAGAACAAGAAATTGAACGTTGCTTGTGACACCAGAAAAGTCATTAAGATACTACGTTCTACATAATTTGATTTTATGTCAAGGTGATATTATTTGCTATGTCATATCGTGGGACCTCTTTGCTTTCATATAGCTTCTTATTAGGGGTAAATATAGTATGTGTAATTGGTACTGAGGAAAATGTTTTTCGAGAAAAATAAGTGATGATGAAATATGGGGTATATGGACTGGGCTTCGATTGTGTAGATGAGACAATCAACATAAAATGTCATTTATAAATCTTGCTCGTTTTTTCAAAAAAAAAAAAAACAACTAATTTTTTAACATAGAAGCTAGCTATTATTCTGAATTTTAAGAACTCGTTATCCAAGAAAATATTTTTAAAAAATATTTTGGTCAATCGAATATGAGAAAATTAAAAAAATATTCTTGGCAAAAATTTACATGTATCAGGTATATACATAAAATCAATAGATGTATGACATGAGTTTGAATATAAATTTCTTTAAATTATATCATTATAATTAATACTCCCTTTTACTAGTCCTCTATTGACTTAGCATTCTTTTCTAATTTAAAAAATATTTATTTTTCATGTTAATTATGCTTTAAAAATCTAAATTTAATAACTAGTAATTACTTAATGATAAAGATATATGGTAGGAAAAAAATAATATCTCTTAATTTAATATAATACACGAGTAAAAGGTAAAATTTAATTTAGAAGTATAAAAGACTTGTATATAGGAACAATTGGAGTACATATATTATTACCTCGTCAAATTATCTAACGATATACATTATGTTTTCACCAATAATTTCCTCCTTACCAGACACACCCTTATAAAAATGAAAGGTTTTCTCTCTTTTTTTTTTTCTTTTTAATAAATACTAAACCGACACTTTTAGATTCTGAATTTAAGATTCATCCTTACTATATAGTCTTGCTTATAGCATATATTGAAATTTATTACACGTAAAAATAATAATTATTTGTTATGTACGTCGTACCAAACATTACCTAAGTATAATCATATGATTCGTCTAATCGGATTAGAGGAATAAATTTTTCAAAAAGCAATAATAGTCAAATAGAGTTAAAAAGTGGCAAAATTAGATAAAAACGTACGTGTGGGACAAGAAATTAATTGATTGTTTCACTAATCACTTGCATGCACCTATTTAGTAAGTTTTTGTGGGGTTAATTATTCATCACTGCATTATTATTATGATTTTCATTTGTTTTTACTTAACGTGGTTCTCATCTTTGGATTTTATATTGCCGTTTAGTTAATGGAATTTGAGTGCAATTAGACCAAATAAACTTAATATGGTTTTTATCATTTGATTTGAGTTCATAATGTTAGAAAAGAGAAAGAATTACTGCATGCAAAAGTCAGTCGACATTAGTGTGTGTAATGTCACTTTTCAATTATGTCTTTATAAAAGAATCATTTCATGAAATTTTAAATTGAAAAATGATATACTGAAATTTCATTTCGTGAAATTTGAAACTCCATACAATAATTTGATTTTGGTTCTGTTGAAATATATAATTAGCTTCGATATATTCAACGGAGATATATTTTTTCCTTTGTAAACATACATAATTAGCTTTCGATACATTTTTTTCGATTTTGAGCCTGTCGAGATACATATTACACCGAACGAAGATATATTTTTTTCTTTGTAAAGATATGTATCAGCTCCCGATATATTTTTTCGATTTTGGGTCTGTCGAGATACATAATTAGTTTCCGACAATCAAAGAAGATACATAATTAGTTGAAATTTTGTAATTATTTTATAAGAATAAAAATTTGTGTAAATATAATAAGCTAAGGTGTATGTTTATGTTATTTTTCCTTTTTCTTAATGGGAAAGTTAGGCTGGAGAGGACACTGACATTTGCATTATTATTGTACTCCCTTATACATGTCTGCAGCTTAGCTTAGAAGCTGTGATAAGCATTTATAAAAAATTCAAAGACAAGTTAATTTGTTGTCCATGATAAATAATTAATACACTGACTGGGAAAATAATTGATTGATTGGGTACATATATGTTCTTTTCAAATTATAATGTTCTTCTTGCTTTCATTATTCCTACCTTATAATACTCTACATTTTATTGCTATTACTTAATGCTTTTAGTAAGTGTTGATATTCAGAATCCAGTAAACAAAAAAAAAATTATGATCCGAAACTCATAAACTAACAATTCTAATACTGCATATGCTTTTAGAGCCTCAAGACATATAATTAGGACTACTGAGTCAGTACTAAAGACTCATATATTATATGTAAAAGATGAGATAATTCCTAGCACCAGGGGCGGAGCTAGCCCTTTGGTAGAATTCCCTTCGACGAAAAAATATACCATTTATACATGATCAAAATTACTTTTATGTATTTATAATAGGCGTTGAACCCTCTTCGACTAGGTTTTCTTCAAATATTGAACCCCCTCAGTTGAAATTCTGACTCCGACTCTGCCTAGCACATGTAATGCAACAATAACAACCAAAGTTGTGTATGCCATGCGTGTTAATTTACCCATTTGAAGTCACAATTAAGTGAATACAAAGCCTGATTATTTATTTTTTTGATAGTTTAATAAAAAAATTTGATGAGATTATCACACACATTTCAATATATTCTTAGACGGTCCAAGGACATAAGACATGACAAAATTATGCACATTTGGTGTTTTGACTCTTTTTCTTGATGAAATATCTTTCAGTAGTAACTTTGCAATTTTGTCTTAAAAGTAATTACTGTCACGGAGTTTTAAATTTCATAGGTGAAATTTCATTACAATATATTGAAATTTTACCGTGAAATATGAAATTCCATGATAATGGCTATTTTTTTAATTATAAACCCTGAAATGTGGCCATAATTTGTGAATCTTACACAGTTTTCTTTGCAAGTTCTCAAGGTTCAAGTGTGTGAATGGACAAATGGGCTGTCAGGGGCCTCATAGTTTGGGCCAAGAAATGTTGGATTCAGGTCCATGGTCTCATTTTGTTTTGAAGAGTCAACTTAACTAGCTAGCCATCGAGTCGCTTAAACTAAAAATAGCCGATGGATATATAATATAGGAAAAATAACATAAATATACACCTTAACTTATCATATTTACACAAACTTCCATCCTTGTAAAGTAATTATAAAAATTTCAACTAATTATATATCTCGACAAATCCAAAATCGAAAAAAATATATCGGGAGCTAATTATGTATTCTTACAAGGAAAAAGTATATCTTTGTTGGATGTATTATGTATCTCGATGACCCAAAATTGAAAAAAAAAATGGGAAGCTAATTATGTATCTTTATAAAGAAAAAAAATTGTATCTTCGTTGTATGTATCGGGAGCTAATTGTGTATTTCGACAGATCCAAAATCAAAAGTTTCAGTAATTATGCAAAATATCAAAAAATTTCTATAAATACACTCCAAACTGTCAGAATTTATGTTGTTTGCCCCTATAATATATGCATAATTCATATACCTTTTGTTCATAATTGTGTATAATTAGAGTATCATCTATGCATATTGATAAAGATCGATTTTGTTTTCACCTTTCTATAAATTAATTAAAGTTATGGGTGTCAAATGGGCGGGTTGGGTTGAGATTAAAAATATTAAATGGGTTGAATTGAATATCGGGTTGGATCATGACCCGTCCAAATTCACTTTGGGTTAAAATGGGTTGAGTTGAAATGTGTAAAAATCGAATTGGGTATTGACCCGCTTGGTCTAAAAAATATTAAGATATTGATATTTACCCCTTGTAAACCCAACTCAAGAAAATAAATTTGAATGGGGTTGAAAAATTGAGTGGATGGGTAGAGAGTTGGGATGGGGTAAGAATATTTTTTAAAATTTATTTTTTTAAAAAATAAAAATTCATTTTCTGGTGAGGGGTGTAGGGTAGGGGTCGGGGTTAGGATGGGGTTGAGGTAAGAATTTTTTTTTTAAAAAAATATATATTTTTTTGGAAAAGGGATATGCCATAGGGGTGGCGGGGGGAGGGGAGGGGGGTTAGGGAGTAATGGGGGTGGGGTAAGAATTAAAAAATAAATAAAAAATTGGGTGGGGTGTGGGGGTAGGGAAGGAATGGGGATTGAGGTAAAAGCTTTTTTCTAAAAAAATAAAATAAAAAAAATTTAACTTTTTCTAAAAACTATATTTTTGAGGGATGGGATATTATCGTATAGGGGGATGCATGGGGTAGGAGGAGATGGGGATTGGGGTAAGATTTTTTTTATAAAAAAAATATTTTTTTATTTTAAAAATATATTTCTTATAATTTTTTATTTTTTTTGGAGAGGTAGGGGATTCGGTGAAGGGGGTAGAGTAGGATTTTGATTGTGAGGTAAGAAAAGTTTTTTTTTTTTTTTAAGAAATTATTTTTTTGGGATGGAGGTGGGGGTGGGGTTTTGGGGTTGGGAGGGGGCAAAAAAAATTATAAAAAAACTTTAAAAAAATAAAAATAATAAATCTAATGGAGACAAAGTGGGGGGGGGGGGGGAGTAAGTTGTGGGTGTAGTGGGGTTCGGGTGAGGTGAGATGGGTCATTTTGAGAGTGAGAGGACGCATTGTTGCTTGTTTTTCCTAATTTCATTAAGAAAATCATTTTTCTGTTAAACGGATTGAAATGGAGACTGAATTGGGTTCATTTGAACCCCATTTAAAAATGGGTTGAGACTTAATAAGTTGAGATTTTATCCAATAGTAAATTATCTTGAACCCAACCAATTAATTATTGAAGGAATTGGACGGATCAACTCAATTTGAGTTCATTTTTACACCTCTAACTAAAGTAATACTTCCTTACATTACCAAAATGAATATAATAGACTGAAAAAAAATAATAAATAAAAGAGAATTGATCCTTCATTAAATCCTGTCATGATTTATGAGACAAAATCTCGTATGTTTTAGTTTTATTTATCATGATGATATAATAGAAACTTAAATAAAAAAATAAAAAATAATATAGCCAATTCTAACTTACTTGAGACTGAGGCGTATTTGTTATTTGTCCCCCTAAAAAATCTCTAAAATCCATCTAGATTTGCTTGGTTGGCCAACTAACTAATTGTTTCACTTTCTTATATATAGACCGAAAAAGGCTCAAAAATACTCCTGAACTATCCGAAATAGCTCAAAAATGCCATTCGTTAGATTTTTGGCTAAAAAATACCCCTCTGTTAAATATTTGGCTCAAAAATACCCCTCCCTCTAACGGAATTCGGAAAAAGATCAGAAATACCCCTGAACTATCTGAAATGGGTTAAAAATACCCCTCTGTTAAATATTTGGTTCAAAAATACCCCCCCTTAACGAAATTAAATTATTTCGATTATTTCGTTAATTTATATAAAGTTCATCATTTAATTTATATTTCGTTAATTTCTTTAAGTGAAAATTTATATTTCGTTAATAATTCGTTAATTTCTTTAAAGATTAAAAAGATGTAAAGTGAAAATACCTTTTTAGAATAAATCTATGTTTATTTTCCAAATCAAATTCAACCAATTTATATTATAATTCAATTACTTTTTTTCATTATCTTATTTTTAAATTTTAAAAAATACTTTTATGTAAAAAATTAAAGTATTAGGATTAAAAAGTTAAAGTTAGGGTTTAATTCAATCGAAATAATTTAATTTCGTTAAGGGGAGGGGTATTTTTGAGCCAAGTATTTAACAGAGGGGTATTTAATGAAATTAGATTATTTCAATTATTTCGTTAATTTATATAAAGTTCATCATTTAATTTATATTTCGGTAATTTCTTTAAGTGAAAATTTATATTTCGTTAATTTTGTTAATTTCTTTAAAGATTAAAAAGATGTAAAGTGAAAATACCTTTTTAGAATAAATGTATGTTTATTTTCCAAATAAAATTCAACCAATTTATATTATAATTCAAATACTTTTTTTCATTATCTTATTTTAAAATTAAAAAAATACTTTTATGTAAAAGAATTAAAGTATTAGGATTAAAAAGTTAAAGTTAGGGTTTAATTCAATCGAAATAATTTAATTTCGTTAAGGGGAGGGGTATTTTTGAGCCAAATATTTAACAGAGGGGTATTTAACAAAATTAAATTATTTCAATTATTTCGTTAATTTATATAAAGTTCATCATTTAATTTTTATTTCGTTAATTTCTTTAAGTGAAAAATTATATTTCATTAATTTCGTTAATTTATATTTCGTTAACTTCTTTAAATATTAAAAAGATGTAAAGTGAAAATACCTTTTTAGAATAAATGTATGTTTATTTTTCAAATCAAATTCAACCAATTTATATTATAATTCAAATACTTTTTTTCATTAGCTTATTTTTAAAATTTAAAAAATACTTTTATGTAAAAAAATTAAAGTATTAGGGTTAAAAAGTTAAAGTTAGAGTTTAATTCAATCGAAATAATTAATTTCGTTAAGGGAGAGGTATTTTTGAGCCAAATATTTAACAGAGGGGTATTTTTGACCCATTTCAGATAGTTCAAGGGTATTTTTGATCCTTTTCCGAATTTCGTTAGAGGGAGGGGTATTTTTGATCCTTTTCTGAATTTCGTTAGAGGGAGGGGTATTTTTGAGCCAAATATTTAACGGAGGGGTATATTTGAGCTAAAAATCTAACGATGGACATTTTTAAGCTATTTCAGATAGTTCAGAGATATTTTTGAGCCTGATGCAACTTTGTCTTTTTTTGTTTTTTTTTTTCAAATACTAATCATGATATTTTTATTTCTAGATTATGGTTTGATTTATATTCTTCATGTTGGTGGAGGTCCATCTTTCTATGCACACATTTTCCCTGTCAAATTCTTTCAATTTCAATGGCTCTATACATCATCTCAAAGTCACTTTTTTCCCCTTCACACTAGCTAGCCTTTTCTTTCTATTTTTTTCTCCCATTATTGTCATGTCCAAGACAAAGTGCTCCAAAAATGTATCAAAATGATTATTTTCTTCCCCGTCAAAAGGACAAAAGGCTGCTATCTAACCATCTTTTGTTCACACTAAATATTCCAACTTCCAAGTAATAGTTTAAGCCTTTAAATGAGTCGATCACATAATCTAACAACTAAAACAATATCAAGAAGAAGGTTAATTTTGTCACTTAATATCTTGAAATTTATTAGTATTTCAATAATATGAAGAAAAGCAAACTTTATATTTTTTCTTTTGAAATAATGCGAACTTAAAATAAGATCAACTTCCTAGAAACTTCATAAAAAATAGAAAAAGCCAAATCAAAGTATATAAACTGATCAAACCCCGTTTAACGATAAAAAAATAATTACGAAATAGAAAAAATTACCTAATGACATAACTTAACTTATCTAAATATTCTTACCCTTTTGATTAATTATCAAAATCTCTAATTTGCATTCACTGATGAATAATCAAGTAGTAATCTAACTTGATTCTATATTTTAATGTATCTTAATACATGATATGAAGTATGTTGAATTTCAAATATTGAACTAATTACGTAATTGTGGGGTCCTCAATTTAATGTATCGGACGTTGAAGGATGTATTCGAAATTTATGAAAGTTTTACGAAATAATTAATATGCACTCCAAATTTAATGTTGTTATTGACGATAACAAAAGCTATAACCAAAAAAAAAGAAAAGAAAAGAGAAGTGATGTAACAAATAATTTAATACCAGAACGTGTAGAATTTGGAAGAAAGGTTGATGGTAATAGATAAGGGTGTATAGATCAAACCGTCAAGTCAAGCCGAACCGACGAACTAAACCAAATTGAGAAAAAAAATCGACTTATGGTTTGGTTTGATAGATTTGACGTTAGAGAAAAAAAAACAATCATTCTTGGTTTGGTTTGGTGTTGACTAAAAAAAGTCAAACCGAACCCGAATCAAACCGACATATATATATATAATTATATTATAATTATAATTATATATATATATATAATATTATAATTATAATTATAATTATAACTTTTTACACATAAAATATTAATTAGAATATACTTTTTAAATACTTTTTCAACTAGTTTTAGTAATTTTCAATAATTTGAAAGTAGATGTAGACATATATTCAGATGTGGGCCTTTTAGTTGTAATATTTTTCCATTAATTGCTAATTAAATGATTCAAAACCCAATATAAATTTAAAACCTAAATTTTTCACTCTTCATCTCACTTTTTAGTTTCAAGAGAGTTTTTCGCTCCTCATTTTTTCATAATTGTGATTTTTCATTAGCACATGAGTGAAAACATATATTTGATCTAGTCTTCGATCACAATATAATTATAAAAACTAAAGATTATAAAAAAAACCCGAAAAAAATGAAAGAACCGACTAAAATCTAAACCGAAAAAATTAATTTTATGTTGGTTTGATTTGGTTTATAGTTTTAATAAACCGACATGATTTTTTTTTTTTTATTTTTTTTTTTATAAAAATCGAACCAACCCGACCTATGTACACCCCTAATTATAGATACTATTTATGATTGATTATTCTTCCCATCCCTTTTGAAAAATGTTTGGGTAGGTATGAAGAACCATGTCTGCATTTACTTGTTATATATAGTTATAATAAATAGTTTTTCTTTCATTAAGTTTGTATGGCAATTAAATAAATTATAAAAAAAAATACATAAATAAATTACAACTTATTAAAAGTTAGACAATTTATGATCTATTACCTATTGGGTAGTCATTAATTTTTTATCAATGTAGGTCCGGCTTTTGTGTTACTACATTGCTTCATATTTTCGAACTAATTTGTTATATTTTTGGGTTATTTTTACTCTTGCCGTTTAACTTTGGGTGCATATTGTTCGCAATAAATTTTCGTTGTGTACGGAAAATCAACTGCAAGCAAAATAAATAAAAGAAAATAATATTTTTATTAATATGAATCTTGCGGGTACAATTCTGTTATTTTCTTGATTCTTCTCTCCTAAATTTAGCAATGATTCGAGGGCCTTCAGTAGCGTGTTTCCCGAATCGTTGAATGATTTGGACTCCTAGAGACGTATTTCAATCGTCTGGGACGTCGGAAAGTATTTTGTCGTTTTGGAATAATCTCCGGGAAGAACTCCGTTGATTGTTCTTTGCAAGAACTTGCTAGTCAATGCTGACGTTGTCAATATTTGTCAAAGTGTTCCTTTTTCCCGGCCCACCATAGCATGTCATGTTACCCCCTATTTATAGTTGTAGGGGATAGGTCTGGTTGCTTGTGATTGACCGAAACATGTCACCTTGACACTTGGTGACTTTTGACTGGTTCTTGAATTTGAATGAGATTTCCACATCATTTGTACATGTGGAGGCGTCTCATTGGTCTTGGATTTGACTGGGATGCCACGTCACTTGATGAGTTTGGGCTTCCAAGTGTAATGAACCTTGGGCTTGAATTTAACAAAATGGACTGATTAATTTTTAGGGCCCAAATTAGTTAATAAACCCAAATGATCATGAATTAAATTCAACTTTTGTATGAATTTGACCCGTTGAATTTTGTATGTCTACAAATGCCCCTTACTTCGAGACTTGTCGATGTTGTAGGCTGGCCAAAAACTTGGCGACGAGACTCGAAGTACCTATGAATGTGTTTTCATTTTTTTTTTAAAGGTACTTGTTTCTTGTCGGTGCCTTCTAGGCAGACCACCACTTATGAGTGGTCTAAAATTTTTGCCACATATTTTCACGTTGCGAAAGCTCTTCTCTTGGTTAAGCGTGAAATAAATGATCCCTAATATTTGTCCAAGTCATTACACACTAGACAATATTGAGGCCCTTCCATATGGATTTGAAATAGGACCATATTGAGTAAAACCTTAACTTACTGCCCCTTGCATATTAGTAAAGATTCTTGCATTGAACTTTTGAACCAAACAAATATTAACTTTCCTTTGGTCCTCAAAAAGAATCAAATTTTTTTCAAAGAAATCTTTAAAACATGGTAATTTTCTTTTAGCTACTTGGAAACTTGAAATTCCTTGGGATCTTTTCTTCCAATCTTGCTACAACCTCCCTTATATATGAAATTGAGATTCTCTTCAAAACTTCTATATAAGATTTTCCCTTGTAGATGAAATTCATCAAAGCACTAGGTAGCTACATACAAAAAATAAAAAATAAAAAGTGTTCGATTGTGCTTGATCGTCGGACGGTGAAGCTGTGACCTTGCCCAATACGATTGACTCCACAAACTGCTCCTCAGGTAACTGTAACTTTCATAGCAGCCTATTTCATCTTGCTCGCTCAAATTTGCGCGATTGCAATATAAAATGCGTGACTGCAATCGTGAGCTATTCATTTTTTTTTTACACTCAACTTCAGTTTTTTTTTTTTTAACTTATGTGTTCATAACGGTTAATCTTTATTCTCTTATTAATCCTCAGGAACGGTGTAGGGTGCTTCTAGTCTCCAACAATGACTTGTTTCAACGATCGTGAAAGTCCATACCCTTGCCTTGAGATCGTGGAAAACAACTCAGATTCGCATGTCAAAGTCCTCACTTTGAAAGTTCATCCTCCGGTGATTGGTGCCTTCTCGCTTGTTAGAAAGCCGCTGGAAACTTCCCTCCATCTGACAAAATGGTCAACGACGAAAACTAAGGACGTCATGGATAAGTTTTCGGGAAAAATTATGACTGAAAAGGTTCTCCTTTTGAAGTCTTCTACACATCAAAATGGTGTTGTTGCGACCTCTCCTAGTCGCAATGAAATCCTTAGCTATTGGCGTGTCCCTTCCTCTGGCTTCGAGGAGGTTCGATATACATCCGGCTACTGGGAGTGGATAGAAGACGTCCTTGCCCGTAATAAGGAGACCTTAGAGCGCAACAAGACTTATGATGCTGTTTTTGCTTCATTTTTCACGTATAACCATAACGATAATGTGCTCCAGGCCTTCTGTAAGAATTGGCGTCCTTCCACCAACACAGTTTCTACTTTTATTGGAGAGCTGTCCATATCTTTATGGGACTTGAGAAACATCGGAGGCCTTCATGTTCATGGGTCATTTTATGACGAAGTTATTCCCTCGGCTAAGGAGTTGACATATGTGGATGACAAAGGGAAACCTTTTTTCCCTAGAAGCTACTCACACTTATTTTCGGCATTCTACCGTCTTACAAAAGCAGTCACTGATGATGTCTCTTTTCTTGATTGGACTAATTTCTGATTTCGAGGACCAAGAAAATATGTTGAGCCTTCACAAAAGATGTCAAAAAATCGGACGAAGCCAAGGATGAATCATGATCCGTTGGAAAATATTGACATGAATTTTTTTACCATGAACCGAAGAAGAGAATGCCTCTTTTATTGAGCTAGGCGTGGAAAAATCACTGAGAGATGAAACTTATTTGGCGGCTTTCCCTGCATGTTGGCTCTGTAAATTTTTACTCCCCGACAAGAAGGCTGGTTGTATTCGTGCTAGCGTCTTCAAAGTCGCAAGCTTGATGGCTCATGGAGAAAAAAAAATTTAGCGGTCTCAGTTCTTGCAAGCATCTATCGCGGCCTCCGGGAGATCTCTATTTCTTCAAACTTGGGTTCCTGTCATGCACTCTTCCCCATTCATTATGTTTATGGATGGATAGGTGAGTATTTTGAAACTTATTACCATGTAAACCGTTCGCAGCGAGGGGTGCAAATATGACTAATTTCAGGAGAAAAGATTGCAAAATAATTTGACCTTGTTGATGCTCGCAAGTTATCTCAACAAGTCAATGTAAAAAAACTTTCTCATTTGGACTTGCTACAAGGAAAAGAGGTACAAATTGATGATGGTGGCAAATTGTCCAATTCTTGGAGTGACTTCTTCATAGGCCTTCGTTCAAGTTTTGTCACTTTGAGGCATGATGATGATATGATCGTGGAGCCTTATAGACCTCATCGATTTAGTCGCTAATTTGGATTTTGTCAAGACGTTCCCGACATTCTGACAAAGCATCATTTTGATGGTTCACTGCTAGCTTTGGTTTAACTTTGGGATTCTTGTGTTCATCTTGGAAGTTTGTCAAAGCTTAACATACCAATACGTCCATTGGACAATGGACCTTTTATGTCTCGAGAAAATTCGGATTGGTGGCCAGCCCATCAAGAGACTATGTTAAGACGAAATACCCACATTATTTTAAGAGGTCCAAAGAAAAATGATGCCCCTTCATCAACCAAAGGAGACCAACTTCAACTGGATGGTCAAGACAAGCTTTCTCTTTCTTCAAAGTCCAAGGTGGTAACGGGTAATCCTACTCAATCTGTCCATGTCGCTACTAAATCTAATAATTCAAAGGGCAAGGATACACATATGGATAAAAGAGTAAAAAAAACCCTCATAGGCTCCCAGGGCAGTAACCATCTCCACTTTCGAAGTGATCAACGTTGTCCACAAAAGAAAGAAATCTTCTAGCCTGCCGGGTAAAGGCGTTAAAAAGTCGCTAGACATTGTGGGATTTTGCAGTGACACATCCAAACCACCTGTTTCACTCAATGGATTTGCTATTGGTAGTGCCGCCTCTAGTTCGAATGAAAGCAATGCTAGACAAGAACCACAATGGAAGCGTTTGAATAAAAAACATAAGGACTTAAGCGATCAACATCGTGAGTTTGCTGATTTAGATTCCATAAGTATTGACACTGCTATCTTTGAAGATGGTGCCACTGGTTCAACAATGCCCTTGGCTGATTTGGCACATCAGGTAATGATTACTTCTTTAATATCAGAACTTGCCGCTTTACTCAATATTAACTTCTTTTTTTTAGTTGGGTCTTATGGACGTTTCCAGCAACATATTTGGTGATGATGTATTTGGTGAGGATTGTATCACAAGCCCAAATCCTTCAAGTGTGTTAAAGAGTCCCAACCTTTCTCTTGACAATGCCATGACTCAAGCATCAAATAAGGATCCATCGACAAATTTGCCCGAAAATATTGAATATTTTTTAAATATTCCAACTACTGATATAGTGGCTGAAGAAAATGATAATAGACCTTCAAATGTCCTTAAGGATTTGGTTCGACCATTACAGCAAATTGCCCCACGTTTTGAACCACAAAAGGTTATTTTGGCTTTCAAGTTGTCCTACGTTTCTGGATTGTGGCGTACCTTGTGCGAATGTATTACACAATTCTCTGTCGAATTCTCCGAAAACCTCAAAGAGTTAGAGAAAGGTGTTGCTCTAATTCTTAAAGGTCTTCGGGATGTCAACGTCGTCGACATCTTTTCTTTGGAGGTTCTACTTGAAGACTTTTTTAAGAAGTATGGAGATTATGATGTTGCAAAATTTTCTAGTTCCCAAAAGATAACTAGAGATGCTCATCAGGAGTTGCTTTCCGTTGCGCAACATCGTCTTCATGCTGTAAATGAAGACAAACTCAAGATGGACAAGCGTTTCGCAGAGCTTCAAAAAGTCCTTGAGAGAGCCGAAAAAGAGTTAGTAGACTGGATGTCAAAGAAGAAGAAGACCATTTTGCTTATTGAAGAACATTGAAAGAAATTGTCCAAAAATCAAGAGAGTGTCACCAACATTGAAAGCGAGATTCATGCCCTTGAGAAAATCAGCCCACTGTCGGAAATAGAACCAAAGAGCTTGCTAAGCTAAAGGAAATCGCTGAGACAAGTCGCCTTCAGATTCTTGGCCATAAGCTTTTCCCTAAAAAAATTTTTTGTCTTTTTTTGCTTAAGAATTCTCTCTTTTTTCTTTTTAGTTTTACTTTGGATTTTATCACGATGTAATGACAGTCTTCCTTGGAGAAATAAAAGTGACACGCCAACATGTTCTTTTACTTGCTATGTAGTTTTTTTTTTAACTTGACACGCCAACATGTTCTTTTACTTGCCTTCCCGACTCATATGTCTTGACATCTGTGATATGAGATAAGCAACTTAAAATTATGAGTCACTTGTGTTGTTGGAATGGAAATTCTCAGAACTACAATGCACACAAAAGTCATGACCAAAAGATTTTTTTTTCACACTTGTGCAAATCTTTTGAACTTCGTGACAACCAATTTTTTTTCCAGCTTTGAATGGCTATAGTAAAAAAAATTCATGACTCAAACTAGGAGGGTTGAAATCACGAAGTTCTTATTCAGATGGCAAGCTAACTCATGTAAATATAATGTACGTAAAAATCATGGCCAAAGGTTCTCCGAATTTGCCCAGGTACCCTTCCGGAATCAGCCTTTCAGCTCTTCACGTCACTTTTTGTTTATTTTGTGCAGCCCCACGAAAATCCTCATATCTAGACATAGGAATATCAAAATCAAGATCCGTTTTTTGCGTTGGAAACTAGACTCGTAGAGCTACATGTAACGCAGGAATCACAATCAAATTGCACCCAAATAATCCCAGATATTGCTCCAAAACTGCTCTTCTTTTCTTGGTTCGGTAGTCTTATCAGTTTTGTGCAGCGTCATGATAATTTTTGTATCTTGATGTAGGAGTATCGAAATCAGGTGCCATTTTTTGCGTTGAAAACTAGATTCATAGATCTATGTATTTCATGAGAATAATAATCATATTACACCCGAATCATCCCAGATATTGTCTCAAAACTGATCTTCTAATCTTGGTTCGCTAGTTTTATCAATTTTGCATAGCGTCACGATAAATTTTGTATCTCAATGTAGGCGTATCGGAATTAGGTGTAATTTTTTTGATTGGAAAGTAGATTCGCATATCTACAACATACTTAAAAACCATACTCAACACTTTTACGTATTTACACAGATACGTCATCAAAGTCAGCTTAGTTCAGAATTTGATGGCTTATTTTCTAACTTTGAGCGGCTATGATAGAAAATTCATAACTTGGTGTAGGAGCTTTCGAATCATGAGCCTTTTTTTTCTTGTTGCGAGGAAGACTTTAGGATCTACCATATATATAAAAAAGATGATGAACACCTTTACGAATTAATAAAGATGCATTGTCGAAATCCATTTTGTCTTGCTTGTCTCTTCACCTTTGCACGTCCGCGGTAAGCTTAGCGAAGGAACGTCTAATCTCATGTAGTACCTATGTCAATTCAAAGTATTATTGTCGTGCTCAAACAATGACACGCTTTTCCTCCTTTTATTTATTTTTTAACTCATATGACTGAACTTAGAGTAAAAATACTCTAAGCGACTTACGTACCTCAGAAGGATCAAGTCATAACGTAGTTCAAGAATGATGAGTTAATTTTATTTTTTTAATAATTTTTTTCTCTTTTTTTTAGTTTATAGTTTATACTCGTGCCTTAAAGAGTGTAGCCAACCTTCAAGGAAAGTACTGCTTCAGAAACTTGCCGTTGATGGGGCCAACTCTTACACCATCTTGATCAATAATCTTATACGCACCAGTTGAATACGCTTCTTTCACTACATATGGTCCATCTCATTTTAATGTAAACTTGTCACCAATGCGTTTGTTGAGGATTATGGGTCTTCGAACTGTTAAGACCAAGTCACCTACTTGAAATGATCGTGGTCGCACCCGCTTGTTGAAAGCTCTAGCAAGTCGGGCTTGATAGCACTGCAACCTTTATTGCGCTTCTAATCTCATCTTGTCCAATGCCTCCAACTCTGCTAGACAAATTTGAGCATTATGTTTAGTTGTAAGCCCTTCTTGAATCGCAATTCACAATGATGGAATTTGTTGTTCTAATGGAAGGACCGCCTCTACGCCATACACCAATGAATAGGGAGTTGCTTGCGTTAAAGTTTTGAAGGTTGTACGATATGCCCACAAAACTTCACCGATCTTTTCATGCCAATCCCTTTTATTTTTTGCAACAACTTTCTTCAATAGGTTACCAAACGTCTTGTTAAAAGCTTCGGCAAGACCATTGGCAGGTGCATTGTACATTGAAGACTTGTACTGCTTAAAATTGAACTTCTCACACAAAGTCTTTATGAGTTTATTATTGAAGGGCATTCCATTATTCGTAACTATGCATCTTGGTATGCCATACCTGAAAATTATGTTTGACTTGATAAAATCAACAATATTTTCCTTTTTCACTTCTTTTAATGACATAGCTTTAGCCCACTTTGAGAAATAGACAGTAACAACTAATATGTACATTTTCCCTTTTGACAACTTTGGAAGAGGTCCAACCACATCTAGTCCCCAGGAATCAAAAGGCCATGAGGCCACAGTTGGATGAAGAGGCTCTGGAGACTAATGGATGTAATTAGCATGGAATTGACACGCTTGACACCTTTTGGCATGCTCTAGAAAATCCTCTACCATTGTCGGTCAATAGTAACCCATCCTTTTGATGCGGAAATGAAACTTAGGCCCTGATTGGTGTGCCCCACACATGCCGGAGTGTGCTTCTTCCATTGCCGGTTGAGATTCTTCTTTGTCAAGACACCGCAGGAATAATCTCTCGTAAGAACGACAAAATAATATTCCCTCATAAAAGATGAATCGTGGTGCCCTTCTCTTAATGTCTGCTCTTTTTCGTCGATCCTGAGGTAGTCTTCCATGCTCGAGATACTCAATTATTGGTTTTCTCCAATCTTTTTCTTCTACTGCTTGGACAGATGTATGATGACTTTCATTTATTTGAAGATCGAGACAACCAGGAATATCCCATCGATGACATACTTTCACCTTTGTTGACTCATTCTCTCCGAGTGCCAATGTGGTGGCTAAGTTAGCCAGAGCATCCGCCATGCAATTTTCTTCTCTTGGGACCTGATTTAGGAATACCTGATCAAACCTTTCAAGCAAAAGAATGGCATATCGATGATATGGCAAAAGATCTTCCTTCTTCATCTCATAACTCCCCAAAAGTTGGTTTATGATCAACTTAGAATCACCATGGATATCCAATTGTAGAATCTTTATGTCTAATTCTATTTCAAGGCCAACGATTAAAGCTTGGTACTCTACAGCATTATTGGAACATGTTTCACCCAAAACAAATGAGAATGGCAAGATTAATTTTTCTAGTGATATTAGTACAACGCCTGCTACTGCACCATCTCGACGTGATGATCCATCAAAGAGCATTGTCCTGGGTAGCAGTTCTTCAGTAAATAGTACATCTTTATCAGGAAACTCATCTGAAACCTCTCATTCTGCTGGCAAAGGATGATCGACGAGGAAATTGGCAAGTGCTTGCCCCTTCACGGTATTTTGAGGTGTGTATATGATCTCATATTGATTAAACAATACAGACCATCATGCTAGACACCCTAAAAGAACTGGCCGTGTCATTACAAACTTCACGGGATTGGCTCAAGAAATTAGCTTGATGGTGTATGCCTCGAAATAATGCCTTAACTTCTTTATCGCATAAAGCAAAGCTAAGCACATTTTCTCAATGGGTGTATAGTTTATCTCAGCTCCTATCAAGGTTCGACTTAGATAGTATAACGCTTATTCCTTCTTATCTTCATTCTCCTGAGCAAGAAGTGCTCTAAGTGATCGCTCTTGTGATGCAATGTAGAGTATCAACGGCCTTCCAGGAGTTGGTGCCCCTAATACGGGTGGATTCAACAAGTATCTTTTAATGCTTTCAAAAGAAATTTCACATGATTGATCCTAGTGGAAAGGTGCATCTTTTTTCATTAGATGGTTGAAGGGTTGATACCTTCCAGCTAAGTTAGAGATGAACCTTCGAATGAATGCCAAATTTCCTTGTAGACTACGGAGGTCTCTCAAGTTTTTTGGCTCAGGCATTTTTTGAATAATATCAATCTTTGTGGGATCAACTTCAATTCCTCGATGACGCACGATAAAGCCAAGAAACTTTCCCGAAGTAACCCTAAAGGCACATTTGAGTGGGTTCATTTTCAAGTCGAATTTTCTTAACCTCTCAAAAACAATGCGAAGGTATTCAAGATGGTCATCCCTACACTTTGTCTTTACCACCAAGTCATCAACGTAACATTCCATCCTCTTATGTAATATGTCATCAAAAATATTTTGCATTGCACGTTGGTAGGTTGCACCCGCATTCTTAAGACCAAAAGGCATAACTTTGTAATAATATATCCCTTTTGGAGTTCGAAATGCAGTACATTCTTCGTCCTTCGGAGACATTCTAATTTGATTATATCCGTAAGAACCATCCATAAATGTCATAGCTTCATGTCCAATTGTCGCATCAACCATGAGCTCTATGATCGGTATTGGAAAATCATCTTTTGGACATGTCTTATTCAAGTCTCAAAAATCAACGCAGACACGTATCTGACCATTCTTCTTCTTGAAAGGCACAATTTTTGAGATCCATGATGGGTACTTCACTTCTCGGATAAATTTGGCTTCGATAAGCTTATTGACCTCTGCTTTAATTTGTGTTACCAACTCGGGACGAAACACTCATTGTGACTGCTTTATAGGACGTGCCCCATTTTTTATCTCCAAATGATGAATAGCTACCTTTGGACTAAGTCCTTGCATTTCTTGGTATGACCAGGCAAAGACATCTTTTTACTCAACTAATAACTTAAAGTAATCCCTTTCTTCTTGTGGTGTAAGAAGCGCACTAATGAACGTTGGATGCGGGTCCTCCAAAGTGCTGAAATTAAGTTCTTTGAGTTCATCTACGGTTGATTGTATGCCATTCTTCAGTTGGGGTGGATCCTCTTGAACATCATCATCCACGCTATCCGAGTATGGACCTTCTTCCACTGTTATGTGGTAGGATGTTTGTGCAAGGTTGGAATCTTCTGATTGACTTTCTTCGAATGTCGTGATGGCTTCTTATTGCTCCTTCTTTGTCTCTCCACAAAACTGGTTAGTGAACACAATGGTGATTCTTTTAACTTTTAGCAAACCATCTGTGGTGATTTACAACACAACCTTTCTCTTCATACGTGATGGGAAGATACTATGAATGTCTTTGTCATCGATTCCTTCAAGAAAACCTTATTTTTTATTCTCCAGCAACCCTTTTTGCGCTAATGACTTTCTTGTGGTTCCCAAATGCCTAAAGACAGAACCTCTTGAGGTGTCGGCCTCTTCTTTCATTTGTTTAGAGGCTCTATTTTTGCCCTTACAACCCAATCTTTCAAATATAGAGACACGAGGTGTCAATCTTCCTATGCATTCAATCACAGAAGTTTTCTGTGGAATTTTCTCATCCTCGGATTCCTTGTCTTTTTCTACTGAGGCATAAAGTGATGAAGTTGTTTATTTGCCCTTCTTAGTATAAATTCGAAGAGGTTCCGGCAACTTGAATCCCAGGCCAAACTTAGGAGTGACAACATAATGACCTTGCTTTCTCAACTTCATTTGTGCCTCTGTAAGACCATGTATCTTCTCACTAGTGACCTCATCTTTGAACTCACCTAGTCTTGTCGGCTTGGAAAAATCGTATCTCGATTTTCAAGCAGCGTAAAGGCTTTCTCACCAAACTGACATTTTGTTTTATGAGCCAAAGTATTGCTTCCTGGAAGCTCAGCTGTGATAGATGAAACCTGTATAACAGGGACATTCATAATCTTCTTCAAATCTTGGAATGCCTTATGGCTCATCTATCTCCTTGGAGGGTGGCTTTGTTGAGTATATACTTCCCACAAGGTTTGTCCCTCCTTTCGACCATCACGAGGGATGTAGCGAAAAACAAAATGTTCTTCATCCACCTTCGTATGCATGCCTCCTTCAGATGATGAAAGCTTAGTGGAAAATTTTTCAATTCTTTCCTTAGGCATCTTAACAGTAGCCCGCTGAACCTCTATTTATTTTGGAACAACATTATTTGGGTTGGATAGTATTGATTTCTCCATACCCAATTCACAAGAATCCAAGTAGAATTTTGCATCTGCAAAATACGACTCTGTCTCAGTGAAAGGATTGACATCCACATTAATTTTGACTACTTCACCATCCTTTACATACTTTATGCATTGATGTAAAGTAGACGACACCACTCCATTTTCATGCATCCAGGGGCGTCCGAGAAGCAAGTTGTATGATGTTTTGGCATCAATAACATGAATCAAAATGTTTGATTTTATGTCGCCAATGGATAATCCTACACGAATCTTTTCCAAGGCTCGTTGTCCTCCTTGATTGAATCCTTGAATCGTTATGTTGCTTTTGGATAATTCATCAATGGAGATTCCAAGACTTTTGGGCATTGTCTTTGGCATGATATTGACTGCCGAATCATCATCGATCAATATGCGATTGAGATGTTGTTCTCGAATAGCCCCTACCACAAACAAAGGTTTGTTATATAGTTTAGACCCTAACAATAAATCTTCATTCGTGAAGGAAATTATAGCACAACATGATGCGACTTCTCTATTAGCATGAAGTTCTTGTGCTATCGTTGGACAATGCCCTTCTTCGCATTCATTTACTTTATCTGTGCTGGAAACTACATGTGTGGCACCAATTTAACTATCTTCAAGGAATTTTTCCAAAAAGAACTCATACAATGTAACAGGCCTTCGGTCCTTTCGTGATAATGTGCCATCGACCATCTTGCTAGTATCAAACTTAACACTTTTTGGTGGTCGTATATGCTCCGCGTTATTCTTCATCACTCTTGGCTTAGGAAGTCATATTCTTAGAACCGCCTGATACCTCATTTTCTTACGAGAAACCAAGGTCCAATCATCATCATCATTGCCTTTAGATTTTTTGTCTGTTCCCAATGATCCTTTAAGAGTCTTCCTTGGAAAATCTACTTCAACTGGATCGAAGCTCCCAAACTGCAAGAAGATTGAGCTCGGCATGGTTTGCAACATTGAACACTCTTTCTTCTCGGGAATGATACTAGCGTGATTTGCCTCTACTGTTTCATCCACGTCGATGATGATTTTTACTTCACTTACTAGCGTCATGATTTTCTCCTTCAAGATAAAGCACTTTTCCGTTGGATGGCCAACGACGCGATGATACTTGCAGTACTTGGGATCATTGATCTTATTGATTTCCTCCGGCCTTTTCGATTCAGGAAGATCAATCATTTTCTTAACTAGCAATTCATCCAGTATCATAGGTACATCTGATTCTGGGAACGGATAAACCTTAGCTTCTAATTCTTTCAAGGTTGGACGACGTTTATCCTTTCTTGGATATTGCCTCGAGCCTTCATCTTCTTTCACCTTTTGCTTGGTTGTGACCTTCACAGAAGTTGCTTTCATAGCCATAGACTCTTTAGCCTTTGGGGACATACCTTTTTTAAACTCTATTTTCTCTTTCATCGGGTCAATAAAAGGAGATGCCTTCACATGACTTGAGATGCTTAAATCCATGTGGTGTGCCCGAGTAGCCAGCTCTTCAAATGTTCGCGGTTTGATTCTTTGCAGTATGTATAGGAGGCCCCAATGCATTCCTTGAATGCATATTTCTATCGCAGATAGTTCATAAAGGAGATCTTTGCAGTCCAAACTCAATGACCTCCATTGATTGATGTAATCCGTTACAGGCTTATCCTTTTTTTGTTTAGTGTCTGTTAACTCTATCATGCTCACAGTTCGTCGGGTGTCATAAAATCGATTGAGAAATTCCTTCTCGAGTTGCTCCCAACTATCAATTGACTCATGCTCCAAGTCAATATACCAGTCAAATGCGTTCCCCTTCAATGAACGAACAAACTATTTTACCAAGAGATCGCCATGTGTTCCAGCGTTGCTACATATTTCGACAAAGTGAGCAATGTGTTGTCTCGGGTTTCCCTTGCCATCAAATTGTTGCAACTTTGGTGGTTGATAGCCCGTTGGCATAGGTAGACAATCAATTCGTCTAGTGTAAGGCTTGGAGTAATACAACGAACTCTGTGGTTCTCCACCATATTGAGCCCTGATGGTGTTTGTTATCATGTCTTGCAATTGTTGGACAGATAAAGCGGCAACCAAAATAAATTGTTTCTCCTTCTGAAATTTAGACTTAGCAGGTAATTCCTCGATATCTTTGTCCTGTGGAGTAAAACCGGGTGGATAGGTAGGGACGTGACTCGACTCTCCTGGTTCATTGGCCTCCAGTTTGTTCATGAGTTGAGCGATATGAAGATTCTTATCGCCAACCGACTTCTTTAGGGCTTCAATGGTTTGCTCCATTATTGCGAATTTCTTGTCCATGTCAGCTGAGTCAGCCATTAAGGCATTGACCTTCGTTGAAACTGGCGAATTCGTTGAATCTTCAGGTTCACCAAAGTTGGATCCGGTTAGATAAAGTTTGCCAAAGAATATGGATGCAAGATTTCTCCTATCAGTCGTCACATAAGAGTTGTTATTTTTTGTCATCTCCAAAGAAGTGAAGTATTCAGATTTACCCAAGCCACTAGCCTTGAAATTTCGGCGAGTAATTGGTCCAACACGACTGAGGTCAGCAGATGCAGCAGTAGAACCCTTGGATTTAACACCGTTTGTGTTTTTGAAGTCCATCACAATGGTTGAATTTGTAGCTTCCGATTTGCAGGAGGAAAAGATGAAGAGCAGAATCGGTCCCACTGGGCGTGCCAAAATTTGTTCGCAACAAATTTTTGTTGTGTACGAAAAATCAACTGCAAGTAAAAATAAATAAAAGAAAATAATAATTTTATTAATATGAATCTTGCGGGTACAATCTGTTATTCTCTTGATTCTTCTCTCCTAAATTTAGCAATGATTCGAGGGCCTTCAGTAGCGTGTTTCCCGAATCGTTGGATGATTTGAACTCCTAGAGACGTATTTCAATCGTCTGGGACGTCAGAAAGTATTTTATCGTTTTGGAATAATCTCTGGGAAGAACTCCGTTGATTGCTCCTTGCAAGAACTTGCTAGTCAATGCTGACGTTGTCAATATTTGTCAAAGTGTTCCTTTTTCCCAGCCCACCATAGCATGTCATGTTACCCTCTATTTATAGTTGTAGGGGTAGGTCTGGTTGCTTGTGATTGGCCGAAACATGTCACCTTGACACTTGGCGACTTTTGACTGGTTCTTGAATTTGAATGAGATTTTCACTAATTTGTACATATGGCGGCGTCTCATTGGTCTTGGATTTGACTGGGATGCCACGTCACTTGATGAGTTTGGGTTTCCAAGTGTAATGGACCCTGGGCTTGAATTTAACAAAATGGACTAATTAATTTGTAGGGCCCAAATTAGTTAATAAACTCAAATGATCATGAATTAAATTCAACTTTTGTATGAATTTGACCCGTTGAATTTTGTATGTCTACACATATATACTCTCCAACTATTGAAAATGATACGTATATACCCTTCAGTTAGACACTGCGCGCCACGTATCCTCATCCTAAAGGAATTAACCCATTTCCCATTAGCAATTTCTCCCCTAATCTACCGGCGAAATGTTTATGTTGCCGAAGTTGGAAGCGAGTTTTGTCCACCCCTATTTCTCAAAGAACCAATAAACCAATGTGGTCAGAAAAGATTTCTATAAAGAAATGGGTTAATTTCCTTAGGATGAGGACACGTGGCACACATCGTCTAACTGGAAGTTATATACTTGCCATTATCAATAGTTTGGGGGTATATAAGTATCCAAAATTAGATGGCAAGGGGACAAAAATTCAAAAGTATAACAAAAGATGTGTACATATCATTTTTAAGGGTACAAAAAATTCAAAAGTATAACAGAAGATGTTTACATATCATTTTCAATAGGTTGAAGGTATATATAACTTTTTTTTGTTCTCAATACTTTTGGATAATTGGCTTAGAGAAATGACTTATTTATCAATTTAGTTTATTTTGATCCATTTAATTTTCCATTTACAACCCCTAAATAGACTGAATAATATCTGATTAAATTTCCAAAACAAGGACAAATAGATGTAAAAAGTTTGTTTACAGTATTAAGTATTGAAACACTAGTTTTTTTGTTTTTTTTTTGTAGTGTTGGCTTAGGTAAAACCGTCCAATGTTCCTGTCTAAATCATAGACTTCTAAGTCTATAAACGTTACCATTAAAGGATGAAACATTTGTCATTTGTTTGGAGTACAATTATTCTTATCACTAACAAATTAAAGTTTAGCCGACTCTTAATAAATTAAATAGAAGTATACAGATGACTTTTCAAAATTTTCTTTGTGGAAACTAGCTAGCTAGCATCTCAAGTAGCATACACAACTTGTTTGGCTAAACTTTTGAAAGATTAAAAGTATTTATTTATTATTATTATTTTTTTAAAAAGCAAGATGTGTGGTTAAGTTTTTGGCAGAGAATTAGTGTTTTTGAAAGTGGTAGAAATTGTTTTCAAAAGCTTTAAAAAGTATTTATTTACCTAATAACACTTTTGAAAAAGAATACCCGTAGGGACATTCTGTAAAAGTTTGATAAAACCATTAAACACACTTATTTCAAATAAACACTTTTAAAAAATAAGCTAATTTTCAAAAAATTGGCCAAGCATACTCTAACAAAATAAGTTCCTAATCACTGACTTCCATGATTTAGGTATATGAAAATGACCATTATAAAGAGGGGGGATGGGGGGGGGGGGGGGGGGGGAGAGAACACATTGCAAAGGGTTAGCTAGTTAGGCCAACCAGCCTCTTTAAGGATGGAGATAGATTCTATATGATTAGTTCAAAATTATTAATGGTCCCTATTGTTTATTTATGGTTCTTGAACATTCAACAGAGGCAATTCTTGGTATCCATACTAATTAATTACCAAAAATAATAGTACGGATCAATAATTCAAAGTAAATGGATTAATACTTGCTTAACACGTTGTTTTAATCAATTAAATTTGTTTGGTTAGGCCAAGTGGAGCCGGTACATTGCTGACCAATAACCGGTCGCTTTCAGAGGTTGATTTTAATTTTTAAGATTCTTAGCATCGAACAAAACAAATTATATTCTTAAAGAAATAGATTCATATATGTTATTTGTTACTTATTTATGATTTAAGTACATCTTCATATATAAGTTTATATTCTGCATAAAAAGTATTGCGTATAAATGATTGGTACGTAACTAAATAATATTGCATCTGTGGTAACATTATGTATTAATTAGGGGATATTGTCTTTATTTACTTCCTAGCTAACATACTAAAGTGTTTGGTATATAAAAAGTAAGCCTTAATAAATTTTAATGACGTCTTTTAAAGTCGCGTGAACATAGGTTAACAAAGTTTATTAAGTAGCATGCCTACAATGTGCCATCTATATATCTTTTAATTAAATTAAGCATTTGATTGTTTACTTAATTAAAGGTAGATGAGAAGTGAATGGAAATTAGAATATGTGCTAGAGTAAGATACAAGATGAGTAGAGCAACAACAACGTATATATATATATATGCAGTATGATCACACAAAATAAATATAACATGAGTAGATTACATGAAAAGATAATACCACCCAAAATAGGGATCGTCAACATGACTCAAATTAGAATGCAACATGGCAAAATAACGTGGATGCGCAGAGGAAATTAAATAAATACACTAACACCCATTTTTGCATTAATTAAAGTCAATTTCTATATACAGATAATATAAAAAATTTATATATAACTAATGCAGTCAACATATTTATGGTGGTAATTTTCTTTATTAAATTACCAATTATTATTTCTCATAAAAATCTAATTTATAATTATCGTATAAATTTTAGACTCTTTTGCAAGGTGGCCTAGTGGGTAGAATACTAACGGATCGATTGTATTATCCCTTATTTGGTTACTAAAGATGATATAATTTAAATTCAAAGTCAGAACTAGCCGTGGAATATAATAGTACGAGATTAATTTTATTTTTAAATTAAAAAAAATAACAAAAATACCCAAAAGTTCCTCAAACCCCCTTTCTACTAAATTAGAAGATATTTTTTGTCAAAATAACTTTCCTAAAAATTTAGCAATACACGTTAATTATTAATACAATCAATAATACCAACATAACTAATACCAAAACAACTAATTCTTTTTTTTCCTCAATATAAAATAACTAATTTCAACGTAACTAATTCCTAACATAAGTACTTTTGTTCAAACCAAAGGACCCTAAGAGATATGACTTTGGTAGACCATTCTCAATAATGTTGATTGAGGTGCAAGATATATTTGTTGGTTTTTAATTTGTTTGCATGAATTGACCCAACTCTACCCATATCTTTCTCATTTCATGTCATCGATCGTTTTGTTGTCTTCATACCTAGCCCCCCGCAACCCAACCCAACCCAACCCCAAGAAAGAAAAAAGAACTAAATAAATACATAGAACTGCAATATTATTTACTGCTATAATATAACTATTATTTCTTTCTTTACCTCTCTTTGTCATTCCCCATCTTTTATCATGCCTATGAAGAATGAATCTTATACACTTGACGTGAAATTTCCTCACTTTATAGGGCGACGTAAGTTGAACTCATGATGTGTGTCTATACTTTTTTCACCTTTGATAAAAAATGTGCTTAATTTGAAAATTCCCTTTAGTTACTTCATTTGATCATGATTTTATATTCTAAGATCAATTATATTAAACATACGTAAAATAAGCTCTCTTTCTGAAATCCACATCAATAATTTCTTTTGATTGAATTTTCTCTCATATATATTCCAAATTAGAATGGTGAAAATAAAGTCACCTTTATTGAGAGCATCTTACCCACAAAGTAAGATTTTTGACTGTTTAACAACACATACATGCAGAAATGACTAGATTTGTTTTGATCTTTAACTTTTTGTTCCAACTCGTGGATTCAAGAAAATCCAATAAAATAGCAGTGTTTAATTTGGCCTACTTGATAATGACAAGATGCATAGTGATAAAGGTTTTCAGTACACAGCACCATAAAAAGAGCAGCTCATTAATAGCAAACGAATACAAAAACAGTGAAACTCATTGAAGAAAGATCGTGTCATGAATGTGCTCTTTCATTGAGTCCATTTTTTACAGCTTATACTAAAAACAACACCAACTCCAACTGCCTGGACATGTCAGGCGCGGACCTAGCTATAAAATTGTGGTGCTCCGACATCTGATGCAGAATAGGTATAATTATATAAAAAATATATAAAAATTGATATAAGATGGAAAAAAATACATGTGAAATCAATAACATAGCTGAGTGCTTTGATTTTCATGTGGAACCTTAAAGCTTTGGATGTCAGTATATGTATTTGAACCTCCTGAGCACCCACGACTCCTAAATCCTGAATTCGTCACTGCCTATAGTGGTTAAGTACAACAACTTGAATCTTTTATTTTGTATTTCAATAATAATACTCCAATATATATATATTTGATATGATCTCACAAGTATGCCCTAAAAAGGATAAAATAAACGAACACAGGCCTTTCCTCGATCTATAGGTAGATATATTGTTTTTGATAAACCCTAGATTCTAGTATTCTACAAGAGGGGAAGTAATCAGTAGTCAATGGTACCATTATTTTGTAGGTGAAGTTTTATGGATGCAACCAACGTGAACGTTAAAATTAAATGCTTTTCGTTTTCCAATAGGACTAAAAAAGAATAGAATAGAATATTGCTCGCTAAAGTAAAATAGTACTCCCTCCGTCCCATTTTATCAGTCCCAAATTGGCTAAGTTGATGTCCCATTTTACTTATCAAGATAAGACAAACTTTTCTTTCCATGTTTTACCCTTTGCATTAGTTACCTTTTTTTAAAATTAAAATGTAAACATCATTTAATATGAATACTTTGGTAAACTACCCGTGTTATTTATTATTTTTCGTAATTGTTGTGTCATCCCAATTTGGGACAAGTAAAATGGGACGGAGGGAGTAAAAGAAAGACACACATAAAGAGAGAAAAAATGAAAATAAAATTTTTCAGAAACTCAGACATATCTTCTGATTCCAAAGAGAAAATAACAAAAAGTCTTCAAGAAAGAAGTATATAGTATATACACATGAGAGAATCCTAAGTCCCTTCCATTCAGACCTAAAACAGTGGTCATATATATAGTATACAGCCTGGGAAAGTTACAAACTTTTCTCCATAGTTTTCTCTTGTAGTAATAATATAATGATGGCAATATATATATATATATATGGAAAGCATATTCCTACCTTTTCTTTTATATTTTTATATATGTTTCAAAAACATAGAGGTGAAGACGACGATAATAATAACATATGACATGTAAGGTCCAGAGAGGATGACCGGATATAGTGTACGCATATGTTAATCCAATTTTGTTAGATAGATAGATTATTTATTAGAAATGGACCCCTTTTCTAGATGAGTCTTATAACTATTTGACAAAAATTTTGGAAAGTTAAATGTTTAATTTATTTTAGAGAGTTGAGATACTTGATGTATATATAAAAATTTATACCAATTTTTCGTTCCTCTTATTCTTCTTTGATATCATTGTATAAATATATTCTAATTTCTTTTATTTTTATTCATTTTTTTCGTAAGAATAATTGCATTTATTTGCTCACAGATTTTTTTTTTTTCATGGTGATTGTCCAGTTTATTTGCTTGGATCTTAATTTCTTCATTCATCAAATACTAATTTCGATAATTAAATTTTTGACCTTTGACTTGATCGATTTAGCTTCTTCTTTTTTGTATGTGTGTGCATATACATGCTTTTATATTATATTTTGTGAATTAATTTAGACTATTATGATGTAAGATGGACATTGCCATAACATAATAATAGTAATAGCATCCTTTTATGTTTTAAATTAAACTAGAAGCTACACAAATTCAATAGATGTGATAAGATCCTATAATCTCAAAAAGTTTCACTTCTTTATTTTATTTAATGAATTACTTAATATTCATTTTCATTCTTGAAAACTTTAATCTCAAAATATATCTATATTTAATTTGAGTTAATGAGCAAAATTTTTATATTGTGAATTATGTTTAATTTACATTTTTTTGTGCAATTTACGAAAGTGAATAAAAAAATTATAGGTAATTTTGCACATCAAATTTCTATCTATACATAAATAACTATCAAGGTATGTTGTCATGCTTATTTAGCTTTTTAATTATTTTACTATTATTTATCATTAACACTAATTTTTTATTTTTTTATCACACTTACTTACCTAAAGATAAATTATAGAATAAACAATGAAACGTCGCCTAAAAATAAATTATAGGACGAACAAATTTAATTAGGAAAGGTTGCTTCCACATCATTTAATAAACTGTATAATATTTTAACTTAAAACTATGATAAATTTTTTTTGAAGAGTTTGAAAAGTCAAAAGAAGATCAGTAATCAAATTTCATATTTATAATTATATTTTTGAAAGAATTTAAAATAATCTTTTATACTTTATCATAAATTTATTGGTATAGTTTGAGTAGGAGTTTTACAGAGTAGGAATAGAGTGCAGGGCTAAAGCGGGATGGTGGAGGTAAATTTTGGTGTGTGTGGGGGTGGGGGTGAGGGAGGGGGAGGTAACGATAGAAATAAAGTTTTATATTTTTTATAATGAACAATATTATAAATTGTATGTGCATAATTTTTTAATTGAGAATGGTAAATTTTGAAATTTAGACTAAAAAGATTTGAATTAGAGAAATCAATTACTTTTAGTGCAGTTAGTTGTTGATTTTAAATCGATAGATCAAAAAATTAAAATTAGAAATGAAAGAAAAAAACGTAATCACAAATCTTAATTAGTTAAAAATATAAACGTAAAATTTCAACTACAAAATAATAATAATTTAAAATTTTATATTAATTATTTTGAAAATCAACAACAACATATAGTTATATAAGAATAGTAATTTCATCCTTTTCATATAACATCTAAAATAATTACACTTAATATATAAATGTGTCATTCTTTTGATGGCTTAATAAAAAGGAAAGTATGTCATATAAATCGAAATAAAAATAGTTCAATATTATAGGTTAAAATTTAATTTTATATAAAAAATGAAAATTGAATTTCTGAGCATGTCGAATGAAGGTACTATAAATGTACAGATTTATTCAAACAAAATTATACAAATCATGTTCAAATACATTTCGAGAAAAATATTTATTCTGATAATTTTGCTTTTAAAGTACGTCTACAATAATTGAGATACATCTTCTCATTGAGTTATTCGTCCAAAAAGTATAAACTATTTATAATGTTTGCTGAAAATAAAAGTATTAAAAATTAATATTGTATACCATACAAAATGTTACTATATATTAAGAATGAACCAAAATACGATTGAAAATAAAATATTATAGATAATTGATTTTAAAAACTGACAAGTAAATAATAGGGATGTGATTATCTTTCTATTATTTGCACAATATGTGTGTGTTTGGTATGATAGAAAATGTTTTCCAATTTTTCCCTGTTTGGTTGTAATGAAATATTGGAAAAATATTTTCCACAACAACTCATTTTCCTCCATTTGATGGAAAATGACTTCCCTCATGGGTCAAGGAAAGTCATTTTTCAGAAAATGACAAATGAGACTTATGACCCCATCCCCATCCCTTTTTCCCACCTCAACAACACTCATATTCATATGACTCAAAAAATTTGCATTCTCAAAAATTTACATTACTCGAAAATATTTTTCACTGTGTTTTACTTTAATTTTTCACTGCTTAAAATAAAAAAAAGTGAAACCCAATTTTTTTTTTCCATTTTCAATGTTGGTTGAATGTATTGTTATTTTCATATTCATAGAAAAAGACTTATCTATATTACTTTTGCTAATTGCATATTTTAACTTGTAATAATCTATTAAGTGTTTAAATTTTCTATGTACAATATTCTAAAATATTAAGCGAAATACACGTGACTATCATTTACTAGCGTAATGCGAAATTTCAAATAGAAATTCAAGCAGTTGATAGGTCATATGTTTCCCTAAACATTTTGTGATGGTCCACGTATGAAACTAATTAAAAAAGGGCATATTAGGTATTTTGGGCGGACTATTTTTTGTGATCGTCCACGTAGAAAAGTCTCCTATTGGATTCCCCCAAATCGGTTTCCGCAATCCCTAACCCGTTTCTCCACCGGTCGCCGTCATTCATATTTTCCGGCCACCCAACTTCAGCCGCCGACGGCACGGATGCCATTGGTATGTATACTTTTTTTTATATTGGGAACTATTGCGTATTTGATTGCAAAATGATGGGTAAATTGAGGGTTCTAAATATACCCTTTTTTGTTTAATTTATTGAATTATTCAATTTGGCTTGGTTCTTGTTGTACATGTAGTGAACTGTGAGTTAGGGTTAAGAGTACTGAACAATTCTCCTAGATTGTTTGTTACTCAAGTAATTTGATAATCAAACTTCAGAAACAGGAATTCAACTAACCCAATTTGTAATATCTGCAATGGCACATACTAAAACATACAGTATCTCTTTTCTGTTTGCTTTTTTTAATAACCGTGGTGATCGTGTCAGTTTGTATGGACCTACACTAATTACATAGGATATCTGCTACCTATATAGGTCCGAGGGGATCATTGCACTGTTTATACACGGTTAAATTTTTTTTTTTTTTTTTAATTTTTATGTATATATAGGATGTTGAACCACCTTCGATTGCTTCATGTGTTTACTTCAAGGCTAGGACAGATGGGGAAAGATCACCTAGTTTATTTTTTGTCTCGGCTGTGATTTGAACTTGAGATCTCATGATACTCAACTCATTTTGCTGAAAACTGAGCCACACCCTTTAGTGCTTTCTATTTTACTTTTATGATTTGATATGTAAGGATTTTAAAAAGTATAAGCTTGTACTCCAAGAAATTTCAATCTTTTAGTTCATTTTGTGAACAGCCATTTACCATGAAGTTAAGAATTAGAGGAGTTATTTGTTTGTTAATGTTTAGCTCAATAAGTATTGTCAAACCCCCAGAGATTTCAGTACTACTGTCGTCATCTTTGATGAAGTTCAATACTAGTAATTAATATAACTTCTTGAGTTAAAGGTAACTGTTGTTCTTGAAATCTATGTTGTTTGGACTCTCCAAAAATGTTGCTTTACCCGTTTTGGATTCCTCGAAAATGCATTACTTGTGAAGAGTCCGATATTTTCAGAGCTAGAGCAACAACAACAACAACAACAAACCCAGTGTATTCCCACACAGTGGGGTCTGGGGAGGGTAAGATGTACGCAGCCCATACCACTACCTCCGGAGAAGTAGAAAAGCTGTTTCCGATAGACCCCTTCAGAGCTAGAGCAACATAGCTTGAAATTGAATCATGATTGCTGTTTTGGAGTTGCTGAAATCAAATGTTCAACTAGATATATAGGGGCACAATGACATTTTCCTTAGTGCTTAAATTTTCTTGTTTTTTTTTTCTTTAAAACCCTATGATTGTTAGATTCAACTTATCAAAGAAGAAAAATGCTGATAAAAGTGATCTACATTGGAAAATAGTAAAGAGTGAAGACAGGAAATTTTCAAAGAAAATCTGGTTCTTTACTGCATCATTTACCAATAGAGACATGTGGTAAATGTGCAAATGCAATTGGAACTTTCCAGGTCCATTGAAGCATAGAATTTTGAATACAATTGTAATTACAGCCCACTGACGTAGAATTTTAAATATATCTGTTACAGCCTACAGATTTTGAAGCATAAGAAAAGAAGCATCCAGCATTGACCTTTCCAACAAATTGTCCTCATAGTGTTACTTGGGTCCGACCTATAGTTGAGGCGTCGGAAGCATCTGCGCCAGGCAGACTACCTATAGGGATATCTGATACTTTTAAAGTCCAGGAACGAATGCTTATTAAGGAATCAGTTAGCTGATCTGTGATTACAGGGTTCCATCATCTGGCTTATTATCTGCTCGGGAATGAATTAAGTCACTTCACTCCAAAGTACTGGTGCAATGGAATTGAATGCTAATGAGACCACAGCAAGGCCAGTAAACTCTAGAAAGACGGATATCGGGGGTAAACCATTCATACTCATCATATGTGGCAGCCTTGTCTACTACCACTGTGCCTATCGGAATTCCAGTCTCATCTCTCTTGTATCGGATGTCTTTATTGTACTCCTTTGTTCCCTCGCCATTCTAGGCCTCCTCTTTCGCCAAATGAACATCTCGGTACCTGTGGATCCGCTTGAGTGGCAGATATCTCAGGACGCTGCGAACAGGTTTTTTGCCTGCCTCGCCAATACTGTTGGTGCTGCTGAGTCTGTTCTTCGGGTTGCTGCTACTGGTCATGATAAGCGCTTGTTCTTTAAGGTTGTGGTTGCTCTGTATGTGCTATCAGCTCTTGGAAGGATAGCCTCGGGTGTTACCATTGCCTATGCTGGACTCTGCTTTCTTTGCCTTTATATGCTTGCTGAGAACTTGCAATTGATTAGCTCTAGATATACAATGAGACGGGACTGCACGAACACAGTTCAGGACGACTAAATTGAGTTGATCTGTTTCAAAATTGAAAGGGACGAAGGAAGGAGTTGATGCATTATTTGCAACTCTTGCTTCCAGTTTTGCCAGGTTCATCGCGTGTTTTTGTCATATTAATGTGAATTCTCTTTGTACTCATGTTTGCAGCCTAGTGATTTCCTTACATATCCCTGTAATATATTCCCAGTCCCATGATGATATAAGTTGTTAGCTCACTGTATAAAATGTAAACACTTGTGTTGTCAATTGAAAGCTAAGTATTTTCTTTTTAAACTAAAGCAAGTACTTTATTATGATACCTACAAGATTGGGATTTACAATCTTTGTGGACCTTTTGGATTTCGATGGCCAAAGTGGCAAACCACAAGAATGAAACTAAAGTATATAAGGATTACTTTGCATATTAGATGCTTTACAAAGAGGAAAGTGGAATTGATTTCCAATAACATTGGTCCATACTCTTGGGTTGTAGGAGAATCCTAACTAATTGTTCTAGTTGTCACATTTTGCTAGAGCCATTATATTAGAATTGTTTGTTCAAATGACACTTATTCTCATTATTATCAATGTCAATTCGATCAAGTTGAAACAAACTGTTTGTTTAGAGTCAAATATTTCCTTGCTCTAATCTTTCTTCGTGCTCATCCATTTGATTAGCCTTGAGCTCATGATCTACTATGAGAATCATATTTGAAGATTGTTACTTGTGCTGATGAAACTATGAATCATATTAGACTAAGGGTCTCTTTCAGACTTCCAAAATTCGTGTCCAAATTATCACTCATATAAACTATGTATGTGTCATGACTCAAATTCACATGATAGGAACTGTTGGAAAACATAATCATGTTAGTAATGAAAATTCTGCATTCACACAACCTTTAATCAACACATTTCATTTGAAATTAAAGTCTCATATAGGTAAACTGTGAGATGCTCATTCATGGGATCAACGTTTAAACCTTTAAATCAGCATATTTCATTTGAAATGGATCCCACTCAATGCATGACATATGAGTAACCATAGCTTACACCCTAAAAGAATAATTACTGTCGATGACATGGAATGAAATTGTCTATCAAGACAGGCTTCGGCAACTCAAAAGAATAGTTATAACTGTTCCTCCACTATTACTAACATGGAATCTCACCAAAATGATGACAGGGGAATAGAGGATGTAGAGCTCCCATAGTAAGTTTCAACATAATTCGATTTGCTTCCCAAATCTCACCTCGACGCTCCAACTGCACCAATAACTCAAAGCACTAATGAAAACCAATTCACATTAAGGATTGCTCATTGATACCCCCAAAAAGCTCGATTTGGATTAATCAATTACAACTAAGTACAAATCCCATTCCAAGTGTTAACCCATGCTCAACAAGTTCAGTGATGGAGTTCATAGCTCTATGACATCATTTGGTTAATCCAAAACTTGTGTTTAATACCTAGGATTACCTTTCATCCTTTTCTTTAGCCAACACAACAATGGTGAAGTTTCACTAGTTGTAGAGTTTACTTCGTACATGAATAATCATGTATGGCAATGTTGGCTGGTCAAAAACTCACACATCCAGAAGGTGAATTCAGCAGAAATAAGGGTGTTGAGATGGATGTGTGGGCATACCAGGAGAGATATAATTAGTAACGAAGATATTCAGAACAAGGTACGAGTAGCTTTCCTAGAGGATAAGATTAGGGAGATGAGATTGAGATAGTTTGCGCATGTGAAGATGAGATACATAGATGTCTTAATGAGGAGGGCTATGGTGGATGTGGGAGAAGTAGAGGTAGAGGTAGGTCGGAGAAGTATTCAAGAGGCGATTAGACAGGACATCGTTCACCTGCATCTCACCAAGGACATAACCTTAGCCAAGAACGTATGGAGGTCGAGATATGCTAGAAGATTAGTAGATAGTCGAGCGTTGTCTAGTTTTCTTTACCTTTTATTTATTATTACTCTTTTATTATCTTATTGTTCGATTTTATTATCACCTGTTTTTTTTTTTTTTTTTTGCTTCAATTATCGTAGTAGTTATTGTTGCTGCTGTTGTTTTTCTTCTTTATTTTCCACTTGGCTTCTTACCTAATGTATATTCTTTTGATATGCTTTACTTGAATTCGTGGTTCATCGGAAACAACCGCTTTACCTTCACAATGTAGGGGTAGGGGTGAGGCTGTGTAAGCATCCTCCTCCCCAAACCTTACTTTAGGCCAAATTCATAAGTTAAACATCTAGTGAGAATAGATAATCACAAATGACCAAGAATATAAGATTGGAGAAGAAAAAAACCAAAGAAGACATGATTTTCAAAGGCTGGCAGTTACCCAAATAGAGTTGATAAACTGACCCCTTGTTGATCATGAAAAGTATGACAAGATACGAAAGGGACCATAGATGATAGTGTCAATTGCATTAAAGTATATATGATGCATTATTTGTCAAAAAGAAAGAGGTGCCTTCCAAAGTAAATTTCAAATGATGATATATTCTCTTGGCACCATTGAAAAAGATGAAGGAGCTTCTCTATCTCATCTAGCTAGCCATGCTAATCTTTAATTTGTGTTCATCCAAGTCAACATAGTGCCAATACACATACAAAATATTCACTCATTAATTCCATGGAATAATTAATAATGGCCAATCTCTTCTACATGAATCTCCCCTCTCCTCTTGCGTTGCCTAGCATGTTGGTCCCCATGATAAATAAATGAATGAGAAAAGACATACAAGTCACCGTTAAAGTTGTTTTGAATTTGCAAGTAGACACTTTAACTATACGGGATTCTGTGTCCCCCTAAACAATTTCAAATTGATATTAATACATCCCACTAGTATTTGTCCTACACTCAGAGTTTGAACCCGAAATCCATGATAATTATCTACATATTACTTTGATAATTATCATGTAGTAAAATTCTAATAAGTCATTTTCTGATTTGATATGTAACAATTGAATAAACTAGTCAAGTAAACAATTTTTTTTTTTTTTCTTTTTCAAATACATACACATTCATACAAGTATTATGTAAATGTGTATGTATCTGAACTCAGTCATGAAAAGTAGTTTTCTTGGGATGCAATAAGTGTGGACAAAGTAATATTTCTCTTGAGAGAGTCATGGGACGTGCCTCGTGAACTTGTCTAGTGGTTACAAGTTTGAATTCAACATTTAAATCAGTCCTTATAACCATGAGCTCACATATAACCACCCCCTTTATATATTCTCTTGTCAAAATTTATTGACTTGGCTAAATTAAATTTACATTGATAAGTTATTGAGACGATTAATTTGAATTCATGTCTAACAAAGAATTAAAGAATTTGAATTAAAAATAAAAAATGAGTGGTTACAACCATGAACTCATTTTTATATTTTGTTTTGATTTTGATAATCACAGTGTTTGGATCAGTTTACGTACATCTCAATTAATTTCATGTAATATATGTCGCCTTTTATCTCCCACCAGCAACAATCGCTTTCTTTTAGACGTGCTTCTCGAGGAGTATTTTTCTCTTGTTTAATTTTCTCTGAGTTCCTCACCCAAAAATAAAGATAGGAAATGTTGACAATATTTTTTGTTGCTAAGCAATTCGTCTTAATTGAGTAACTAATTGAAAAATGGACCGACAATCTAATAGAAAGGTCTAGTCATATCTCATGTTATTAAGTAGATAACATAATTAATATCGTCAACTATATTGTTAGATTAGTATATTTTGATTAGTGGGGAGCTTAATGCTAATATTGTTTTCGCATGTCCGATGGCCATGAATTTGAACGTGAAATCAACTATTAATATGTGCATCAAAATGAGCTTTCCAAATCACATCCTTCCCTTCTCCAACTCCTACGTGTGGATGCAGGATGCATGTTTTTTATTTTTTAATAGAGATACTAAGCATTCAGTACCTCCCCGAACTATGATCAAAGTTGTTACGATACATTCCAACTTCACAAGGATTTTATCACTCCCCTGAACTCAACTTTAGCATATTTTTGTCACCCTTTTGTGCGGACGTGACACTTTTATCACATAAAATATAGCCCCCGTCAAAGATGTCATATCAACTAAAAAGGTTGACAAAAGGTGTCACGTTAGGGGATACTAGATACTTTACTCTTATTAATACTTTGATTAGTATGAATGTCAAAGTTTATATAGTATTGATATTTTGCTGGCCTAATAAAAAGGCTTAAGGCCTAAGGGAGCAGCAGGACAATACAAAATAATAGGCCATCTATGCCTGAATTTGAGGGGAATTCTCTTCTTTCCTTAATTTTTTTCTTTCCACTAGATGATAAAGTAGTATCTAAAGTCTTGTATTTAATTAATTAAGATCTTTTAATGCGCAATTACAATATAGTCATAGTTTATCAAATGGGCAAAACGGTTCATGGAAAATGTTTTCCTAAAAAGCATTTTTCGTAAAAAATAAGTGAACCTTTTTATCTTATTTTTTAGTTTTTGATAAGTAAAAAAAACTCAGTACAGTGTGTTAAAAGCTCCTGTTATGTGCATGGTTCGAAGAAGGGTTACATCACAAGGGTGTATTGTAAGCAGCCTTATCTTGCATTTCTGTAAGAGGCTGTTTCCAAGGCTTGAACTCGTGACCTCCTAATCACATGACAACAACTTTACCAGTTACTTCAAGACTCTCCTTCAATTTTTGATAAGTAATCAAATAAAATATTGTGGGTCGGAATAGGTGTGGAGTAGGGATGGAGGGAGGGGTGGAGTTTGGATCGAGAGGAAATAACGAATCGATTTGGAGTGTCATTTATGAAATTTGTTTCACTTTTTCTACTTTTATTATGAAAGTGATTTTTTTGTTAAGGGGCGAGGAGTACTTTCTCTTTTATGTTATAATAGGTAGTTTTAAAATGCTATATTTTAATTTTTTTTTGACTATTAAACAAACATTGATTTTTATTTTAAAAAAAAAATATATAAAAGCAGATGGGCAAATTTAGTCTATTTTGTCAAATGTCATTGCATTTTCTTTTTTACAATATGTTGGTCCCCTAAATTATCCTTAATTAGGGATTGACCCCACTTGGCTGAAGAAAAAGCACATATCCCCCCTTCTAGTATTCGTAATTTTAACTTTTACCATTTGGAATAACTTTCTTTTTTCTTTTTTAGAACCAAAGCATTCAAAAGTTATGCTGATGTGATATGTAGTGCTCAAAACTCATCTCTATAATTATCTTTTTTCCTTTTTAACGGGAAAGCAATTTTTTAAAAAATATTAGAATCGCGGTGTTTGCGTCAATTTGCATACATATACATCAATTCACGAGGTATTTATTATCTCTCATCAATACAAATATTGCGTTACTTTGTCAATCGAGACTTGGGATGCTTGGTAACCTTCTTAGTGGAAGAGCCATTTGGTGATAAGCTTACGCTTGTTTGGAGAGATCATCTCAAATGATTGAAGGGTATCATTCACGATATATAAAATATTCAATCAAAATTGTCTCTATATAAGGAGCAAGGTGTTGTAATGTAATAGGGGAATCCGCTATTTTGGCCCCTTTCTTATAAAGTGATGAGAAGAAATTATTGATATTTTTTTTACCTCCACTGAAATTTGAATTTTTAAGTCTCATGATTCACAATTCACATCATTAATCATTAAACCACACCCTTGGATGAAGCGACCAATGAGATACTTTCTTCTTTTTCCTGTATATTAATATTTGCTTTATATCAAAGTGCCTTCTTCATAACCCTCTTCATTTGCGCAGTTTTTTTTTCTTTTCTAAATGAATCATGTCATAGAATTTGATGGAGATATGATGTTTGATTCAATCTCTAATGTTGTATTGAAGCCAATCTGCATTTGATGATCTGTCCTTTTAGTGTAGTCAACAGAGGCGAACTCAGGATTTGAAGTCTGTGGGTGCACCAGTGTTGTCAAAGACACGCATAAGCCTCAAAGTAAAACTCAAAATGTGTTGAGCGCTCGTCTCACTTAATGTGCATCTTAGGTTCTAATTTCTAATACATACTTTTCCTGGACGAAGGCTAAACAATTGATATTTCACTTTATAAAAATAAATAAAATTTTTTGGTTCATATAATTCTCATTCATACTTATATTATTAGTCTTGGACTAGACATATATTCTTATTTTTTTCTCCTTTTATGCCTTTTTTGTTAAATCTCACACTTTATTTGTACTTTGTGATTAAACACAATAGACCTTGAAGTTTTTTTACGCTTATTGCTTTTGATAATATTGTGGTGTACCAATATTATCTTAAGACGTTAGAAAAACTTTGAGTGTCGATTAAGGGATATTATCATATTTAATTGGTCGCCAAAGACATGAACAATAATGCAAAAATAATTATATCGAATGAATATGAGTTCTAAGATAATAACATTACTTTCTTATACTATAAAGTTTACTTTTATAACCATCAATTGTGGTAGGTTAGTGGTGAAGGGGTGTTCACCTTAGGGATTGATTGTGAGTTCGATCCCCATTTCATCGATTTTTGTTACAACTTTGGTAATAAGCCTTTAAATCTGAAGAATTGAAATATGAAGTTTACTTTTACCAATTTTTAACAATACGTTGTGGTAGGTCAATGGTTGATACAAGACAAACAAGGAGAACACGAAACACACTCAAAATCAATCCACTAATCTTAAGGATCTGAGGACCTTTTTGGAGACCACTCTCGGATTCGCTACCAACAAGAAGAATACAAGATTCAATCATGTATATAACACCCAAAACAACATTAACACGTGAAGAACAAGAGGATTACAATAATAATAACCAACGGTTTCAACGACACAAGAAACAACAACAAAAGATTACACTAAACAAAGGGATAGAAAGATAGACTACATGAAGGCATAATCTTAAGAACCCAAGAGCATATTTCACTCTTGGACCCTTAACACTACACACTACAATTCAACTATCTCTTACGTGGCACAAGAGGGACCTTGATCTCCCAAGCATCCAACGTTTCCAAGCTTGAATCCAACACGAGTGATTCCATACTCAAGTTGAAATCCCTAGTTACAATGTTTGGCCATAGGGGCCTTTCTCACAAGAGAGAAATGTCTAAGTGTCTACAACTTTCAATATTCATCAAAACTAATGACTAAAATCCTACATTATTCTATTTATAGTAGGTTAAAAATAAATAAAGTGTGAAATGCCCAAAATGACCCCTTAGTCAAATGCTTCAATAGGCGCCCTTGGAGTGCTATGTATGGACAGTTTTGGTGTCCATTTAGGTGCTCCTTTGCACTTCATTTGCACACACCAAGTCTTGGTCTAACATACGCCCTCATAAGTCCATCTACGCGATCGTACTTGTATTATCCTCCCCTTCTTGAAAAGGATTCGACATCGAATCCGTACATTGCAAAATCAAGAGAAGACAAACAAGCACACATCCTCATGACACGAGGGTTAGGGTTAGCAAAAATAAACACATTAACATGCCACACCGAGGGGGAGAAAATTTAAAGTATATCCACGGGTCCTTTGTATTAAACATGAAAATATTAGTACAAATGTGACAAAGGAAGTGGCTCGGATAAATACCAAAACAAAATGAAAATAGGCCGAGAGTTATCCTTTCCCATCCTAAGATGGTACCGGGATCAAATGGAAGAATTAGCCAAGGGCCTAAGACGAGGCTAGCCCTTCCTTCCCCTAGAATGTCACTCCCACATTCACATACAAAAATATTTTCATACACGTGATCTCTATGAACAAAACTAATCGCAATGCTTTTACCACACAAGATGTTCAAAGAGCCATTCTCATTATCAAGATCAATTCTATAGACACCTTCACTAACTTACGAATTTTTAAGCACTTCATTCACATGCCCAAGCAGTGAACTACATTTAAGAGTAAATTGATCATCATGAACACCAAGAGTACTACCAAGAGTACTCATTTCCGAGACTACACATTCCTTGCCCATAAGAGTATTATCATCTTCCAAGAAGAGATTTTCATCTTTAGGAGGAATGTTGTCATACCATAGTAGGTTAGCATATTGGCTATAGCCTTCAAGGCAAACTATACCATCATTTTCACCACTAGGTTCATTAGGAGTGTTTATATCATCTTCAAACAAAACATTAAACCTAGAGAGAGCATGATCTATCTCACGGACAGATTTGGAACTAGCAAGTGCTTCACTCTCTATAAGTTCACTATCAAGTACCAAAGATGTTTCAATCTCCTCTTTACCTTGGTGTGGGTTGGGGCAGCCCACCTTTTTCTTCAGGAAGCTCTCGGCACACGGTGTTTGGACAAGGGAAGTTGGATTTTGTGGGATAAGTTTAGGTAACAATTGGCGTAGCCTTTCCACATGCCATTTCATTTCTTCAATATCATTATTGATGCGATCAAATGTGGCATCGAGATTAGTGGCAGCATGGTACCTAAAGCAAAGGACAACAACAAACAACAAACAAACTTGTTAGCTCAAAAATGCCTCACCACACTCTCACTCGCGATTTTTACCTCACACTTGATTTCACAAGTGTTGAAAGTCGGCTTGTACTTCACGAGTGATTTAGGATCGAGTCTACTCCTGCCCGGAATAGATTTTCGTTTAAGTTGACTCAAAAGAAATATTGTTTACGAACTTGAACCAACAAGACACAACGAATTCACAAAAGAGAAAAAAAAGCACACAACAAACGTTAAACACGAATGAACGAACACAAAGACTAACCAACAATCTAGTAGATGAGTACTAGTTTGCCAATTAGTATTGGAACCAACAAGCGAAACTACGGAACAATAAAAAGAAACTAAGAAAATCTGAAATTTGAGCCAAAATTTGATGCGTGAACAGTAACTTGATGATGTGGCGGCCACATATTGATTATGATTTCTACAACTTTTATTTTCCAAAGTCTAAGTCTTGACCAATTTTAATTTGGATTGGTGAAATTTGTTTCAAGGAGGGAAGAATAAGTCTTGGAGCCTTTTTTTCAAGTTTCAAACTTCAAGACTTGACTTTTGTAGTACTTTTTCTTAAAACATGGACCCTTATTTCATGGGAAAGTGGTTGAGAAGTGATGTAAAGTCTTTAGTGTATAGAAAAAGTCTTTGAGTCACAAGTACTACACCTTGAAACTTGGATCTATGTCTTGCAAGACTAACACAATACACACTTTTTTTCTTCAACTTCTAAGATCAACAACCACTTTTTTTTCAACAATATATGGAGATGGTGAAGAACACCAAGAACATAAACTTTGAGTCTTGAAGTTCTAAGGTTCAAGTTCGACCTCCCAAACAACAACAACAACTTCCCAAGCTTAAATTCCACAACACAATCTCCACAATACACGTTCAAAACTTGAACCAACAACACATCACACGTTCAAGCCTCGAACCCGCAACAACAATACCAACAACAATCGGCCACACTTTGTTCACATTAACAACATCAACATTTCAAGCTCAAATCTAAGATATAGACTCAACGTGTTAGTGAAGAACAAAACTAACACTTAGAGACAACAAAGACAAGTAAAAATATTGGCCAATACACAACAAGAACACAATTTTCGTCCTAGAACACAAAATGGACAGATTGCTACTCCCTCCGTCCCATTTTACCCGTCCCAAATTGGCTAAGTTGATGTCCCATTTTACTTGTCCCATTTTACTTATCAAGATAAGACAAACTTTTCTTTCCATGTTTTACCCTTTGCATTAATTACCTTTTCTTTAAATTAAAATGTAAACATCATTTAATAGGGGTACTTTGGTAAACTAGCCATGTTATTTATTATTTTTCTTAATTATTGTGCCATCCCAATTTGGGACAAGTAAAATAGGACGGAGGGAGTATTTTTTTGGAATTTTCAGATTTCAACTTTTTTTATTTTTCAACTAACAAGCCCAAGATTGATCTTGTGGGAACAAGATCAAGTCATGCTTTGATACCAAATGATACAAGACAAACAGGAGAACACGAAGCACACTCCAAATCAGTCCACTAATCTTAAGGATCCGAGGACCTTTTTGGAAACCACTCTCGGATTCGCTACCAACAAGAAGAATACAAGATTCAATCATGTATATAACACCCAAAACAACATCAACACGTGAAGAACAAGAGGATTACAATAATAATAACTAACGGTTTCAACGACACAAGAAACAACAACAAAAGATTGCACTAAACAAAGGGATAGAAAGATAGACTACATGAAGGCATATTCTTAAGAACCCAAGAGCATATTCCACTCTTGGACCCTTAACACTACACACTACAATTCAGCTATATCTTACGTGGCACAAGAGGGACCTCGATCTCCCAAGCATCCAACGTTTTCAAGCTTGAATCCAACACGAGTGATTCCACACTCAAGTTGAAATCCCTAGTTACAATGTTTGGCCATAGGGGCCTTTCTCACAAGAGAGAAATGTCTAAGTGTCTACAACTTTCAATATTCATCAAAACTAATGACTAAAATCCTACATTATTCTATTTATAGTAGGTTAAAAATAAATAAAGTGTGAAATGTCCAAAATGACCCCTTAGTCAAATGCTTCAATAGGCGCCCTTGGAGTGCTATGTATGGACGGTTTTGGTGTCCATTTAGGTGCTCCTTTGCACTTCATTTGCACACACCAAGTCTCGGTCTAACATACGCCCTCATAAGTCCATCTACGCGATCGTACTCGTATCAATGGTGAAGGAGAGTTTACCTTAGGTACTGATCGCTGGTTCGAATCCCCATTTCATCAAGTTTTGTTAATAAGCCTTTAAATCTGAAGAATTGAAAATAAAAGAAAAAATGTTGTGTGGTTCCTGGGAATCGACCCTTGGTCACTTGGGTGGATGTGTGGGCGTCAACCAGCACACCAAGGTGCACTATCTATCAACTATGGGTGCACTATAGTATATATTCCAATTTATCAAGGTATATATACATATATACACAATTTTTTTCGACGTTAAGGGTTGCACGTGCACCCCACCGCTACACGTGGGTCCGCCTCCGGTAGCCAGTCCTCATTGCCTCTTTTGAATTCTGTTATTTCCATCTGTAATATTAAGTATAGAGTATTCAATGTCTACCCTAAAAAAAAGATTGAGAAAGTTATTGCAGAGTTTCTAAAGGTCCTTTAACTGTGAGTTTTCATTTTTTTTTTTTAGAATTTAATTTCTTGTATATAGGTTCCTCTATGCTTGAAGAAACTATACACATGATATAATGGTAAAATTTGATTCTACATTTATATTTAGTGTCCCACATTGATGTGGAATCGAGCAATGTGCTTCGTTATATGATTTTGAATAATCTTCAGCTCTACGACATATTTGTCACCTCTCATTCTCGTCAGCAATAGGTACAAGAATTTCAACTCAAAATATTATGATTCTCAACCCAACTTCATTCATCATTAAATCACACCCTTAAATCCATTTTGAAGTTACATTACGCTCATGAACCAAATCAATACTCTTAGTGATTTTTTGAAAACAAAATGATCAAATCGAATTTTAATACCCACCACACTAGTCTTCAAGGGAGTTGTGCGATGCTTGAACTTCATTCAATCTTCAATCGCAAATTTCAAATTAGAGCCGTGAAAAGAAAACTTTTGATAAATATCTATCAATCCTTTTACTAAATCTATTCGATGCAAATCTAAATTAATCAAACACCAATTAGCCTTCAAAAGTGAGTGATTAAATTGAAATTTGAATGGCCATGCTCCACACCCCACATGTACACACAAGTGATGTTGCTTCATTGAAGGAGAAGGTAGAAGCATGGTCTAATTTATGTATAGTGCAGCTCTTTTCTTGTGACAATCATTATTCCTTATATATGTATACATATATCACCACATAAAAAAAGTACTTTGCATATTGTTTGGTTCATATATTATTAAACACCTCCACCTTCTTCCCCTGACATTTTCATTTATTAAATATCTACCACTACCCCCCATAATATACATCCTTTCTACATAATAAATATACATCCTTATATATACAAAACCTGACAAGTTCATTTAACACGATGCATGAGTACACATTGTCCCCATTATTTTCTCTAAATTTAAATTATAGTATCTCCTTTTTTCTGTTTTTGCTACTATCTAAATAAATTAAAAATAGAGTAAAACATCTGGTATTCCTGAGCTATGATTACATTTGCTACGACACACTCCAACTTTACAGCGATCATATTATCTCCCTAAACTTAAATTTAGAGTATTTTTCTCATTTTTTTTAGCTGATGGGACCTTTTTAGCTGACGTGACACCTTTGACGTCGGTCTCATTTTTATGTAATAAAATTATCATGTCAGCATAAAAGGGTGACATAAATACGCTAAGGGCCCGTTTGGCCATGGAAATTTTTCCCTTTTTTTCCGAAAATTTTTTCCGGAGTTGAAAATTGTGGTGTTTGGCCATGAAAATTCGGAAAATAATTCCAGAAATTTTTTCTGAAAAGGGAAAACATGTTTTTATTGTTTTCACAATTTTCCAACTCCAATTTCAACTTTTATTATTATTACATATAACCCCAATCTTTTAAATTTTTACATAAAACTCTCCTTATAACATTACTTTTTCAATATTACGTATATAACAGTTTTAAAGAATAAGATAATTATAATTTCAAACTTAATGCTATCCTAATTAATATATATCTTTTTTTCTCTCTCATCATTATTTTTATCCCTTATTTAAGACATGATTTTACTACTAATTTATATTTATACCCATAAATACATAAAGTATTATATTTATATCCATAAATATATAAAGTATTATATTTATAATAGAAATATACAAAGTATGTTATATATAAAGTTTATACTATGTATATACCATATACACACATATATAAATATACAAAGTATTAAGAAATATACTAAGCATATTTATAATATAAATATACAAAGTATGTTATATATGAAGTTTATAACATGTATATACCATATACACACATATATAAAAATACAAAGTATAAAAAAACATACTAAGCATATTTATATGTTTATGGTATATGATATAATATACCATAAATATGCAAAGCATGTTTTACATAGAAATAATTTATTCACACATAGTAAAATCTTTCATGTATAAGAAAATTAAAGAAATAAATTAGCGGCACCCTAAAATTTAATAACAACTCATCATTTCCTATTTTTTAGGAACGAAAAATGAAGGAAATAAATTAAATAAATTCCTAAAAAAATAAATTTGTTTGAAAGATAATATTTGTTACCTAAAAAACAGGAAGCAGTGATCTGTTAATATAACATCCATATTTAAAATTTTCAAATATGAGAAAACGGCTATTAATGTAAATATTATATATGTCATAATTGAAATTCATTAAATATGACCATGTATATGTAATTATTTTTATAATAGTGGCTAATTGTGTTTTTTTTTCCATTAGTAGGTAAATTTTAGTTGGGTGATTTTGATAGTTTGTAAAAGTTAGGGCATAAAATCATATTTAAAAAAGTTTTTTCAAAAGTCAATTTTTTTTTTTTCAAAAAAGACATGGCCAAACACAACTCCAACTCCAATTTCAACTCCAACTTCAACTCCAACTCCAGAAAATTTTAATTTTCATGGCCAAACGACTACTAAAATTGAGTTCACGGGATAATAGGATCCATGTGAAGTTTGAGTGTGTCGTAGAAACTTTGACCATAGCTCGGGGGTACTGGATGATTATCTCAAAAAAATATTATCTTTAAAAAAAAAGAGGTTTTATCTATCTCTACACGCAAGTAATATATATATATATATACTAGACATCAAAGGCCGTGCTCAGCACGACCCAATATATACTATTTTTTATCTTAATTTATATGAAACAAATATAATTTAGATAATTAATTATTAAAATAATTTAAATTTTTAATTATTATTACTTATAATATTTTTTTTTCTATTTCAATTTAAGTGAAATTGATATAAATTCGAGAGTCAATCAAATATTTTATATCTTTTATATTTTTAAGTGTTAAATATGTGATTTATAATGCTTTTAGCATAATTTTTCAATAAGATATTAATACTCTTTCAGTCTCAATTTACGTGTTTTCTCATTTTTAAATAATATATGTTACTTTATGTCTTTCTCTGTCCCATCGTAATTTTTGTGGCACTAATATAAATTTTGATAGTCAAATAAATTTTTATGTTAGACATATCATTTTGTATGAATTTTATCTTTTTTATGAAATATTATTAATTTTTTAATGCTTAGATGATCATAAAAATTAATTAGGGTGATATAATAAAATCACAATTGAAACAACGAAGCAGACATGTCTTAAATAACTTATAACAACTAATTAGAAGTGATAAAACAAAATTACTATAAATATTATTTTATTTATTATTTTATTTTTTATTAAATAGAATTAATTTTTTAAATACTTAAATGACTTATATTAATTAATTAGGAATAATATAGTAAAATTACGATTTAAGCAGCTGAAGCAGGTAGCACAAGCAGGCATGTCGAAGACGTGCCTGCTTATCCCCACTTATTATATATAGTAATTTTAAATACTTAAATGACTTATATTAATTAAATAGGAATAATAGAGTAAAATTACGATTGAAGCAGCTGAAGCAGGCAACACAAGCAGCCATGTCGAAGACGTGCCTGCTTATCACCACTTATTATATATAGTAATATATTTGGATGAAATTGATAAACAATTTGATTCTTGAATCGTTATTTAAGTTTTAGCCAGCATTTTAAAACTAGTCGAATTCAGTTGCTTTTAATGTTGGAGTTTGAAATGTTAGATGTAAAATTTCAAAATAGTATGCTGAAGTCTAAGAAGAAATAAAGGTTTAAATTGTGAATTGTTTGTGGATTTTGAACTACACATTTAAATCTCAAATTCTAGTTGATTGTGCTGTAATTTCACTTGTCAAAACCTTCAATTTCAGCATCCTGTGCTAAGTTCTATATTTTCCACCGAACAACATAAATCTCGATAGTTTGGAGCTTAATTACAGAAAATTTTGTCATTTTGCATAATTGAAAATTTCGATTTCGGATCAGTCGAGATACATAATTAGCTCCCGATACATCCAAAAAATAAATAAATTTCCTTTATAAAGATACATAATTAGCTCTCAGTACATATTTTTTTTTATCTTGAATCTGTCAAGATACATAATACATTCAACGAAGATACATTTTTTCCTTTGTAAAGATACATAATTAGCTTCCGATACATTTCATCCGTTTTGGGTCTGTCGAGATACATAATTAGCTCCCGGTACATCCAGCGAAGACGTAATTAGCTCTCGATATATCCAATGAAGATACATAATTAGTTGATATTTTTGTAATTACTTTATAAGGGTGGAGATTTGTATAAATATGGTAAGTTAAGATGTATGTTTATGTTATTTTTTTCTATATTTTATCTTATATTTAGGAGTGAAGGGGAGCCTTATAGTAACTGGTAAAGTTGTTGCCATGTGACCAGGAGGTCACGGGTTCAAGCCTTGGAAACAACCTTTAGCAGAAATGCAAGGTAAGACTGTGTACGATACACCCTTGTGGTGGGGCCTTTCTGCGGACACCACGCATAGCGATAACTTTAGTGCACCAGACTGTCTTTTTTTATCTTATATCTAGGAGTACTTACTACTTTTATCCAAGTGTTATTATTGTCTTAAAAGGTGGTTATTAAAATGCTATTTGGGTTCAATATCAGCCTTACCATACATCTTTTTATCATGACAAAAAAAAGGCTTTATTGTATTAACCAAAATCACTAGGAAAAGTAAGGTATGGAGAAGATGAATAATAAAAATATAAATTGGAAGATGTGATCACATCCACCTGCAAGCATAGCACATCTACAAGTAAAGCAAAAGCAAAGTCATGTTTATAAGTTGTCATATAATATAATTTAGGTAATGGTTTACATTTTAGTTGTCCATTAACCAATGGAAACTTTCCTCAATACCAATTAAATTATTAATTATTTATTTCATATACTTGTTTCACCACTTCCATCCATCGCATTTGTTGTACTAATTCCAAAATAATATATAATTAATTCTCTTTGATGGCCTCTAATTATATGGGAATTTTGTACCAAAGATTTGTTTAGTAGGTCTCTCATCTATGTCAAAAAATAATAAGTAGCACTTTTAGTCTTCCAATTGTTGGTAAGTTAGATTTTGGTCCTTGCAATATATGACTGAATAATTTTAACTTTCGATTAGTTAAAACGTGTCTTTCTCGTTATTTTTGTATGAGAAATATGTTACATAGGAACTATTTCTTAGAACTATATGAAACAACAATACAAACTTAATAACAGATGAGTAATCAAACGATGCAACAGTTAATAATTACATAATTCAATGAATATTTACTAGTAAATGGATCAAATATTCTCATTCAATTAAGTGAAGGTTATTACGCTTAACCAGATATCATAAAGACTAAAATCAGAATTTACTAATAATTGAGAGATTAAAAATACTATTAACAAAATCATAGTTTTCTATTTGGTAGGGTCTTTTTTTCCAAGGAGAAATTTAGGTGAACAAGATTGAAAAGGAGTAGACATTGAGATGATAAAATTATGAAATTTGGGAAGATTAAAATTTATCCCATTTGTAGATTAATTAAGGTAGAGGGGGATTGATTGAGATGTGCTTTTTGATTTTGAGGAAAAACACAACTAGTGGGTAGACTGTGGGGAATTGCGGAATAGACATAAGGATAGTGTTATTATTATATAAATATAGACCAATTTTTTTTATTTTTATTTTTTAAATAGGGAATAAAGAGAAAGAAAACCCTAGAGAATATGGAAAAGGAGTTGGGAAGAGTGTGTTTAGGTCAAGAAAATAATGGATGGGGAATGGTTGGATTAGGTTAAAGTACTATATATATTACTCCCTCCATTAAAATTATCTGATCACGTTTTATGTTACGAGAGTTAATGACATATTTAGAGCTAAATTGATAATTCAATATTTTATATTTTAAAGTTTTGATGTACAAAAACTATATGAAAAATTATAATTTATAATTTTCTCATATTAATATAACAGAAAAAATATATCTTAAATCTTAGTTTAAGTTCATACATTTGAATATCGAGAAACAAAATGTGACAAGTAAAAGTACTCCCTTCATATTTACTTGTCCAGGTTTAATTTGACGTATACAGCTTAAGAAATACTAATAAACAAGTTGATAATTTTATTATATCACGGTTAATTAATATAAGCCATATATCTAATATTTGAAAATGAATTAGAAATAATTACAGTACTAAAATAAGAAGGATAAAATATAAAACAATAATTTATAGTATCTTAATTAAAAGTTTGTTGTGTCTCCAACTCATGAAAGGCGCATGGTTTCATGACAGTACTCTAGGATATGATGATTATTCAATTTTCATAAATATAGTCTAGAAAATGATAATTAGAGAATCAGTCAAATCTATTTTTTTGTAACATGATGTACACTTCTAAATGCATGATTCAGCCCCCCATTAAAATTAATTATGGTTTTATAGTTGTTTCCCAGGTTACAAGTTAATCAAAGATTAATTTATGGATTTGATCTAGATTTATGTGAATCAATAAGTTAGCATTGTATATTTAACTAAAGATTCATTTTATAGTTTTGTTAAACAAAAAGGGGTATTTTTAACCGTAAAGGACTATTGTTATTCAATGGGTGAAAGTGGATTATTTTTAATTCGAAATTAACATTAAGAATAACTGGGATCCAATAGGCAAAAGGAGATTATAAGTTTTATCATTTCTGATACGTTAAAGACATTTTTTACCCCCCTTCTCTATTTTCTGTAATTGTTTTTAGTAGTACTTGATGAATTTTCTTTTAGATCCTTAAAGAAATTTAATATACCTTATTTGTTACTTCTTCGATCCACGTTTGCTTGTTCATTATGTTAGTTTTTTTTTTTATTTGACTTGTTCATTTTAACATATTAAAAGAATTTTTTTCCTCTCATTTTATCTTAGCTTTAACATTAAAAAATACTTATTCCTCAAGTTCATTAAGATTATACATACAGTAATCAATATGAATGTTGTGATGAAATATATTCTTCACTTATTATTTCTTAATATGTGTGTAAAATTTATTATAAACAAGTAAAAGTGAACGAAGGAGGGAGTAATATTAGTGAAAAGAAATTAAAGACTACAACTAACAAGTAACAACCATTTAAGCAAAAATAAGTATCATACTATTTTATTCAAATTAATGAACTCTACTATTACAAACTAGTTCATGAATTTGATTTTAAATTAACCATTTGCAACAGATTAGCTGGTGCAATGCACTGTCTAAACATATGAATCATGCATGTATTTTTCGAACTAAAACGCTAGGCATTGATTCAGTTAATTAATACAATTTTCATTTGTAAAAAATATTTCTTTTATGAACGAGAAATATATCTAGAGTTAATCATTAAGATCAACTGCGACCTTCAAAATTTCGAGAATAACATGTCTATTTTATTGTCCTTCGCCATCAAAAACAGAGGCGGAGCTAGAGGGTATTTGGAGGTTCGGCTGAACCCAGTAGCTTTTATGTAGACTCTGTATTTATACTATAAAATTCAAAAATAATATATAAAATATATAGATGTGAACCCACATACAAACATGGGACGCTGGTACAGAGGAGGAGAGGTGAGAGTAAAAATGTCTTCCACCCCAGAGACGTGGGTTCTCGAACCCCTCTAGCAACACTAGTGTTTTCATTTTTTACTCTTTGTCTTAAAATTCTGAACCCACATACCTAAAATCTTGGCTTCGCCTCTAATCAAAATATCAAGCTTAATTTGCATGATGTACTAAGCCTCAAATCCTCAAATCTGTAACTTAAGTTTATAAAGATTACTCTATATTATCAAGTTATTTAGATAGTAAAGGAAGGGGAGCCTTTTAAGAGTAACTGGTAAAATTGTAGCCATGTGACCAGGAGGTCACGAGTTCAAGCTTTGGAAACAGCCTCTGGCAAAAATGCAAGGTAAGACTGCGTACAATACGCCCTTGTGGTGCGCCCTTCCCCGGACCACTTTAGTGCACCGATCTGCCCTTTTTTATTTAGGTAAAGCAAAACTTTTCTTTTCTTTTCGAATTAAAACTTTTGAACTTGAGTTGTTCATAAAATCTCCCTTCACATAAACACACACAAAATCTAATCAATAAGCAATAGATAATTTAAGTTAAAAAGGCACAACCACAATTATAGAATATAATTCTTAAATTAATGGAAACTAATTTATGTCATCTCAGATAGAAAGAAGTAGTTGAAATAGTGAATATTTAGCTTAGTGATGGCTTTCAACAAATTCATAGTCAAGATTCATGATCACAAGGTTTTGCTTTGTTAAGTACAAAACCAATATTTAGCCATCACTAAATTAATATTAATGTTATAAATGTATTTACATTATAGTGAATGTCTATTAAGATCTACTTTGATATCTATTAGGATTTGAAGCATTTGTCTTTTACTCAGACTATGAGTAAATTTTCCCTATAAATAGAGGAGTTTTGTTCATTGTATTTACATTCTTATGATCCCTCACCCCTCAAGAAGTAATAAGAATTACTCTCTCTTCTCTCTCTACTCTTCTTCTTCTTTGTTCTTTCTTACTTTATAATACATTATCAACACGAGACTCTGCCAAACAAGGTGAGATTATAAATCTGAAGGATTTCAAAGTTAGTAATTCTTTATGTTATCTTTCTTTTGCTACTATTAATATAATTATTATTGAATTTGAGGAAAAATAATTGGTTTGGAACCATTTATATTTTAAATTTATTCCTCAAAAATAATATTATAAAAAAAGGATGATAATATGTTGGGTTCAAGTCCCATCGATTCATGTCTAAGACGCCTTTATATGGATAAGATGTTGAGTTTGAATCTCAATACACCATATTGATGATATTATGATGGCTAAGGCAAAATAATGGGTGTTTAATGAAAAGTCATGAAATTCGACCCATTGAATATGCTCAATTCCATAAAGTGAATGTGGTAGCAATATATGATAAGTCTGAAATATGACAACTTACTTCATTCTTGAGGTGTATTTGGTAGCAGTGCATAATATGTCTGAAAGAAGACAAGTGATTAAATGCACGAATATACGCGTGGAGGGACAATATGATATATAATGATCATCAAAAGTGATGATATTTTCACACGCTTATATGATTATAAGATATTCTCTACATCATATGTATGCCTCGATTTGCTTCTGGAGTAGCAAAATCTTGAAAGAGGTTATAAGCTATCATAATTTGATAGGCTTAAGGCACGATTATATTCCATTCCTGGGGAATAAGAAACTTATTAACACAAATGTGCACTTGATTGTGATTGTATCACAACTCACCTTCGAAAGAGGTTGAATAATTTTGAAATCTACTTCTGAAATAGTAAATCTGAAATTTATTCATGTAATAGTAAATCTGAAATTTACTAAAGAAAAAGTACATGTCATGGTAAACTTGGAGTTTACTAGAATAAAAGTTCATAAATTGATATGAACGATTGTGACATCTCGAAGATGTGCATGTATTGAAGAACTAGAAGATTCTTCAAGAATTGTTTATGTCGTTTGTTCTCATGATAAGTTGGTTGGACCAACTAATATTGGGATTAGATCCCTTCAAATCTGAAAATTATAAAAGGTGAATAAGGGCCCGTTCACCTATCATGTAATATGTTAAAAAGATGCATCAATAAGATGATCACATGTACATTCATTGTCAACCTGTAGTTTGACATTCATAAAGTTGCTTGCTCAATAAAATTGAGTTAAGAACATAATTTTCAGATTGTTCAATCAAGAAAGTTATCTTGATGATGATGGTTTGACATTGAATGCCTTCGATAAATAGCTAAACCATCGTTAATGAGAACAAAGCTTTATGTGTTGGTCTGAAATATGATATGTTGCATACAATAACACTTGTATGCATTAGACCAATAAATTATAATTATTTCTTCCCCTCAATTGGTTCAAGGTCATGAACCAACTATTCCATCTAATAGTTTTGATGTGCGGTATACGATTAATGAATATACCATGATGCACAAAGATGGATTCCTCAAAGAAGATAGAGGATGTATGTTAGTTTTTCTAACATAAGGAGAGATTATAAGCGCTATGAAATATGTTAGGAATTATCACCAGATCCTCATCCAAAAGATAATTCAACTCAAATGCCGAAATCATATCATATTAAGCGCAAATGCTCTTATTTTGTGTTCCTAAAGGATAAAGTCTATGCATGCGTGAAGCGTGGTAGACTAATCGGTTCTAAATGAAATAGTCCTTGAAAAATAAGGAGAAAATAATCATAATAAGAAGGCAATGAGATCTTGAAGAGCCTACGACATAACACTTCATGAAACCTTATGAGAGGTTCATGTACCTGAAAATAATGAAGTGATGAGATCTCAAAATATTATGTCGCATTGTGAACCAATACGAAATGATATATCATCAATATCTTTAACACAATGTTGGCGCAATATTGTGAAAGATTACGAGGATCTGAATTCTACGTTTATTTAAGCATGCTGACGTAGAAACATTTATCAAGTAATATGAAAGGGTGCATCTTGGTAAGTGAAAACTTATTTGATTTGCAGTTTAGATACTTGAAGATGTCACACATAAAATGTTGAATATTATCACTTGACAAAATTTGTATGAAAACTTCTTTAAGGATTCAAAATATAAAAGTTTCTAGGAAACTTATTGATAATCCTTATATTGTGTAAGCTTATAGCTTGAAAATTATTGAAACTCTTGGAGAGTTTTCAAAAGCAATAAGATTATTTGCTGAAATGAAAAATATGTCAATTTGGATTGGTTATAAAGTATCATATCTTAGTACAATTGGTGCACTCATCTATCTTGTAAAAAATTACAAGACCCAATATAGCCTTTCGCTCAATTTGTTAGCAAGGTATATTTCTACTCCTACTAAGAGACATCGAAATGGGATAAGATACATGAGTTTATTTTATTCTAAAGATTGCAGTCCCGATCTTACTGGTCATGCTGATGTTGGGTACTCATCTAACCCACATAAATCTCGATCTCAAACATACAATGTGTTCACATGTGGGGATACTGCCACATCTTGGAGATATACAAAGTATTCTATCGTAGCCACTTCATCGAATCATGCTGAGATAATAGCTATTCATGAAGCAAGTCGAGAATGTGTATGGTTGAGGTCCATGATACATCTCATTCGAGAAAAATGTAGTGTGAAATATGACAATCTACCCACAATTTTATACAGAGATAATTCAGCATACATAGCACATCTTAAGGGAGGATTCATAAATGGAGATAGAACGAAGCACATTTTGTCAAAGCTTTTCTACATACATGAGCTACAAAAGAATGATGATATTAACGTGCAACAGATTCGTTCAACTGACAATGTGACTGATTTATGCACCAAGTCTTCTCCAATTACAACTTTTAAGAAGATGGTGCACAAGATCGGGATGCAAAGGTTCAAGGATGCTCTCATTAGGGGGAGTTAATACGCGCTGTACTCTTTTTTCCTTACGAGGTTTTGTCCCACTGGATTTTCCTTGTAAGGTTTTTAATGAGGCAGCCGAAATGCGTATTATTAGAGATGTGTACTCTTTTTTTCCTTCACTAGATTTTTTTCCTACTGGGTTTTTTCTAGTAAGGTTTTAACGAGGCACGTTATCTACCAATTAGACATTCAAGGGGGAGTGTTATAAATGTATTTACATTATAGTGAATGTCATTCAAGGGGGAGTGTTATAAATGTATTTACATTATAGTGAATGTCTATTAAGATCTACTTTGATATCTATTCGGATTTAAAACATCTGTTTTTTACTCAGACTAGGAGTAAATTTCCCCTATAAATAGAGGGGTTTTGTTTATTGTATTTACATTCTTATGATTTCTCATCCCTCAAGAAGTAATAAAAATTACTCTCTCTTCTCTCTCTACTCTTCTTCTTTGTTCTTTCTTACTTTATAACAATTAATAAGTAGTTTCCAGCAAAGAAAACAACTAATTATGAGGATTCTAATGGAGTCTAGAAGTTAAATCACCTCGTTTTTTATTGGAATTTGTCTCTCTAGACTCTTTGTGAGATTTTAATAAAGATAATTTTCTCATTTAGCTCTTTATAATTTTTATTTTACAATATTATAAACTATTACTATGTATAATAAGGGTTAATAAGTTCTAGGGCAAAATTGCTGGGACATTTCTTCTTATCTATCCGAGCTTTGATTTTTGGTTGATGGCCACTAAATAACCCGATACATGTGTTGTTGGAGAAGAGTAGGTATCTTACAGAATTAATCGAGGTGTGCTTTAGCTAATCTGGACACTACGTCGTTTATTTAAAAAATTCATGGTAATTGCATAAATGATTTAGTTAATAATAGATATTCTCAAGTTTAAAATGAAATTATATGGTCCCCTTACCCCCCCCCCCCCCAAACCCCCTAACATCATTGTCCAATTTATCCTTGTGGATTTAGTCTATGATAAGATGGTTGTAGTCTTCCTTTTTAATTTCTCTTTTTTAATTTTTGTGAGGTGGATGGAGAGTCAGTGTTATAGAATTCGGACCATTATTTTGAACCTCTATAAGTGGCTAATACACGACATATTTTCTTTGAACAAATTGGACATATAAAGCATGATATAGACCTATTATATAACTTTTCGATTTTTTCGTTCTTCACTTTGCATCGAATTAAACCCGAAACTCCCGTCAGGTCGTCAATAGCCTAAAGAAGTTGCGTACATGCAATTTAAATTGAAAACATGTACACAAAAATTAGATGAAAAAGATCATGTATATATATATCCACTCACAAAAAAAGAGAGGCTAATTTTATGAAGAAATGAGCAAATAAAGAATGATATAGGTTGGTTTGGCCACTTCTATTGCGTGAGCTATTGTTTACCACTAACTAAGTAGGGGTATTATTATTATTAATTAGGCCAATAATTTCAGTAATTATCTATTAAGTCAATCAATTCGGCCTGCATGCATTTCTGACTTGACTTGGATTATTACGTTGCAATTAATCAAATAAAGCTTGCTATTTATTATCTTTCTAGCTAGTTAGATATTAGGTTTTTGGTCCTACAAAATAAACAGGTATATAAGTAGATCGATATGGTGGGGGTGGGGGTCTAGACACATCTATATTGTATTCTATATATATGTATGTATTAATAGTTGAATAAATTTTAAAAAATATAGTTGTGCTTAATTTACATTTCATATCTACAAAGTAGTGTATAGTAATACGACGCACCTATTGAACTTGAAAGTTCTAAATATCTCTAAAAATAGATAAACATAAATCAGCCACATAAAAAGCTTTGATAAATTATCATGGTTTGGCTCTTGTCATTCTCCTTCAAGATACTATTAAAAATAGTAAAAATTATTCATCAAATAAAAACGTGTGTTTATCTTCTTGGAATTTTAACGAAAACAACAATGTTCTGACCAACTAAGATGTACTCTATATATTGTACTAGGTACAAGCTTAATCGCACCAATATAGATATTAAATAGCCTTGTTTATCGGAGTTTGAACGAAGAAAAACAAATTCACATAACATTTTTCTGTTATTTACCGTCACATTAACAACCACGTCATCCCTTTGAGTGCATTTTTTGAAATTATACCCTACTTTTTTTTTTTTAAATTTCCTTTATCGAGTGGGGGGTATAATTGGACGGTTCACAGACAAAAACATTGCACAACAACCATGTAATGAGATTTCTATCAAATACTATCAACACGTTGTTTGGCATCAATTGCACCATTACGTGGCAAAGTAATTACAACTAATAAATACAAATAATGAAAACCTTGAGAAAAGAACCAAATAAAATCAACTTAAGAAAAGAAAGAGAATTTGAATAAGAAAGGTGTGTGTCATAAGAAAGAGACATAGCAAAAAGAAACAAAATATATACCAGAGTTGGAAGGGGGGAAAGGTATATAATTGTGCACATATAAACTCTATCATCACCAAATGGTATGCTTGTGCATGAATGAGTAGAGAGAGTTGTCCTACTGCAATGGATAATGATGAAAGTTGAAGTCAGAAATTGAAATTTATGAACTTAAAAATATGTGATATAGTTCATACATATTATATATAATAACCAAGCCAAAGTTATTGTATCGTCCAAACTCGTACCTAATACTGTAGCTCTGCTTCGACGATGATGATAGGTAATAAATATAAATTTGATTTAAAATTTTGCCGTGCAATGTTGTAATGCTATGAAAAGGTGGCCAGCAGGAGGAAGAGAAGACTAAGTACTAAAATTACTAAAAGGGATTGTGGGACCAAAAACAAAGACAAATTTGTGTGATGCCATTATATGTATTCGATCTCTTTCACATTTTTCTTGTTCCTTTTTTTTTTTATTTTTTATTGTGCTGGTGGCTTCTCACTTTCTTTTTTTGTCACCTCCATTATCATTAAGTAAAGTTAAAATATATCATTCTTGGTTTTGGGAAATATTAATCAAAGCCTACTCAATCTTCTCATCTTTCTTCTTTTACCAAACACAAATAAGTTTTACCGTCCTTTTATTAGGTAGAAAAAGTAGAATATACGTGTCTTATGAGAGCTATAAGCATTAGTGAAACCAAGATTGTCACTAAGAAATTCAATATATATAAAGAGTAAATAGAATAAGATGTTAAAAGAAGAAAAAATTATTATAGATGTATAAAAACTAATTTTAATCTTATATATTTGACTTTTTAGAGGAAGAAGATTCTGATAAACCCCTTACTTCTATAGGTGACAAATGTGTCTAGAGAACTGAATTATCTCATGATTTTAATCCGATTAGGAAAAATTCTCCAATGCGATCTACCTATCACTTGAGTAGTAGTGCGAAACCTAGCTCCGACCGGGGCTAGAAGTATGACAGAAGATTTACACATAACTCATGGCGTTTTTTTCTTGCAACGCTGGTTGTTTGCCTTTTTAGTTGATTGTTTTATTTCTACGATAAAGCTTAAAATGGGTCAAAGCCATAAATTTTGATCAAAGGGGGAGCTACAAGATATGCAATATTAGTCCTCCTATATGGTTTTGAACTGTAATTAGCCAGCCAATTCAACTACCACATGACACATACATATATACATACTGTAAAAATAAAATTAATTCAACTCCTTTCATTGATCATTAGGCCACATTCTTGAATGCTAATTCAACTTCTGTCAAAAATATTCAAAAAGAGCAAAGCTAGACATGTATCTATTGATGTAATTGACATCTCATTCTGCCAAAAATATTCAAAAGAGTAAAGCTAGACATATATCTGTTGATGTAATTGACATCTTATGGTGTTTTATTTTGTCAAATGAAAGATAATTTGATGTCCTTCACAAAATAGTCTTAATGCTGCGTAGACATGATCCTCCTCGAACTTATCTTGTGAAATTACATCCGATATGCTGATGTTATTATTGACAGATAATTCTATTTTTTTTATAATTGTAGTGTCGAAGCTAGTTTTTGCACACCTCGATTAATTTCACAAAATACCTGTCACCTCTCATCAGCTACATATAATAGATGAAAAACACTTACCTAGCTTGTTTTCTCACTACTAGAATTTGAACCTAACACCTCATAATTCGCAACCCAATTGATGATAAATTTATGTGAAAGGTTAAACGTTGTCCTCCAATTTTTTTCTTCAATTGTAATTTTAAAAAATCAAGTAAGTTTTGCATTGTTATAGTGTTTATCTCATTTCTTTTTCTTCCACCTCATTATGTTCATTTGATGGAGGGGTCTGACAATTCATGAGAGTCGTGTAAGTTAGGGCTTTACCTTAATGAATAAATAGTGTACTTTCATTTTTATTTACTTACTCTTTAATTGTTGTTTTCATCAATGGTGTTTGGCTCAATTGATGGAAAGGACAATTCCAAGAGAAATTATGGGCTGGCAATATATATATGCCTTCACGAATGAAAGCACCCAACATGGACATATTTATAAATGACTTTTTATGGTTGAAAGAAAAAGATGCTAAATTTTTTTGTCAATATGGGAGAGATTTAATTAACATGTATGGTGGAGAAACTACTTTTTTTGCTCAACCATAAAAATGAAAAATATATTTTTTTCTAAATAGTCATCCAACCTAATTGTTAGTTCAAATATTAAACGTAAATGATGCAAATTCAATTGGTAGGTAATTATGGGGTATTCAGCTAATCAGGTTTACCACATGACTATGTTAATTAAGAGGAAAAATTGGCTTGTTAATCACACACAGTCAAGATTCCAGAATGCAAAATAAAAGGGAGAAAAGTTGTATTCATAGCCCCATCTTTTTCTGATTCCTTGCAAATTAAATCTCTCCTCTAATAATTAAAAGATTAATCAGGTTTCTTGAAGTTTCTAAATAATAGGAAAAAATGGAAGGGATGATGATGATAATAATAATATTAATAATAGGTGAGTGAATTTGACAGATTCATTTGAAGAAATTTTTTTGGTATAACATTAACTTTGAGAGAAGAAGAAAGCTAACTCAGCCAACAAACATAGCAATTAGGTTGGAAGTATGCCGATTTCTTCTTTATTTGTAAGAAAAGGAATGTGATGAATAATAGCAGTTCAGCTGTTTCGAATCTTGAAAACCAAGTAAAATTCAACCTATGTTATTAAAATCTTCTTTTTGGAAATTAAGAAAAAAATAAAATCTTTGATGTGTGTATAACCATTATTCTGTATTACTTTTACTAGAGCCGAGGATCTATCTAAAATAACCTCTGACCTTTATCTAGTAGGGAGATTTGAATATACACTAACTACTCTCTTCAGACCTCCTCTACATTAGACCGAGTATGTTGTTGGTGGGTGGTGTATGTGTACATCTCATCCATCCAATTCCACTTAAAACCAACTTTGGACAAGCTCAAACAGCAATATCTAATTTCAAGAATCATAATTTTTTGAGGACCCACTAAGGCAAATAATCAATTTGGGCAAAAGAAGAAAAGGAAGATAAAAACTATTTCACAATGAAGGTGACCTAGGCTTGAACAACTAGATGGGCATCTTTGCATTAGGCAGCAAATGGTTCCTCTGTGACCACATCAAAAAAATTTAATTATTAGAACAAGAAACCAATCCCCTTTCTCTATGCATTACAGGGACAGGTTTGTCTCTCGCTTTAAATAGTGCTCCATTTACCTAGACTATAGGTTTATAATATAATTACACCTCCTCCATTTGCTTAAAAACAAAAATTAGACCCCATTTAATTAAATCGAGAAGAAAAAAAAATTAGGTAATTTATCTCATTTATTCTAGTTTTGATGGATAAAATTAACTTATATCTATTGCTGGTAGGAGATTACAGCTATCTCATGAATTTAAGTAAAATGCATGAAAGCTAGCAACCTAGCCTTGACATCACAGATATTAAAAGTAAAAAAAAAAAAAAAAAAGAGTAGATCCCCCTTTGATCAAACCTCACTGGACACAAACAAAACCAATAGGTCATTCTACCCATCCGACTTGAACAAAGTTAACTCTTATTTATTGCTGATGGGAGGTGATATATTTCTTCGAATTTAGTCGAGGTGCACCATGGTTATTTTAAAAAAGAGATTAGGCCCTATTTTCTTTCACAAAACCTGTTCTCTTAATTAGTACTACTCTAATTTATTTATTTATTTATTTTTATAAAAAATAAAATAAAAGGGGTAAGAGGGAGTCATATGAGGAATAGGTGGGCAACATGGGCCATATACAAACAATGCCAGCGGCAGCGGTAACGGCAGAGACCTTCTGCACGCCCAACAACAATATCAACCCCAACTCCAAGACTATTATCCCCACATCTACCTTATTCATTATTATTGATTCTCCTTCTCTTTCTCTATACTCCTCTACACACAAAAACAAAATACCTTTACGTATGTGGGGTGTGTGGATAATACCAATACACCAAAGGTGAAAAATTCAATGAATAATAAATAATAATTATAATAATAATAGTAGGGGCAGAGGGGAAAGAGTTGATAAGAAACACGAGAGTTCTTTCTCTCCAAAGAAAGAGCCAAAACCAAAGCTAAAGCCACGGCAAAAAAAAGAAGGAAGAACAAAGCAAAGCAAAGGAAAGGCAAAACCAAGAACCAGAATAAGACGGGCTACCCCTCTCTTTCTCTCTTTCTTGGACTGATTCTATATCATCTCTCTCTCTTTCTCTTTCTTTCATATGCTTTCAAAAGCATTACCAAAGAAGCAAGCATCATAAGCAAACAAACAAGCAAAGGAAAGCAAAGCAAGGCAAGTTTTTTGAGGAGGAAAAACACACACAAGAAAGTTATAGAAAAAAGAAAAGTTTTTAGGTTGTGGAGAAAAGTGTGAAGGGAGAAGATGGTCATCATGTTGGTGTTCTTGTAAATGGTTTCTTCATTCACTTATTAACCTCACTCACTCATATTCTCTCTCTATTGAGAATATAAAAGCTTCTTTCCTTTTTCTCCCTTGTCCCTCATTCTTTACATTTCTTTGAAGGGTGTCACTGAAGAGTCTTGCCTGCCTTGGTTTATGGCATCTTCTTCTCTATTCATGCTGTTTATGTGTTAGCCTTTAATCAGTCTGAAACCCCTCCCCTCGTCTTCCTTCACCCACCCACCCACCCACCAATCACACATCTCTTCATTACCATCTTCCAACTTAGAATCCCTTTTTCTCTCTATATAATCAATCTACCTTTCATTTCCTGTATCAATTCTGATCATATCGCATTTATCCCCATTTCAAGAAATGGCTGTTCAAGCTCAATATCCGTCAAATGTTCTCTTTCTAAACAGGTGTGCATTCAACACCCCTCCTCTATATTCCACTCTTTGAATCGTATCTCTTCCTTTTTCTTGTCTATAGGTAAGTTTAATGGGATTTTAATTGATTCTTGTTTTGCAGAAATGTACAAGAAGGAAAAAGCCCACTGGGTAATGATTATTCATTGCAACCTCATCAGCCTGGTGGTGGCGGAGGTGGATCTTTTCTTGATCAAACACAAATGCTATTCAATCCAGGAGGTAGGAAGAAAAAAAACCTCAACTACGCTTCAAATTCAATCTCGAATTCAGAAGACTCGAAAAAATTCTCTGTTTTTCTTCTTCGCCTTTCATGATTAAAGTTGAATTGAAACGTACATATTTTGTATCTCATTGAATATTTATGATGAAAAGTAATATGGTTTTGTTTGTAATTTTTTAGCAGGTTCAAATTCAAGAAAGAGAGGAAGAGAACTTACAAGTACAACAGCGCCAATGAATCCATTGATGTCAATGCAATCTCAGCCTCAACCGCAACTCATTGACCTCACTCAGCTCCACACATCGGCTCCATCGCAGCAACAGCCACCAAATGTTGTCTCCACCGGACTCCGTTTAGCTTTCGGAGATCAACAACAACAACAGCAGCAGCATCAATTACAGCAACAACAACATCATCATCACCATAACTCTCTTTCTCCTCAATCCTCTCAATCATCAGCTTTCTATTCAATATTAACAGAAGACTTAGCTGCTCATATCAAACAACAACGTGATGAAATTGATCATCTCCTCCTCATTCAGGTACTATTTACAATCCAAAATTTCATCAATTAAATTACATACTAATTCAAATCGACTGTATGAATTCTCAATGTTGATTCATCAGCAATGTGAGTTTTGTTTATTTCGCGCAAATTCACTATGCTGTTTGAACTTGTTTTCCACATTTCTCAAATGAAATTTTCTTTTTTGGAATTCAATTCAATAGGGAGAGCAATTGAGGCGTACGCTAGCAGAGAAAAGGCAACGCCACTACCGAGCACTGATCGGAGCAGCAGAGGTATCAATGGCGCGAAGTCTAAGAGAAAAAGAAGCAGAGATAGAAAAAGCAGCTCGTAGAAATGCAGAGCTAGAAGCACGTGCAGCGCAGTTAACCGCGGAGGCGCAGGCATGGCAAGCAAGAGCTAGAGCACAGGAAGTAACAGCAGCAACACTTCAAGCACAGCTACAACACGCAATGATCAACAACAACAATGGAAGAAGTAACAACGAAAGAGAAGAAGGAAAAGCAGGTGAACCGGAGGATGCTGAATCGGCCTACATTGACCCGGACCGAGTAATTGAATCGACCGGTGGCGGTCCGAGCTGCAAAGGGTGCAGAAAACGGGTTGCATCAGTAGTAATATTGCCGTGTCGCCATATGTGCATGTGTAGAGATTGTGATGCTGTTGCTCAAGCATGCCCATTGTGTTTCTCCATTAGAAGCTCAAGTGTTGAGGTGTTTTTCACTTAGAAGCCCAGGCCCAACTTTAAAAGCCCAAATCATGGCCCACTTTGTTTTTTGGCCCAAGACCAAGTTAATGTTCTAATGGTAAAAACGAAGTTTTTTTTTTTTTCTTCTTTTTTAAAAAAAGGTAAACATAAATGAAGAAAACATGCAACAAAAATAATATTTCATTTAATAACTATATAGTCCTTTTTACCCAAAATTTTCTTTTCTTTATTCTTTCTCTTGGGATTTAATTTTTGCGATAAATTGAGGACTAAAAATTCTTCTTATTCTTTTGTTTTGTTTTGGGAGAGGTTAAAATACAGTTTGAGCCTTTTCGGTCCTTTTTCTTTATTTACCCTCATTTTAGAAAATTACTTCATTTGTAAATTCGTTTATTTACTGTCTTGTGACATCATAAATCTATTTTCCTCATGTTTTTCTCTAAACATTGTTCTTTTTTTCTTTTAGCCTAATCTTATAATATTATACATATGTTTCAGTCAACTAGCTGTAATTAGTTCATAATTCAGGGGTATAATTGGGACATAGATGAGATTCCTTCATTTTTAGTTAGAAGTATTCGAATTTGAGTCTAGAGAATGGAGAACCTACAGTAACACAACTTTAAATTAATCAAATCAGTGAGTTATAAATGTCGAATGACTTGATGTGGTAGGATAGGCGAGATTCATCCCCCTTATAATAAAGGGATGTTGGGTTTAAGTCTTTTTTTTTCGTGGTTTTTAGGTGTCGCTTTGCGAACCCGACTAGCTGTACCATCGGGTCCACCACAGTTAACCCGACTAGCTGTACCCACCGGGTCCCGCAGTTTCAAGGCGGGTCCACCACGGTTAGTTCCACGGGGCCCTGGAGATGCGGCCCGGTTTGTAATGCCTCCAGTGGCCCTGCTGGGGCTCGAACTGACGACCTGAAGGACTTTGTCCTCAAGCCTTTACCAGCCGAGCTACCCCTTAGGGTTTCGGGTTTAAGTCTAGAGAATGGAGAAAAATTGTTTTAGGACGTGATGCCCGACTACTTTAATAAGTCCTAACTCCTAATATGACGCATGAATTTAAATTTTGAATACGGAATGATTAAAGAAAGAGATGCAAACTTCATTAAACAAATACTTAATACATAGTCTGTCTCTTATATTTGTTAGGATATATATTCCGCTCATACACTCGTATACTTGCCATTCTTTCAATTGAACACATCAACCTCTAATACATTGTTCCAATTAGATATTTTCAGTTTAAATTTTGAATATTTTCTGTGTGCGTGTATGTGTTCATCTTCATCTATTAGTTAGTTAAGTTGATCATATAAAATATGTCTATCTCCTTTAACTTTACATATTAGCAACAATAAGTTGCAAAATCTCAGGCGTATAATTAACAGAAATGATATATTTTATATGGTTAACTTAACTATACCTAATAAAAAGAAAATGAAAACACAGTGTAATTTTTTTATTTGTAATTTGAACTTAAAGTATCTAACTAGAACATTATATTAGGAATGTATTAAATTGAAACCTAATTTAATCCCTGTGTCTAATTGTTATATGGTGATAAGTTTTATGAGGCTGAGCATGTATTTGGCCTTAAATAAGCTTTGATCAACAAGTTGCAACCATAATCAACATGCATGATGAGATAACTAAACTCTTCACGTTCTTTTTAATTTCTTCCAATTTCAATCTCCTTTAATTATGAATTGTTACTCCGTTCGTTTATCTTTATTTGTTTATATTATTAAAAATAGATATTTAATAATATTTGTCCATTTATTTTCATTTTACTCGTAACACTAAATAATACTATATTTATTATTCAATGCGTACACTTTATTCTTTTCATATCTCCACTTTGTGGGTAACTGGGAATATGCTGGGTATGTTCGTTGTTGTTATCCATTATCCTATACATTTCTCGAAACATTACCTTTATTATATTCAAATAGTATTATAACAAAATTACATCTATTATTTATTATTTAATAAGATGTGTGCAAAATCAACAGTGGACAAATATTATTGACCGGAGGGAGTAATTACTACTGGGACACTACAGCTCGATGTTTTTAAATAGTGTTCTAAGAATATTCAAAAAGTCTAAAAGCAAATGCTCAACATGACCATTGTAATGTTAAAATGTGAACTATATTATTGCCAAATTAATCAAAAGTTTGGCTCGACTTTAATTTTCTGACCTAATTAAGAAATGAATTATCAGGGCCATGTTATTAACACGAACTTATTCTACACGGAGCTGATTGATTAATTAATTAAGAGTTTGGCTGGAATTTATTTAGCTTATGACCTAATTGTGTTTAAATTTAATTTATCTCCTTCTTTGAACATTAAGACAGAGACATTCTCTTTTATTTTTATCAAAAACTTTGGCGTTTAATTAGGCAGCTGACTATGAGTTGTAAGATTGTTTCAATTCCTTTTTATAAACTTGTCATATAACAATAAAAATCATTTGATGTGTTAATTGCTATTACTAGTACCTTAATTGTAATCTTGAAATTTTAGAATGAGGAGGATGATCCTAGTAACATAAGTAAATCATATTATTGGGATGTGGCAAAAAGCTACTAGTCGAAAATATGGAATTATCTGCGAAATTTATCGATAATCCTAGCTAATTTATCACTAAATACCTTTTAGCTAAATAATTTTTTTTTATCATCCGATGCTAATACGTAACTAAATGAAATTAGCATGAAATTCTTATTTAGCTACAAAATTTTTTCCTTCACTGATTCCTTGTAAATACAAGAAGTGTGGCCCCGTAATTTATTATCTAGATAGAGATTATTTCAATCTTTTTACCTTAAAAAAAATAGAATAAAAGATACGATACGTAGTACAAAAATTAAACTAAAAGAGAGCATCAATGGAACAAAAGTTGATGAAATTTATAAGTTGAAGGAATTTGATATTATGAGTTTAAACATTAATTCTTTCTTACAATATTAGTCGGATTTCAAAAAATAGACATCGGACATCAAACGAGGGAAAAAAAAAAGGAATGCAAGAATGATTTTTGACCACTTCTTGGAGTCCTTTTATTATAAGTTTTGAATATCTTTTTAGTTGGACAATTGCTCGAATAAGATTTTTCGATAAGTAATTCCTTTTTTACTCCTTTTTGATTGCTCTTATCTTTTTTATTTTCTTGATCATTCGAATTATAATCGTAAAAATGGAGAGTGCTTATCGTATGAGTATCTTGTAAGAGTCTTACGTTTTTAGGAGCAAAGAAAGCAAGAGTTATAATGATCAATAAGATCCTACCTTCATTAATTTGTTGTTCAAAAATCAAAACTAATTAATAAATGCAAAATATGTGTATTTCATAAATCCATTTTGCAAATCAACACATACATGATAGTATATAACTTTTATACACATATTTTGCCACAGGCTCACGACTCAAGTCTATAACACATTGTCTTTTTTAGCCAAACATATCTCATGGATATTTTTTCTTGAGCTCAAAATTGCATACTAAGTGAACGTATGCCATATTTTATATAAAATTCTTCACATTTCCTTTCTCATTTCAACGTGAGCTTTGTCTAAAGTGATCTCATATGTACTCTTCTTTAAAAATATAATCAACTTAAAAATCTGTCAATCCTTCTCTTCGACCCATTCGGATCGGATCACTCTACCCCTGTCATGAGTGCCACATATTTATATCACTACTTGAGGTACGAAGTTCTTGACATGTGCAATAAAGCACAAAACCAAATGCCTAGGATATTTAAATAATTAACATCTTGTCAAAATAAGACGATCTCTCTCTCTTTTTTACTTTCCATTTCTCATTTGATATTTATATTAAAATTCGATTAATCTATATTAGTACTTACTAAGGTATTCGAAAAAAAAATCTTCGTATCCAAAACTTGAAATCAAGACATCTGATTAAAAAAAGAAACAGCTCATCTATTGGAGAGGATTTCTAACAAAGCAATTTTCATATGGGAAAAAAGAAAGGTCTAGGACCTAGGTGCATCCAACATTATTTCATATGGTTTCACATGATGTCTAAGTCTCTTTTGTCATTTTAAGTAACAAATATTGAAGCAGGATGAATAATATCTGTCTAATTTTCTAATCAGAATCTTGAATCATAGTCATGATTCATGAAAGTTTAAACAATCCAAATAAGTAAGCTCCCCCATTTAATGACCTTTACAAAGACTGAATAGGATTAGTCAACATCGGGACAGTAATGTGGAAATCAGACATCGGATAGGAAATTATAAAATTTACTAGAGCAGTAAAATCTTTGATTTTTTTTTTTTTGGTTTCATTCTACTGTTTTCAACTTGTCTGTTTGTTTGTCTTACGGTATGTTGGATATCTTGTCAATTTTCACAATAAATAATGGCAACTACACATACAGCAATTTTGCTTCTTTTTGTACAATTATATGGTCAATGACTTATTGTACTAATTCTGAGAAAGTCTGGCAAAGATAGCCATAAAGGAAAAAATTAAAAATTGCACCAACTCCACTAATAATGAATCAGAATTTGCTTGATATATTTATGGACCCTTGAAATGATGTGCAATGGGATATTGACAGTAGCTAATACTCCCTTCCTCTAAATTTGTTTGTCTAATTTTTTTTTATTCGATATAGAGTGGAGTTTTAAAAAGTATAAAGATTTTTGAATCTTGTGATCTTTAATTAAAGATATATAGAATGTAGCAAAATATAATTTAATCTTGTAATTTTAAACATGTCGCGTAGAAAGTTGAAATTAAAGAGTTGTCATAAAAAAAAGAGATATCATGTTTTAAATAGACTTAAAAGGAAAGTAAGACTAGGTGCCGGTGGACATGATATGCTATTAAAAACTTCGGTTCGATAATTTTTATTTTTGATTTAAAAAAATACTATATATACTACTAGCATATCAAATTAGTTCGGTATAGTTTGTTATTTTGTGGTACGGCAAATAAATACTCATTGTTCGACTTCGACTTATATTATATTCAATAAAATAGAGTTAAATATGAGTATATATAGTCAAATTATGTCTAAAACCTAATTCGCTCCAAAAAACTAGTTCAAAGAAAAAAGAATGGCTCAAATCTCATTCCGATCCGATGTAAGGTTCTTTTCATCAACACATATACTCGAACAAATTGAAACGTAATGTTTTGACATACCAAAAAGATTCTGTAGGGAAATTAAAATGTTGAAACTAGAAAAAAGATTGAATGTTTGAAAATTAACACAGGCAGTTTAGTGACGTAATACTATAGTTATTATATTATGATTTGAATTTTGACGTAAAAATATACTTTTGACATTATTCTGCTTAACTAGTAGAATTTAAAATCACACGACAAAAGTTATTTCTTACTAAAGCTTTGAACATATTATAGTAAAGTAGTATTAACTGGTAGTATTTAATAGACTACATATATAATTATTAAATACATCTGGGTTATTCTGTAATTAGTTATTCTTCAGTTCTCTATATATACAGCTGTAACCCCTTCAATATTAAATGAGATCAATTAATTCTTAAATCTGTATCATGGTATCAGAGCTAGGGTTTCTTCTTCCGCCCAAACCCTAATCTCTCCTCTTTTCCGACGTGTGTGCGCCGCCGCCACCGTCTACACCACGCCGCACGGCCTCCCTCCTCCGCCGTAGGTCGGCGCCATGGACAAGGTTATTGATCCTCTGTCAAAATTACCGTCTGGAGTAAAATTACTGCTCAGGAATCTCCACAATCTCATCCCCGAAAAATTATCTGACAACAACTACCCGGCCTGGGCACTTAACGTCCGCACCGCCCTCGCAGCCAACTTGCTGCTCGGATGGATTGACGGTGCGGAGAAGCCGCAGCCCGAGACAGCCGAGAAGGACGGCGTCAAGCTCCCAAATCCCGACTACCTTCCGTGGATGATCGTAGACACTCAGATCCGAGCCTGTCTTCTCGCAGTTATTAGCCCCTCTGTGCACAAACACGCCCGAGGTTTTCTCACATCGGCTTCACTTTGGGACGCACTAGCCACAAGGTACAACTCTGTGTCCACGGCTCATATTTTTCAGTTGCGTGACAAATTGCATACTCTTCGGAAGGGAACGAAGACGATGACTCAATACCTTGATGATGTGGCCTCTATTCTGTCTGACCTAGATGCTGTGAACGAGATTATTCCTGAACGAGACGTGGTGAATGCCGTGATACGTGGTCTTCCGGCTGGCTATTCCTCTCTCAAACAGCATATTCGCCTCTCGCCTGTCGAAATCACTCTGAATCAACTGTCTGGATGGCTTAATGCAGAAGAATTGAATCTAGACATGGAACACAAATTACTGCTCGGAGAAGCCAGTTCCACCCCTGGCGTCACGGCTCTTTACTCGGCTGGCAGCGGAGGCTCGGCCAGGGGTCGCGGTGACGATCGCCGTAACCAAGGGCGAGGCAGCGGCGGCGGTGACCGTCGAAACACCGGGCAGCAAGGCAGAGGCGGGCCTCCACCGAGGGACGGCTTCCAGTCAGGCCGCGGACAGGGACGAGGAAACCAGCGGATGCCCACACGAGATCTTCCGACGTGCCAAATTTGTGCTAAACGGGGCCATTCTGCGGCTAATTGCTGGTATCGTTATGATGACTCGCAGAATGTAAATAGCCAGTCCGGAGGATCAAGGGCGATGCATGCGTCCACAAACGCTCAATCTGGCGATTGGTATCTAGACACAGGTGCTAACACCCATGTGACGTCGGATTATTCACAACTTCAAGCTCCTCATCCGTATCATGGCTCAGAAACTATTACAGTAGGCAATGGTCAATCCCTTCCCATCACAAACACCGGCTCTGGGTATGTCTATACCCCAAATGGTAAATTTCATCTCTCAACCCTTCACCACGTCCCTTCCCTCACATCCAATCTTTTATCTGTTTATCGCTTTACTAAAGAAAATAACTGCACCCTCATTTTTAATGACACCAATTTCCAGATAGTGGACAATACCACGAACCGGGTGCGGTACACGGGCCGCTGTGAGCATGGGCTATACACTCTTCCATCCAGGTCTCCGTCTGTTGTGAGTCAAGCCATTCTCTCGTCAACCTGGCATCGCCGGCTTGGGCACCCATCATCCGCCATCACCAAATCCATTTTATCTTCCTTAGGTTTTAATTTTTCAGAAAAATTACATTGCGAGTCCTGTTCAGTGTCTAAATCTTGTCGTTTACCTTTTTCACTGTCTGAACACAAGGCCACTGCGCCATTTCAATTAATTCATTCTGATGTTTGGGGTCCAACCTCAGTTCCTTCTGTTCAAGGTTTTCGTTATTATATCTGTTTTGTTGATGATTACAGTAAATTCACTTGGCTTTATCCTCTGAAATTTAAATCCGAAGCTTATACTATTTTTGTAAACTTTGACCGAATGGTTCAAAATCAATTTAATGCCAAAATCAAAATTTTTCGAAGTGACAATGGCAAAGAATTTGTCAACAATGCATTTGGTGTTTTTCTTCAAAATCTAGGGGCTCTTCATCACACTTCATGTCCATATACCCCTGAACAAAATGGCGTTGCTGAGCGCAAACACCGTCACCTAATAGAAACAGTTGTTGCGCTCCTCCATGATTCCACCTTACCTGTTTCCTTTTGGGTTGATGCCCTTGCTACTGCCAACTACCTCATAAATCGCATGCCCACTCACACTCTCTCCAACTCCACTCCATATGCCCGTCTCTACAATCATCCACCCGACTATATCCATCTCCGCCCGTTTGGGTGTCTAGTTTATCCCTGGTTGCGTCCGCACACTCAACATAAACTTCAGCCTCGGTCAACCCCTTGTGTCTTTCTAGGCTATCATCCCACTATCAAAGGTTACAAATGTTTCGATCCTGTATCTCAGAAAACATATGTTTCCCGTCATGTTCGTTTTGTGGAGGAACAATTTCCTTACACAAGTCTTTCCTCTACTCCATACTCCCCCAATCCACTTGGCGTTGTGCCATTATTTCCGTCCTTTTCTCACGCTCATGCTCCGGCTCACTCGGCACCTAACCCGGTACCCCACTACACCACTACCCACCCGAAACCCCAAACCTCCCACCCGAACACCCAGCCGACTGCCACACAACCCACCACTTCCCTACATCATACTCCTAACACACATACAGCCACCCCATCCACCGCTGCACATCCCAGCTCCCACGGCAGCCCCACCCAACCCCCGCTCACGCATCATACAACTCCACCACCCCTTCCTAATCACCCTCCACTCAACACTCATCCTATGACAACCCGAGCCAAGGCCGGTACCTTCAAACCCAAAGCCTACCACACTCAAATACCCTTTGATGCACATCCCACAACTGAGCCTACTACCTACAACCAAGCCTCCAAAAATAGTTTCTGGTGCCAAGCTATGGATGAGGAATTTCAGGCTCTGAATGAACAACGTACATGGGATTTGGTACCTCTGCCTAGTAACCGCAAGTCTATTGGGTGCAAATGGGTGTTTCGCATCAAACGAAATTCAGATGGATCTCTTTCTCGCTATAAAGCACGTCTGGTTGCAAAAGGGTATCATCAGGAGTATGGTGTGGATTATAAGGAGACCTTCAGCCCTGTTGTTAAGCAACAGACTATTCGTCTGGTCTTGTCTCTTGCTCTTCACTATGATTGGCCGCTTCATCAGCTAGACGTCAGCAATGCCTTTCTTCATGGTCATCTTGAGGAAGAAATCTATATGGTTCAGCCACCGGGATATGTTAATCCCAACCGTCCTCACTATGTTTGCAAGCTTCGCAAATCACTGTATGGCCTGAAACAGGCCCCTCGTGCCTGGTACACACGTCTCTCTACTTTTCTGCAGGGTCTTGGTTTTCGCACCTACCATCATGACAACAGCCTCTTCACCCTTCACTGTTCTCGAGGGACAGTCATCATTCTTATCTATGTGGATGATATTGTTATTACAGGCAGCTCGTCATCACTCATCACTGAAATTACTGAAGCTATGCATCGTGACTTCAAACTTAAGGACCTCGGTCCTCTGGAGTTCTTTCTTGGCCTCGAACTCATCCGCAAATCGGGAACCATATTGATGCATCAGACAAAATATACCCTTGAACTTCTAAATCGGGCTGGAATGACAGACTGCAAACCCGCGGTCACTCCCATGGCAGTCCGCCAATCCCCAGGGCCGAATACTCCCTTTGCCGATCCTACACTATATCGGAGCCTCGTCGGTGGACTTCATTATCTTGCTGTTACTCGTCCGGACATCCAATATGCAGTCAATCGAGTCTCCCAATCAATGCATGCTCCCACAGAACAACACTTTCAGGCCTTGAAACGCATTCTGCGCTATCTTCAAGGTACTCTTCACTGTGGAATTTTATTTCAAAAGGGCTCGTTTGATATATCTGTTTTTTCTGATTCGGATTGGGCTAACGACAAAGATGATCGAAAGTCCACTACTGGATATATTGTTATGATGGGACCGAATCTGATTTCCTGGTGCACCAAGAAGCAAACGCGAGTGTCCCGTTCCTCCACAGAAGCAGAATATCGTGCCATGGCTGCGGGTGTTGCTGAAGCCATGTGGTTACGATACCTTACGGATGCACTTGGCATTCCCCCGACGAAACCACAGATTTATTGTGACAATCAGTCCACTATTTGTGTTACCAAAAATCCAGTCCTTCATGATCGTATGAAGCATGTTGGGTCTGACTGTCACTTTGTTCGCGATGAGGTACTTGCAGGAGCAATGGCCACGCACTATGTCCCATCTACTGACCAGCTTGCTGATATTCTCACCAAGCCTCTTCCGTTACAGCCTTTTCAGTCTCTCTGCTCCAAGCTGCCCCTCGTTACCGCTGATCAGCTTGCGGGGGGATAATAGACTACATATATAATTATTAAATACATCTGGGTTATTCTGTAATTAGTTATTCTTCAGTTCTCTATATATACAGCTGTAACCCCTTCAATATTAAATGAGATCAATTAATTCTTAAATCTGTATCAGTATTTAATCCCTGTTTGTGTCTTCAGAAATCTCAATACATATGATGTAAGTTAATTTCACATATCAAGATCGAAATGAAATGATGTGTTTTAATATCACGTCTTATATATCGTGGTGTTTGGTTTAAATATCTTGATTTTCTATTGATGAATAAGCTTTTTTATAAACTTATTGGTCGCGTATAACCTCCCTCTTTTTGTTCTTTATTCTTTATTCTAAGTGCATAATGATGTGTTACTCAATCCCAATATTGTTACAAGGAGATCAAGTTTTGCGCCCCTCGACGTTCCTTTGACTTATCTATTGAATCTCCTTCTAAGGAACACTTGATTTAATTTTACTTTTTTAAAAATAAAATAAAATAACACTCAATTTGATCCGCTACATATTATATATTCACGTTAAATCATAAGATAATAACTTTGTCAAAACCAAATAATGTTTTGAGTACAAATTCATTTTGACCAAAGTTAGTTTAGAAAATTATGAACAGAATTTCATATATATATATATGTGCTCTCCAGCTGCCTACTTTAGTTTCACTCCAGGCCAGGTACTACTCAATTATCTTTAATTTGAACACATGAAAACAACCATAAAAAAAAAAGTAACTTGACTTTTAAAAGTCAAAATTGCAATTGAGTCAAAGGTCCCATATGTTTCTTCCATATTACATGCATTTGGTTCATTGACCGGTAGATGAAAAATTTGCAGATGCGTTTACTTTGAAAGCATATTTAGAGTACTGTTTTGTAATAACGTACATAGTACCCATTATTATTTTACACAAAAATATTTCTATAGTCAAATGTAAAAATTAATTAGGAAGGTCCTTGAAATAAGAATTGACGAATTTCTCATTTAGAAGATATATATAAAACGAGAATATTGTGGTTTAATTATATATTTTATAATTAGATTAGTGTAATTACATATTACACTATTTGATTTGTTTTGACTCGACTATTTGATGAATTTTGTAAGGGTAAACAACATAAATTCCCTAGCTAATGAAAGTAATTACACAAAATCCCATCTTGTTTTTTCTCTTCCGAATTTTGGCAAAAATACTCATACATTCGGCCAAGTATTATACATTGATCGAATGTATGATGAAACAACTAATCCTAAATTTAAGGTAATTAAAATAATTAATTATTTTACAGTTCCTTAATTTACGTCAATTATTAGCTAACATTAACTCGTTTATGAATAAAACTAGTAACTGATATTTGAATTTCAAAAAAAATCTAAAACAACCTTTTTTTTTTTTTTTTTGTAATCTTGGATTCAAGATCTGGAAAGAAAAAATCAACCAATTTCTTCTACATACGTTCTTCAATACTTCTAAAATCAATATGAATATCCCCATATTGTTGCGACATTCTTGAATTTGGAAATCAGAAATTAGTTATGAGTCATACAAAAGTGACGCAATCATTGTTTCGGAAAGTATAGCTTTCTTGAAATTGGTTTCTACGATCGCCATGAAATTGGATATCGACGAAGTACGTAAAAAAATTGAAGTTAAATATGTGGTCGAAGGAAATTCTTCTCCAATTGTCATAAGAAACGACAATGGAGTGAGGGTTTATATTGAGTTGAAGAAACAATTTTCTGGATTAGTTAATTTTCCGCTTTGTATTTCAACATTCGACAAATCCAATAGTGAAATAGAGTTTGATAAAGAAACACGTGTTGTAATGTGTATCGAGGGTAGTGAATCTGATTCGGTTGCGTTAACGGTTGTTGAAACGGATAATCAGTATTCTCTATATGTTCCTGTCACACCCCTTTTTCGACTCCAAAAAAAGATATGTATTTTAAGTTCGAAAGAGTTTTATTATTAAGGTGACAAAAATGAAAAATTTGTTTCGAAAAAAAAGAATTATTTACATTATTTTTTTTCTTATTCAGAGTCGCCACTTGGCATAATCCGGTGTGTCAAGTCACCTTTGGAAAATCCTTTTCGAAACGGTTTGACTCTAAAAACCGATCCGCGAACAAAGATTCCGGCTAAGGAATTCTGTTGACCGAGGGGAAGGTGTTAGGCATCCCTCGATCCCGTGGTTCAACCACGGTCGCTTGGTGGAGTATATCGGCTAATTTGACATTACAAATGTACAAACCACATAAACACACAAAACAAGCAAACAAACAAATCACACAAAATTCAAAACAAACCAAAATAATGTTCAGTCCAAATTATACAATCCAAAATAAAAGAGGTGCTGAAATATAAAACCTATTCTATTCTAAACTAATCCTAAACTAAACTCCACCCGACGTTCCGGGCCTTGATCACGAGCCTCCTTTGCGTACATGCTACTTCGGGGCATTCTCCGGATAAATCAATACAAATCCTTCGGGGCATTCCCCGGCTAAATGAGTACAATTTAAACTTTTCGTGCAATAAAGTAGAAAGTACCATTCACGCACATATTCAAACACTCCAACAACTCGTTATTCCTAAATTTGCCTACCAAGCCTACGTTTGCCTACCAAGTTCAACGTATCACAATTCTATCATGTTTAACATTATCAATACATCAAAATTAATCAATATTCATTTTCCTCCATTTTTAATCCCCACCTTAATTAATTTTTAACCACGTGATTAACCAATTTCAATACACAATCCACCAATCGAGAATAACGAAAATTCATCAATCATGCTTAGCACATCACACACCCAAATGTCACCAACAGTTCACATCAACAAACAAACCACGGTGTCGAATCACACGCAATCACAATCACATAAGAATTAAATAAAAGAGAAGAAAGAATTGGACCTTAAATTTGAAGCTTTCAAACTCAATGTTATTCGAATAAAGAGAGTCCGCACCCGGAAATCTCGAGTCGAACCTTAACACCAACAATCCAACTCGACAAATAATGACCCGTTCACCGTCACTTTTCACGCCGTTACTGTTCACTGGTATTGTTCACCGGTTACTTTTTTTTTTTTTTTTTGTTGTTGTTGTGAGGAAAATTATTTTGTGATTGTTGTTATTGTGGAGAAGATGATGATCAAAGAATGAGCCTCCCCTTTTACCTCTTAGAATTTTTCTTTTATAATGGGCATGGATTTGTTATGATGTGAGAATTTTGGTGGGTCCCCCATATATTCTTTCTTTGTGGACAAGAAAAAGGAGGGGGGATCACATGGGTAGTTAGGGTAGGTGGAAGCTTTTGATTGGGTAGGTTGTTAGGATAAGATAAATTAGTTAGAGGTATTTTTTTATTTATTTTTGTATTTTTGTGGGATATAATTACATGGGGTTGGACACATGGTAAGGTGAACTAAAAATGAATAAAACTAGACTTCGGGAGGGACAAAATTAGGTGTCTACATCATGCCTCCTTTGAATGTAAACACGAAGTGTTTTCAGACAAAGAAGTAGACAGCGAGACCAAATTTTGACCCGACCATTATTCAAAGAAAGAAACAGAAGGAAGAAGGACAACCGGGTCTTGACTTAAGACATTCTACCTACCCAAGTTATGAGAGAATCAAGTCACGGGTATTTCAAAAGATTGGAAAGAGATAGACTATACCGAGTTGGAGAGTCGAGTGAGGTTCCATCGAGGTTCCGGTCCACGGCTCTGTCATTACATTAAAAATGAAAATTACAAGTTAAAGCATAAATGAAATTACAAAAATCCTATCTATACAGCTTCTTTTGGACTCTTGACTTGAGTTTCATCACCCTATTCTTCAGGCGGGCTCCTGACTTGCTATTTCTTTAACTTGTTGCTTGCCTTTCAATTTCTTCACCTGTTCTCCAGGCGGGTTCCTGACTTGCTATTTCATCAACTTGTTGCTCTGCTTTCAACTTCTTCACCCTGTTCTGCAGGCGGGCTCCTGACTTGCTATTTTTCAATCTGTTTAACTTTCAATTTCTTCACCTTGTTGCTTAGTTTTCTATTTATTCGCCCTGTGCTTTGGACAGGCTCCTGAAATCACATCAAAACTAAAAAGAAAATTATCCCAAACAAATATTATTATAAAGAGAAATTCCGTTTATTTGCCAGAAAAGTAAAGTTTCAAAAACAGAAACAGAAGACTTTTGGAAAAGTCACATCATACCTACTTGCATGTTGCAATGATGAATCAAGACTCTGACTAAGAAATGCATCTCTTAAGAGTAAAATTAAATAACCAAGACTAGGAAGTGCATATCCTAAGAATTAAAGTGAGGGATTCTAACTAGAAAGTGCATCTTCTAGAGATACAAGTTTAAGTTAAAAGTGTGTCACCTGAAAAATGAAAACTAGCAAGGAAGTGCGTCTCCTAAGGATTAAGTGCAATAACTCGACTAGAAAGTGCTTCTTCTAGGAATCAAGACTTAAGTTAGAAAGTGCATCACCAATGTTGCTTGAATTATCAAAATAAGGAAGTGCATTTCCTTACCAATGCCTCTTGAATTACTCAAACAAGAAAGTGCGTCTCCTTACAAATGTTTCTTGAATTGCCCAAACCAGAAAGTGCGTCTCCTTACAAATGTTGCTTGAATTACCCCAAACAAGGAAGTGCGTCTCCTTATCAAATGCCGTTTGAATTACCCAAACAAGAAAGTGCATCTCCTTACAAATGTCACTTGAATTACCGAACAAGGAAGTGCGTCTCCTTACAAATGTTGCTTGAATTATCAAAATAAAAAAGTGTGTCTCCTTACAAATATTGCTTGAATTGTCAAAACAAGGAAGTGTGTCCCCTTATAAATGTGGTTGAAATTACCCGAACAAGAAAGTGCGTCTCCTTACGAGTGCCAATCGAATTACCAAACAAGGAAGTGCGTCTCCTTACAAATGTTGCTTGAATTATCGAACAAGGAAGTGCATCTCCTTACAAATGTTTGGTTGAATTTCCCACACAAGGAAGTGCATCTCCATACAAATACCGCTTGAATTAACAAACAAGAAAGTGTGTTTCCTCACAAATGTTGCTGGATTTACCAAATAAGAAAGTGTGTCTCCTTACAAATGTTGCTCGAATTTCCCACACAAGGATTATCATAAGGCAACATTTCATTTTTGAAAGCGTGGTCCCATTTTTCAGGAGGAACCCGAACAGAAAGTAAAATCTCATTTGTCAAAAGGATCATGAACAGAAAGTGAAATCTCATTTTTCAGAAGGGTCCTGAATAGAAAGTAACTCCCATTTTCCAGGAGGGTCCTGAACAGAAAGTAAAATCCTATTTTTCAGGAGGGTCCTGAACATAAAGTAAAGTCCCATTTTCAGGAGGGTCCTGAACATAAAGTAAAATTCTATTTTTCAGGAGGGTCCTGAACATAAAGTAAATTCCCATTTTTCAGGAGGGTCCTGAACAGAAAGTAAAATCCCATTTTTTCAGGAGGGTACTGAACATAAAGTAAACTCCCATTTTTCAGGAGGGTCCTGAACATAAAGTAAAGTCCCATTTTTCAGGAGGGTCCTGAACAGAAAGTAAAATCCCATTTTTCAGGAGGGTCATGAACAGAAAGTAAAATCCCATTTTTCAGGAGGGTCCTCAACAGAAAGTAAAATCCCATTTTTCAGGAGGGTCCTGAACTGAAAGTAAATTCCCATTCTTTAGGAGGGTCCTGAACAGAAAGTAAAAATCTCATTTTTCAGAAGGGTCCTGCACTGAAGGTAAAATCTCATTTTTCAGGAGGGTCCTGAACTGAAAGTAAATTCCCATTCTTCAGGAGGGTCCTGAACAGAAAGTAAAATCCCATTCTTCAGGAGGGTCTTGAACAGAAGGTAAAGTCTCATTCTTCAGGAGGGTCCTGAACTGAAAGTAAATTCCCATTCTTCAGGCTGGTCCTGAACAGAAAGTAAAATCCTATTTTTCAGAAGGGTCCTGAACTGAAAGTAAATTCCCATTTTTCAGGAGGGTCCTGAACAGAAAGTAAAATCCCATTCTTCAGGAGGGTCCTGAACAGAAAGTAAAATCCCACGGATGTGCATTTCCAATGGTAGCTGAATTAAGTGAAACAAATTTGCCCTGTTTCATCAAAGAAAAATTTCCAGTTAAAAACTTAGTGATGGCTTGCGGCACTTGTCTGTCCCGACACCTGCTCCAGTGTTTATTCCCTTCATTTTGTTTCAGATTGTTGGCACTTTCCCCTGCTTTGTCATTTCATTGACCCAAACTCGGATTATTAAGAGTGACTTTGAAATAAACACAACATCTCTGCTTTGCCATGCTTTATGAATAAACCCTTTAAACCTTGGTATTTTCATGAGTTCCCAGACTTGTCTATCGGCAAAACTTTCTGCACACCCCTTTTTTTGGCTCACGATCATGTCTCTTTCATGCGCTGGCCTTTTTGTTTTGCTTTGTGCAATTGAAGAAGTTGGTAGCCAGTTTTGAAAGCTTTTCTCGCTTGTTTTGACATGAACTTGACTAAAAAACAAGAGAAAAATGACAACAACTTTTGTTTTATTTGGATAACTGACTCAAGAAAATAAAAATAAAGATAAAGAGAAGAAAGAAAAGACAATGAATGTCCCCATTTGAAACAAAGAAATGAAAATTTTATCTTAAATGACAATCAACTCTAATGATTATGCCATGCATTTTGGATTAAGCCGCCTGATCTTTCCATTCAAACTCTCACAACTTGTTGTTGAGTTAATGACCCGAAAGTGAGTTGCTTTCTTTGGCCAATTGCATTTAAGACCTCATTCGGCTAGTGGCGCCTTGAAGGTTTTTTGCCAACAAGCCTCTCTCATTTTTTAGATCACCATTTCCTTATGGTGTCCGCGAGGGTTTTTCACCAATGAAACTTTCTTATTTTCATTTGTCTCAACTCGCCATAGTCTTACAGTGCCCGTGAGGGTTTTCACCGATAAGACTCTCTCATTGTTATCTCTCTCAGCTTACCATCGTCTTACGGTGTCCGTGAGGATTTTCACCAATAAGACTCTCTCATTTTTATTTCTCTCAACTTACCATCGCCTTATGGTGCCCGTGAGGATTTTTACCGATAAGATTCTCACATTTTTATTTCTCTCTTGATTCCTTGTGCAGAGGAAGACAAGTAGTTCCCAAATACATCCTCATATCCTTTACATGCTTTGCCTTAACATCCTCAAAGATTTATCTGAAGGTCTTTCTTTGGTTGTAACTTGGCTTTTGGATAGGATTAGAAAGAATGAAATGATGGCATGAGGCCCAAATAACACTTGAGGTGGGGGTGGGACTTATAACTTTTGAAATCGACTCAAACAATGAGGATTAACTCATGCCCCAGTTTCATTTGACTGGGTGACGCTAAATTGTTTATTTGGTTGGACCGAGACCTTAGTAGGGCAGCCTATGTATCTCACCCCCGAAAGAGGAGAATCAGGTCACGCGTAGTTCTGGCAGCTTGTTCTTTTGCTTTGATCTATTTTTTTTTCTTTTATTCTCTCTTTTCACTTTGCGATTCTTTTTTTTTCTAACTCTATTTTTCTTGACACTCATTTTTTTTTGGAAACATTTTTGTCTTTTTTTTGTAACTTTTTGACTTTATCTTTTTACTCGACACTATTCTTTGAACTTTGCTTACTCTATCTTGATTCCAAAAGAGGGGTATGAAAGAAAATAATACTGAGGCTCAAATGGGGTAAACAAAGGATGACACAATGTTTGGATAGCAGAATGAAATGCCTTCATCATATCAATCTTTGAGAATGCAAGTACATAACATGCAATTGGAAGTGAGAGATGAAGATCATTTGCGACATTGTTTTAAGCAGATTGAGTCTGTGCGTCACTACTTCATCTGTAAACTCCACCTTTGTTGTACATTCCTCACATCAAATGACTCATGCTTTCGTGGAGCTGCTTATCTTCTTGTTTCTCTTGATATAGGGATCACACGTCCACTATTTAACCTAATTGGGACTTGCCTTTCGATCGATGACCAAGGTGTTCTTGTGATTCTCAAAATAATTGCTTTAATTTTCAAAGAAGGCCTCACTTGATCACCAAATGCCCCAGCACTCTATCTATTTCCTCAGACACTCTCTTTTCTAACTTTAACCCTCTGATTCAGTGTTCATGCTTAAACTGAACTTTAAGATCTGACTAAAAATTCCGCAAGCATGTCATATCACTAGAGTCAACATAAAATATACTATGTAAAGAAAACAAACAAACAACACAAATTTAAAACATAAATGAAAAGGGGGCACTCCATTTAATAAAAATGAAAGATAGAAGGGTTTGAACATAAACGACAAAGGGACAAAACAAGATAGATCCCGAATTACAACCTTGAAATAATTTGGAAAACAGCAAAGAAGACAAAACAAACTACCAGACCTCTTCCTAGTAGGGAGAGAGGTGAATTCTCAATTGCTCAGCTTGACATCTTAGCCACTGATTTGCATATCAACATGACTAGAGCTTTCCTCACTGTCAATGTTCTGTACCATGCTTGATTTATCTTGAATTATCTTTTCAATTTCTCTTTTCAAAGCTCGACAATCTTTAATACTATGACCGTGAGCCTCAGAATGATACGCACATCGTGCGTTAGGATTAAAATTTCTTGAACGCCGATTAAGGGTGTGCCCAAGGAGAGGAGTGATTATTCCATCCTGTACCAATCTCTGAAATAAACTGGCATATGACTCTCCAATTGGTGTGAAGCTATCTCTCGACTTCTGCCTCATTTCATCGTTTGGCTTGAATCAAAAATCAGGTTTAGAAGGGTTTTGGTATGTTTGTGGAGTTAGATGACGACTCTAAGGAGTTGGTGTGTTCCACTGTGGGTAAGATGGGGGTTGGACATATGGTTGTGCACAATATACTAGATATGGAGGTGGGGAAAAAGAGTATAATGGATTTTGGGAGTGATTATGTGGAGCTTGGGCATAAACTTGAGCTTGCGTCTGAGACCGACGATGACATGGTCTTCTTGACCTTTCCTGCTGTCCAACTACAATAGCAAATGCATCTTTCTCATTCTTCTTCCCTCCAGGTTCCCTTAATTGATTGCAATATTGTCCCAAAGGTTTCACGAATTCCTCATGCCCATCTTGCTCCTCAAATTTCGACATCACAAAGATTGGAGAAAGATTAGCATTTGAAGGCATGCCCCAGTCTTTGTATGAAACCTTTTCTTTACCCGCAGGTCCTAGAAAATTTTTCATAGCATTTTCTGTACTCTTCATTTTTCCAACCATTTTCTCCGACTCTTCTGGCACACTGGACTTCTTGTTCAGAAACTTTGGTGTTCCAGTTAACTTAAAAGCAGGCTCAAGAGTATAACAATGATCACCAAGAGTATTGAATATAGGTTCACTAGCAGTATGGGGACGAACAACCATTGGGCGAGCTGGTGTGGAAGTCCCAGTAAAGGATTGAGCAACAAGATCACAAACAACATGTGGTGTTGTGAATGTAGCAGGCTTATGCTGAGGAACTAGAGGCAAAGTGGTGGAAGTATTGAGATGCTTTTGGCTTAGAATGAATTCTGAGTCATGTTGCGGTGCATCAACAACAGTAGAAAACTGACTTTGAGATTTTGGTGGAAAACACGAGGTATTTGTGGGATCAATAAAGGGAAATGGAGGAGGAGGCAACCCACTGGCCCAAGCTCGATGCATTTCTGTCATTTGTTGTCTTAGCCTCCTGACCTCTTGCTTTAAATTCTTATTTTCCTGATTCTTTGTTTGATCCATGATGTCACTCTCTATATCTTTGTTGAACACAACTAACCCTTTGGATTTGGTGTGATGTGAAGGACCAGCCAGAATGCCACAAACCAACCACCTTAAACTGACTCAACATAAAACAATAAATGTGTTAGAGTTCAACACTTTTTCAAAACCTCTTTTTTTTTTCTTGAAAAGATCACCGAACTCAAGAAGGGCGCCTACGTATCTCACTCCCGGAGAGGAGAATCAGGTGTGCGTAGTTCGTGAAGTTTTGCCAAAATGGCCAATTAAACTCTTTTTTCTTTCTTGAAACAAAGTGTCAAAAGAATTGACGAAAATCTTTTTTTTTTTAGGTTTAAATCTCTATACAAAATGAAACCTGTGATTACCAAAGAAAAAATCTTTTTGGGTTTTCGATTTTTAAATTTCATGTGAAAATGAAACTTGAACCTATTAAAGGAAAATCTTTTTGTAGTTTTCTTTTAAAGACGTATATGAAACGCCTACTCTAAATGGAGAGTGAAGAAATATTTTTAAATTTTTCAAATAAGATCCCCGAACCCACAATAGGTTGCCTACGTATCTCACTCCCGAGAGAGGAGAATCAGGGGTGCGTAGTTCGTCCATGTTGGACAAATAAAGATTAACTAACAGACTGACCCTAACTTAAGAGACACAACCAAAGACCGATGAATAAAAGAAAAATAGAAAAAATTTGGGTTTTTAATTTGACATCAACAACTTTGAAAGATTTTTTTTTTTTTTTTTGAAATTTTCGAAATATGAATGCGTGGTAAAGGAATAAAATGTTTTTTTTTTTTTTATATATTTTTTTTATAAAACCTCCTATTGTAAAAAAAATCTTTTTTTTTAAAATTTTTGAATTGTGAAAAACAAAAGCCATAAAGAACTCTATAAACTACAAAACTCTTTTTTTTGGACTATTTTTTTTTCTTTTTTTTTTCACACACTTTACTTTCTAACACATGCTTTTCCCCACATCAGTCTGTCAAATGACCACGTTATCCTCAAAGATGCAACATTTAGCACGTAGAAATGCTTTAGAGGTAAGTCTCCTACAAAGGACCAAGTGGACCTCTCTAGGTCTCAAGATGATGCACATAAGAATGACCTAAAGGCTGACCTACGTTGTGGTTTACTAACAAGGCCGTTCGGGGGAGCATATGGTCGATAGTGGTTGCTTTGCTTTCCACCTACTCCATACATCCAATGGCTCACCCCCTAAAATAAAGGTAACTCAACTAGAGTTCGTGCGCACGAGGTGCGCTCCGAGACTTGTTGCAGAAATAATTGACTTGGGTTATGCAAATGATGCCAGATATAAAGCGGTAACACATAGGATAAATACTGTAAACAAAGAGCACGAAAACGCACAAAAGTGAAAACACAAACAAAAATCACAAACAATGCTTATACACTCGTAATACCAAACAAAGCCGATACGACTCCAAAAAAAGCTCAGATTCTGAAATAATCCCCAGCAGAGTCGCCAGAGCTGTCACACCCCTTTTTCAACTCCAAAAAAAGATATGCATTTTAAGTTCGAAAGAGTTTTATTATTAAGGTGACAAAAATAAAAAAATTATTTTGAAAAAAAAAAAGATTATTTACATTATTTTTTTTCTTATTCAGAGTCACCACTTGGCATAATCTGGTGTGCCAAGTCACCTTTGGAAAATCCTTTTCTAAATGGTTTGACTCTAAAAAGATGTTAGGCATCCCTCGATCCCGTGGTTTAACCACAGTCGCTTGGTGGAGCATATCGGCTAATTTGATATTACAAATGTACAAATCACATAAACACACAAAACAAGAAAACAAACAAATCACACAAAATTCAAAACAAACCAAAATAATGTTCAGTCCAAAATATACAATCCAAAATAAAAGAGGTGCTGAAATATAAAACCTATTCTATTCTAAACTAATCCTAAACTAAACTCCACCCGATGTTTCGGGCCTTGATCACGAGCCTCCTTTGCGTACATGCTACTTCGGGGCATTCCCCGAATAAATTAATACAAATCCTTCGGGGCATTCCCCGGCTAAATGAGTACAATTTAAACTTTTCGTGCAATAAAGTAGAAAGTACCATTCACACACATATTCAAACACTCCAACAACTTGTTATTCCTAAATTTGCCTACCAAGCTTACGTTTGCCTACCAAGTTCAACGTATCACAGTTCTATCATGTTTAACATTATCAATATATCAAAATTAATCAATATTCATTTTCCTCCATTTTTAATCCCCACCGGTACTGTTCACCGGTACTGTTCACTGGTTACTTTTTTTTTTTTTTTGTTGTTGTGAGGAAGATTATTTTGTGATTGTTGTTGTTGTGGAGAAGATGATGATCAAAGAATGAGCCTCCCCTTTTTCCTCCCATAAGGCAGTAGATAACGAGTTTAAATACTTGTTTATTGCATTGCATCCCATGATAAGGGGGTTTGAATTTTGTCGACCTGTTGTAGTTGCTGACGGGGCTCATTTAAGCGGTTCATACGAAGGAACCTTTGTATCGGCAAGCACATTAGATGGTGCAGGTATTGTGCGTTCATGTTTTATTATACTCTTTTATTATTTTGTTGTTTACTATGTATTATATGAGCTTATATATTGATGTTTTATGTATAATAATTCATAAAGCTGCTAAAATTAGCCAGCTTATCGTTGACATTCTTTTTTTTCATTGTTTTCCTTATGTATTTTATATTTAGGTTGTATTCTGCCATTAGCTTAAGGTGTTGTTGATTCGGAGAATGACAATGCGTGAATTTGATTTTTTCAACAGTTTAGAGAGACATTTGGTGAACGAGACAACAATTGTGTTGTATCAGACAGAAATAAAAGTATCATAAAAGGTGTAAGCATTGTTTATCCTAATCTCCCTCATCTAGCATGTATTTGGTATTTATGGAAAAACGGTTGCACCCATTTTAAAAAAAAGCAAAGATAGACTTAGTGACCTATATTATTTGATGTTATAGAAAAGAAGATTTTGAATATATTATGTCAAAGGTTTCTAAGGTTGATCAAAGAGTTAAGGAATATCTGGAGGATGCTGGGTATGAAAAATAATCTCGATGTCACTCGCCTGTAAATAGAGGTAGAATGATGAACTCTAATATAGCCGAATGTATTAACGATTATTTGGTTGAGGCTAGAAAACTTCCTATTTTATGTTTCCTTTAAGAAGTTAGAATTTTATTTGCCGCCTGGAATTGTAAGAACAACGAAATTGCATCTTACGCCAATACAACTCTTGGGAGAAGATTTGAAGAAATACTGACTCTTAATAGGGTTAAAGCTTTGCGGATGATGGTATGTATTACAATAATTAATAAACAGAAACTTTATTTTCCATTGATTATATATTCTTATTTTATCATTTGTACTAAATATGTGTTTTCTAACAGGTTAAGCCAGCAGGTAGTAATCTTTATTGCGTATCTGATTCGGGACGGAGGTACATTATCGATATTGAGCGTGGCACGTGCAACTGTGGTCGGTATCAAATTGATGAAATACCGTGTCCATACGAAAATGCCGTATTAAAAAGTAAAAATATGGATGTAAAGGATTATGGTCATTATTGCTCTGAATTGTACAAGCCAAACACCATAGTTAAGAAATATGGACTCCCGATAATTTCAATACCAGACAAAAAGGATTAGAATGTTTCAGCTTTTGTTGATGATGAAGTTTTGCTGCCCAAATATAGAAGACCGCCTAGTAGGCCAAAAAAAGAAAGGCATTTGAAATCAAGTGAATCACTGTCTTCAAGTTCGAACCATTGCGGTAAATGCGGATGAGCCGGTCACAACCGAAAGACTTGCGGTTTCTTTTCAAAGGGCTCATGATGAAGATAATAGGTTTTTCTATATGATGAAACTTTGAATCGTTTTATTTGTATAAATAGTTTTATTAGATTTTGTTGGAATGTTGGAACTATTAATATTAAACTTTTTAATTGCTATTTGATTTTCACTTCTTTAATGAATGTTTTATATTATAAGAACAGTTTGAAGCATTTTTCATATATCACATTTCATAACCATATTACTTGTAGTTATAAGTGATAGGTATATTTAGTATGTAACCTGGGAACTATTACATTAATCAATTGTTGAAACATAATCTGTAGCAAACTGTTATACATTTATAGTTAATGTGTAAGAAATGTATAATAAAGCGTTATACGTTGTTTAAGTGTATTATGTTAAACAAAAAAAATGTCATTTAACTAACTTTTTTTTTTTTAAAATAACATCAGATGAACTATCAGAATCATGTTTTATGCATATGATTACACATTAAAACGTTTTAGTAAAATATATGTTGTTCATTTATGAATGTATAATATAAGATTATACATTTGTATCAATGTATTAAATAGTATCATACTTTATAAAAGTGAATGTTGTAAACTATGTTTGTAATTTTCTTCCGAAAAAAAAAATGCATGACAACATGTATCATGTATTATCCCAAAAATCGTATTTCTAAATGCTCCTAAAACATCCTCTCCAAAATATTTTTTTATCTCTTCACCGAAAGCACAGCTAATAGCTCCCCATATGCAATGAGTGTGGTAGGACTTTGTCAATTCGGTATTTCATGTCCTGAAAAAAAAAATCTACCATAATGAGCTAACAGTTACACATTGAATGATGGTCATTTATACATTCAAAAACTAATTCAGACCCACATTAAACAACTGTTAGTCATGTATGAGGTTAACTTATACATTTACAAATAAACTGCATTGATGTATAATAAAATCAGACCAATATATACACTAGAGTAACACATGTATTATGTTAACTTATACATCTCAAAATTAAGATAAGTTGTTAGACATGTATGATGGTTACTTATTCATTAACAAATAACTTGCATTAATGTATAATAAACTCAAATCCTAACCACTGTAGAGTTACACATGTATGAGTGTAAGTTATACATCTAACAATTCATATTAGACTCTAAAAAAACTACATATAAATATGTATGAGGGTACCTTATACACCTAAAAATTTCAATCAGGACCATAATTAAACAACATATACAAATGTATGATGGTTATGTATACATCTAACAATTAATATCAGACCAAACATAAACAACAATTACACTTGTATGAGAGTAACTTATACATCTCAAAATTAATATCAACTTTATTAGTTGAATGTATAACCTATAGAAAAATGTTGCAGAACAACTACATTATACATTACTGTGATGAAAAAATAAATGTATCATGTCTTATTATACATATGTCAAATTATACCTAAACTCATAATAAATACCTTCGAAAGACGTGGTCGGCCGGAATCATCAAACTTCTTTTTACTTTGTTTTGAACTAGACTTCTTCGATTTAGAAGCGGCCTTATCCCTCAATTTCTTTATTGTAACGGGGTTGTTTTTGTGCTTTGAGCGATTCTCTGCGAATTTCGTGTCCTGTTCCTCAAATGTACCAGGAACAAATCCAAGTGGAATATCTTTTTCATTTGAATCTAACTGAGTAATTCCTAAACTAAAACTTGGAGGATAATCCATTACCAATCAACACTATTTTGACGTAACAGTAGTATTAAATCGAACTAGAAAACAAGAAAATCAAAGATCTAACTTGTACTATATGAAAAATAACGAAAAAAATAAACTACTGAACTTGAATATAATTGAACAATACCGTAATTTGAACATGCAAGCAAACAAAAAATGGAAAACCCCTGATTTGGTAAAGTTGAACAAAAAAAATTCAAAAAATTAATGAAGTAAATTATTAAAAACAATTAAATCTTGATAATTTACAATTAGATAACCACTAGGTAGAAGTTACTTCAATTTTGCCGTAAAAGATGGATTTCAAAAATGGCGTAGAAATCGAATTGATAATGGGAGCAATATCTAGTGAAAAACGGAAGCCAAAAAGCGATGTTTACATATATAATATTTAGGAGAGAGAAGTTACCAAATAAGGGAATTTTTGTAATTATTTTGGGATTTGTGTAAATACTTTACCAATTTGAAATTTAATGTAATTATATAACTTTAACTTGTGTATATAGGTAATTTTTAGTTTTAAATAAGCAGATGATTAATTAACCTAATCATCATTATGTCAATTGTGATCTAGCTATAAGCCCACGAGAGCTACTTTCTCTCTCTACTTTATCCCTAATTTATAAATAAAATAGTTCTTAATTTGAAATTCGCGTTTTACCTTCAATGAAATGATTTATAGTCACACAAATTTTTAGAGTCTGTTTTAGTCCATAAATCTCAAAAAATTTAATTCTTTCTTAAATTTTGTAGCTAGTCAAACAATATCACATAAATTAATATGAAAAAATTATATTTAAATATTTTTTTTTCTTAAATAAAGATGGCGTGACAAATAATTAAAAGAAATAACGTGTAGTAATGGGGAAGGAGGTTTCATATTAATGGAGATAATTGTCTGATTATTCTTCTTCTCTTTTAGAAAAAAAGTTTGGGCATGTGTATTTCTGCAGTGAAATGTCATGTCTATATATAACTATGCATGGAGTTTGTACTATTTTTACTTTTATTAGAGGGACAACAATAATTATGGAGTTTGTACTTTTATTTTCTGTCAATTATTTCAACTGCTCTTCTCTTGGTTTAAAACTTTGCGTTGTCAAGTCCCTCCAAAAGGACCACATCACATGCACCTAATTTCTTCAATTTTATTTTTTACTCTTAAGGTTAAAAGTGAAAGAGATATAGTAGCTTATTGTAGTTCAAAATCATTTGTGTGGAGAGTAAAAAAATATTCGTGTGTGTTTGCTCACATTGTCAAGGAGAATTTCTGTAGACTGAACATCAGTATATGAAATTTATCAATTTACGATGAATCTTTATAATACATATATTGTTGGAGTGTGCCTACTTAAGCATGCATTACAACGATCGGCACTCATATTGTGATGCAATATATAAAAAGGTAAAAAGTTAGTTTTCACTACATCGATCGATGAATGCACACGAACATAGTGCAAATTAAACAAGAAAGCAAAGGACTTTGACAAAAAAGTCGATGGAATTAAGGGGAGATGCCACTAGTTAGTGTATATTGTTTTAACTTGTTTGTCTTATTTTTTAATTTAATATGTATTATTAAAGTTATTTTAAATTGCATAATTAACGGCTTAAAAAGTTTTAAAAAGTATAAAAAATTTGATTGACTCTCAGTATTCTATCAGTGTTACATAAATTGTGGTAGACGAACTAACATATTTTATTTGAAAATAACGTAAAAAGTATCATAGATCACAATAATTAACAACTTAAAATATTTAGCAACTTATAAAAAAACTTTATTGGTTTACTGAGCATAACGTATTATTTGTCATTTTGTGTGAAGTTATAATCATTCTTATCACCTAATATAATCTTGTTAGCCGACTCTTAGTTTAAAAAAGTATAAATTAAACAAGTGTAATTTGATTATTTTTTTCAAAAATCTTTATGGACTTCATCAATCTTAAAGATGAAAATGACCCGAATGAACATATTGGAAGTGGGCCGGTTGGTTAGTCGAATCATGACCCATTAAAGATGATAATTCGGATATTATTATACGTATATTCGTCTCGAAAAAATATAACTTTAAAAATGTATAATTTTAGATAATAATGTAAGACATTCCACAGTAAATGTACATGTATTATACATTTTTTTTTAAATATAATTATATAGCTAGTGAATATAATTATTTTTGATCGATGAGCCAAATGTATAACTCACCTATTATATTATATGGTTCAAAATGGTACGTCCATAATCTTTGCAACATTCAACATAAGATTTGTGGTTCCCATATTGACTAATTAAGTGACGCAGGTAACATTTTTGTTGCAATTAGTAATAGGTCGCACCATATTTATTATTTATTAAGAAGATTTAATTTATAGGTCTGGACTAATTAAACACTAGCATGTAAAGTTAAATATTAATTTAGCATATTGATACAATCTTGAATTATGATGATGATCATATCATTGATAATATCAGTGTATTTAGATACTAACAATTAGAGTTACAATTTTTTGAAATTTATTTGTGAAAATAATGTTAAAAATCCTGCTATTGCAAACCCGCAGCCCGCAGAAGTGGCCGAGTCAGTTGAGTAACGATCTCCTAAACGGGAGGAGGGGGTCTCGGGTTGAGGGTGGAGAGGAGATGGTGAAGCTTGAATATCACTATGGAACATGTTTTTCCTAAACACTCTCGCTACGAAATCAATTTTTCTCATTTTTAAAAAAATTGATTTCGTTAAAAAGATATTTTTCGAAACCATTTGAGTAATCAAATGTGAGAAAATTGAAAAACATTTTTCAAAATGTATTCTCCTCCAAATTTCACACACCCAAAGTTTCACACAAGTACAAAAAGATAAAATAACCAAATTATTTTAAACAAGTTTTAAGTCATTGAATCATCATCACCTTAATTAGCTTTAAGAAAAAGATTTATTGTAATAATTGAAAGGGAATTATGTTTTTATGTCTGGACATATATATCGGATTCCACCCTTCTTTTACAATAAAGTGCAACCATTATTATTTCCTCTTTTGGTAGACAACAATAATATCTTAATGTTTTTTTCTAATACTCAATTAATGTGATCCCTGTTGTCGTTCCTCACATGTTTGATATAAATTGTGCATGGATCTATGATTATTAAGAAATAAATGGTACAATATCGTGTTGGGTCGAGTTTTTATAAAATTTATATTCTTTTTAAAAAACATATTGTAAATGCGCTTTTTATCAATTGGGTCGGGTCGATCCTATTTAATTGGGTATATATTTATAAATTTAAAGCTATAAAAATGGTTAAATGTAGAGGAAGAAATTATTTCTCATCGAATGATTGAGTATTCTCCCAATTGTGTTAGTAGGGTGAAGGTTTTGTAAATTTTTTTCTATTAGTAAACATAATTATGTGACTTTAGTAACAAAAATCATCATAGTTATGTTATCATTTATGAACTATCCTTCCAACACGAACTTTTTTCAACTTTAATCACATAAATTTTGAATTAATTCTGAGATAATTTTGAACTATCCTTACAAATATTTATAATCACTATTTAATTTGTACACTTGCCCCTTATAAATAACAACAAGGGCAAAATTCAGATATAGCATACTTAAGAGCCTAATTATTAGTTTTATAGCAACAGTTTGATAATTACATTTTATAGCAACTTATATTTTGTATTTATAAAAAAATGTTGCTGGAAAAATACATATACAAAAAAATTACTGCATTTAAATAACTGAAATTAGTTGAGCTATATTTGGTATAATTACCAATCAAGTAATTATGTAGATTCCTTTTCCATTTAAAACTCTTTAAAAACATGACTTCCGTTATAATTTGAGAATTCAAATTTCAATTTCCCCCCCTTAACAGCTGCATCTTTTCTTAGCAATTTGTTCGAAACTTACCCTGTTTTGCTGAATCAAACTGGACTGCTTCTTCTTCGAAATCAACAGCAAGTGCAAAATGATGCTATAATTTGATTGAATCAAATTCAATTGTTGATTCATCTGTTCCATTTGTTTGAATTCAACTGCCAGTTGAAAATACAACCATTACTACTGTTTAAGGTACATAATCATTATTGTTATTCAATTCATTTTTTTAACCATTATTGATGTGTCTATCAAGTTTTGGTTGTCGACTTTAATTTGTATGTGAAAAAATTGAAAAACAAATTCGAGTTAGAATCAAGGCAGCAGTAAAATTGGAATTCAAGTATCTGTTGTAAATTTCATCTTTAAAGTTGTTTTAATGGGAAAAAAATCAGAATTCGAATATTATTTTGAGGATCGTTTGTTGCTATTTTGATTTTTTTAACAGTAGAACAAATCGTAAACAACTTTTGAATTGAAGTTGATTCAATTTTTTTTCTGAAATACTATATACATGAATGATCGAATGTATCTGTTGAATTTGATGATATTCTATGAACTCATACAAAAGTATAAAATATCTGCTGCACATGTATTTTTTATTTGCTTAATGTTAACACTGCATATATATTTTTGCTTTGTTGTCGGAATTATATAGTATAAATGTATATTTGAAAGGATATTTTACGTTAAGGAAATGTAGTGTAAATATATTTTTTTAAATTCAGTTGTTGGCTGTGTAACTTTGTTTGTATTTAAATCTGAAAAGTGCGTGTTATAACAAGTGATATTTGACAAATATGTATAAAACATATCAAATTACAAATTATGTATGTTCCAGATGTATTTTTTTGATATGCTTAATGTTAACACAACATATGTATTTTTTGATATGATTTATGTTAACATTGCATATGTATTTTTGTTTTGCTTTTTGAGAATTTTAGAATATAAGTGTATTTTTGAGATGTTAGCTGGGTAACTTTGTCTGCACTTAAAGTTGTAACTAGTATGTTAAAATAAGTGATATCTGACAAATATGTGTATTTGTTTATTTATTGGTTAAATCAAGTAGAAATGGGAAGCATATCAGTCCTTGTGAAGCACTCTGGCCGATGGATGTACGAAAAGAACTTTGAAGAATATGTCACTGATGCTATACTGTTGAGCACATCAGCAACATTCGTTTACCTGCACGATGTTTTGGCATCACACTTAAGTGTGGATTTAACTAGAAAACGTATTTTAGTGGAATATCAAATCACTGCTAATGCAGGACAGATAGAAATACATAACGATATGGGTTTGAAGGTGTTTATATTGCAGAAAAAACTGATACAAGACATGAATTGTCTTCCTTTATATGTAAGCATTTTGGATAAAGTTGTAGGGAGCAACTTGGCAAGTTCATCTATATGTGTTGCTGAAAGAGATATCAACTGTAACAACTTGCAAACAGTGATAAATACAAAAAATGAAGGAGCTTTGGTGGTTTGTGAAGATACACAGGCATTAGATTTTTTTTGAGATGGATACTGTTGAGGTTATTATCTCAGACCCACATCACAAACATGTTGAGAATGATCAGGTTTACTTGACAATTTTTTTTTAAAATCAGTCATGAAGGACTATGCAATTAGGGAAAAGTTTCAAACGCGCAGTAAAAGGTCTAGTAAGAAACGTACGTACATTCTATATTACTCTGATTTTGTTAAACATTACATTGGATATGTATTTTGAATATATTTAATCATGTTTGATGCAGTTATACATTATTTTGCAAATCAAGAAACTACGAGTTCTTAATGCGTGCATCAGGCATGGGAGACACTGAAATATTTAGAATTAGAAGATTCATACCTGAACATACTTGCCCAGTGAAGGACAAGATCTATCCAAAGGTTCATGAAACTAGTATGTTGATAGCTGGTATGGTTAAACAGAAATTCAAAAACCACAAACGAAAATACAGTGCGACGGAAATAAAAAATGACATGAAGGAAGATTTTGGTATGGATTTAACATACACTTTATGTTGGAGGGGCAAGGAAAGAGTGTTAGAAGAGTTGAGGGGTAAGCCATCAGCATCTTATGGAAAACTGCCATCATACTTATATGTGTTGAATACTACTTATTCGGAGTCACATAAAAGAATGAAGAAGACAGATGATAATGCGTTCTTGTATGTATTTATCGCTCTACATGCATTCATTAAAGGATTCGATCATTGTAGACCAGTCGTAGTTGTTGATGCTAGTCATCTGAGAGGAATGTATACTGAGGCATTTGTAACAGCATGTACAACGGAAGGAGAAGGTTAGTATCATTTAATAATAATTACATTGTATAATTGGTTGTATTTTTTTTGTATTTCTGCTGTTGACTTGAAAAATACATATAGCCAATTCATATATATATATCTGTATGTAATTACTTATATTTTTAAAGTTTCCTGAATGAAACATGTAAAATTGATTATGTTTGATAGTTAGGTGAAATTATATTTTATTATATGTAATTGATACTATTTCTGGTAGATAAAATTTTCATTTTAATTGACCTATATTTATAATAAATACATATGCAGTTCCTAACTGTATTTAAATCGGTTTGCGCAGATTTTTTTAATATGAGCAGTTTATATTTTTTCTTTAGCATATGGTGTGCTTTATTCTTAAATGATGAATTATGTATACAGGTCATATATTTTCTTTGGCATATGGTGTGCTTGATTCTGAAAATGATGCATCTTGGACGTGGTTCTTCGAGAATCTAAAAGAAATGTACGGGGTTAGACAAAACATGTGTGTTGTGTCTGATAGGAATCCAAGCATCATAAAGGCTGTTGGTGATATGTACGAAGATGTTTCACATTATACATGTATGTGGCATCTATGGGGTAATGTGAAAAAACTTTACAGAAAGTCACACGATGCATTGTCGGAGATCTTTTATACAATGGCCAAATCTTATTCAAAGTCAGAATTTCACATGTTAATGGAAAAAGTTGAGGCAGCTGATATGAGGGTGAACTTTAACTTCAAACATTGCGGAGTCAATAAATGGAGTGCTTGTATCAGCTAGAGAACTGCCAATCTATGAATTTCTTGAGGAAGTTCGAATACTGTTTGCAAAATGGAATTGTGCAAATAGGCAGGAGGCTTCATATACCTTCACAACTCTTATTGGAAAGTTTAATGACATACTCAGTGAGAACGAGGCTTTGTGTACCCGTATGACGGTATGACCTTATTTGGATGCTCCGTAAAAAAGTACTCTGCATATGTATTTTTATTGCATAAGTTATTTTTTCTTTTCAAAAATGTTGGTGTGCTTACAACATATCATGAAATATGAAATTCATCTTTTTGTATCAGTGCATTTAATTTTTTATTTTTCTGTCAGGTTGTACCAGCCACAGAATATGTGTATACGGTACACGACAAACAAAAGCACTTCATTGTTTGCATCAAGAAAAAAAAGTGCTCATGTAATACTTTTCAAATAGATGAGATACCATGTGCACATGCTTGTGCGGTGTTGGAGAAAAAGAATTTTGAGAAGGGGCCATACTGTTCTGATTTGTTTAAACTAAAAACTGTTTTGAAGACATATGATGTTCTAATCTACCCGTTGCCACACAACGATGACTGGATAATTCCAGAGAACATACGTGATGAAATAGTACTGCCTCCAAAATTCAAAAGACCTCCAGGAAGACCTGAAAAGAAGGATCGTGGAAAATCAGGTCGGGATATGTTTGAAAAGAAGAATATCAACTCATGCGGTGGTTGTGGGGATAAGGATCACAATAGGCGTTCTTGTAGAAAATATCGCAAATGATGCATTTCTTGTTATGTATTATTTCTTGAAACATTTTTTTTTTCAGTTTTTATAATGATGAACTAATTCAGTTTAGTTAATGCATTTATGAATCATTTGACAATTGAAGACAGTAATATTTGAATAATGGATCTATATATGTTTCAAAAGATGTACATTACACATGTATTTTCTAGCAGCAGTTCATATGTATTTTTGACATAGTAAATGTATTTTAGGTCAAATGTGACAACTTTGATTAACCAAATAAGTATATGATTCCTAATTGTTCAAGTGTTTAAATATATGTGACATATTCTGCAAATATATGTTTGAATTGCATAATGTTATTACTGCATATGTATTTACATTTTAAAAATACATTTGATGTATAATTCATATGTATTTTTAATAAAAATATCATCATTGCATATGTATTTTGTAACTAAAATCAAATCTATAACTGCATATGTCTTTTCTTGGCAAATATCTTTAAAGTATAATCCATATGTATTTTGTAGCAAAAATATCAACACTGTATATTTATTTTGTAAATAACTGCAATAATTTTTCAAATTTCACTTCAATTTAAATCCTAATTTATAATTATAGTTAAGGAATACATCCTCAAAATTCATATAAGGTATGTTGCAGTTGTATTTTTGTAATGTTTGATTCTAACATTTCATATGTATTTTTATGCTGAAAAACAATTGATTTATACAACATATGTATTTTTCTGCATAATATGAAAACTACATATGTATTTTTTAAGTAAATCTCACATTAAAAGGTAGAACTCCATAAATCTCACACTACATGTTATATTTAACAATATAGGAAGGTGGTGAAAAACTTTGAAGAACAACAACAACATAGTAAAATACATATTAGGAATGATCCATATGTATTTTTGCAATATTTGATTTTAATACTGCATATGTATTTTTAGGTTAAATAAAATTGATTTATACGATATATGTATTTTTAAACATAATATAAAAACTACATAAGTTTTTTTTAACAATATCTCACAGTAAATGGTAGAACTCCATGAAATAGAACCAATTCAAAACATAAAAAATAGTCTGTACAATCAAAACCTACATCCATAAACTAGTTTCTAAAATACAAAAAGTCAAAAATCCATCAACCATCATACATCAACAACTTCAGTGACACTAGTTATTCTACTTTGCCTTGCAGGACTCAATGGTGCTTCGACATCACTAATAGCATTTGCTTCTTATTTTCGGATCCCATAGTCCCATGAAAGTGCAGCATATCTTGTACGAAATGCGTTGGGATCGAACTCGGTCGAAACAACTTTGTGACCATAAGAAAGGCACTCTGCCTACATAATCATAAAGACACCACAATCCCTACATAAAAGAAAAATCAAATCTGATTTAATAGTGAAATATATTTTGTACCAACATATAATTTTGGTGTATGTAAATTCAAAACTTACAAGCTTCCACTCGATTGTTGAGGCAAATCATCTTCAAATAAAACATCAAACATATCTGAGGATTCTTTGTCTTTGTATCTTGGATGGTTTTGAAGATCAATTCCTTTCTTAACATAGAAATCACAATTTTGGAGACATAATAGAATAATCGGTGCTATTTTCTCGATCTCAGCAAGAACAGTCGCATAATGACCACTGAATTCATATGAATCATACAAGAATATACACCTCTCTGAAAATGATAAAATCGCGAGAACCCATTGATGTTTTTCTTTATATTGACCGGAATAAAAATGTCTTCCACTGTATGCCATGACACTGCAGCATGCATACGGAACCCATTGATGTATTCAATAAGATGGTGCTCTTGTCCTCCAACATTAAGGTTTTGATGATCCATAGAATATACATCATGCAAAGATCTAATTACGTTCATAAAGTTACAGTCAACTGTACTGTATTTATATGATTTGTTTGGCTCGTTTTTGTACGAACTGTGCGACCCATACTTTGACTTCTTCCTCAAGTAGTATAAGCAGACATCAATATGCTGCATTAGTGAATACCACAAAATTTAGAGCATTCAAAAAAATTGTTTTGTAAATATTAAAGGGTATGCAAGTAAAAAATACAAATGCATTTTTTTTATATTAATGTAGAAGAATTGTGTAACAAAAAGTGCATTCTTAAAGTTCAGTTACATGCAGACAATGTTATGTAATAGTATGTGCAGTAGTATGTGATGTAGTATACTATATCATACTTTGAATACTTAAAAATACATATATGTTAAACCATATGTATTTTCAATGTAACCTAATATGTATTTTTAAGTATTGTTACAGACGAAATGGAATTTTTTTTAAAATAATATACTAACCGATTCTGTCCATGTCTGATCTGCAAACCCCATCGTATAGAACCAATTTTTGTCTTCAAAAGTTTCAACACCAAAATGCATCTTTGGAATTTCTGATTTTTCCCTCTTGTAATGATCCACTTTTCTTTCCTAGGTATTTTAAGGAGATGGTAAACCATTAAAACATGCATTGATACAAGAAAATAATTTGAAGCAATTCAAAAGAACTACCTCTTGGCAGTAGCTTTTAATAGGTCGGCAGAAATCCAGTCGTTGAAGTTCTTGACAATCTTCGTATCTATTATCCCATCAATCAAATGATATAAAAATGGATGTTTGGGGGAGAGTATGCATATTAGCCCTGCTGAGCTCCCTATATATTTAGAGAATACAAAAACTTAATAAATACAAACGTATTTGTAAGACATATTACATAAAAAAATTATATATATCGTATTTTACTTACCAGCTGCTGAACCAAATTTTTTGGTGTATAGGGATTCCTTGAATTTTGATGGTCGCCTAATCCTTAACTTTGGTCTGGGAGTGTTAACTTCACGATTAGCAGATGGATGAATCATGATGCTTTTTTTATCGTAGACATTCAAGCTAGATAGAAACTCATCTGGGATTTTGTTTTGTGAATCAGGCCACAAATGTTCATCCCTCTGTTCATCATTGGTTACTTCTTGTGTATTAGGAGGTGTCCTAACTTGCTCCTCTGTAGCAAGTTCGACCTCTGAATTCACCAGTGAATTTGAACTCAAATCAGTGATCCCTCTGTTCATCTAACAAAAAAATTAAAAAAATAATATTACTTTTTTTCTGTCAAATTGAACCTAAATAAACTCTATATATATATATTATAGCAAGATACATACTTGAGCATGATCTTCAATAACAATCTCAGAAATTTTTGCATCCAAAATTTCATGTTCTTCTTGACGGTTTGTCGATGGATGTATGATGATGCTTTGTATTTGATAGGCATTTAGGCTCGGTAACATCTCATCAGGAATTGTGAATTGCTAATCAGATAAAATTGTTTCATCAATTTTCTCATCACTGGTCTGCAAAAAAATAAAATAAAAAATTTAATTGTCCTCTGAATTATTACATGACATGAATACAAAGTTAACATCACTATACTTACTCGACAATTATGTTGAACAACTTTCTCAGAATGTAAGTAATCCAAATTTATACTTCGGAGAAGCTCATCAGGGATTAATTGTTGAGAATCAATTTCAACATTCATTTTTTCGGAATGCAAATCAGTGCACCCCTTGAAAACAAGTTAAAAAATCAAAACATCAAACAAACATGTACTTGTATCTGTTTATATATGTGAATTCAAATGAATATATATATGAAACATAATTATTTACCTTTTTACCAAGCAAATTTGCCTTCAATTCCTGATCAACCTCCGAACTTAATCGTTGTGGTGATCTTTCGGTACCAACATAATCCATATTCTGAAGGACAGGATCTTTATCTGCATGTTGTTGCTACAAATACTTATACAAATTGAAATAACCTATTAATACTTGAGTCAAACAAAATATGTATTTTTTTTATGAAAATAAATATATGTATATACAAATACAATAAAATACATATTAATATATAACATCAAAGTCATAAATACATATTAAAGAACATAACAAAAAAAATACTCTTTGTTAAAATACATATGAATTGTTAAAAAATACATATGAGTAGAATAAAAATACATATGCAGTGTATACAACACATTAAAAATACATATTGATATATAGCATAAAACTCAAAAGTACATATTTATGAACATAACCAAAAAAACACTCAGTGTTAATATATATATATATATATATATATATATATATATGTAGGGTTAAAAAAATACATATGAATAAAACTAAAAAATACATTTGCAGTGTGTAGAACACATTAAAAATACATATTGATATATAACATCAAACTGAATAATACATATATTTGAACAAAACTAAAAACCCACTGTGTTTGAAAGTTCTATTAACCTCAAATGTAATTTGAATATAAACTTTAAAAGTACAACTAAATCTGTATTTGAACTTTAATATTTACCTTTGTACCGTCAGAAATATTATCCGAAGATTGAACAACATCAGGACTGAAATGTTGCCCAGATTGCTCTAACCCTCCCTCATCAACATTTGATTTATCAGCTTCTATATCTACAACCTGATCCTGAAAAAATTAAGTCCAATAACATAATGAGTGATTATGATGTATTTGTATAAGGCAGTCCAATAAGTATACATATTCAAATTCAAAGAAAAAATTAACCTTGCTTTGAGCAAATGCTTTCTTCATCTTTTTGAATTTTTTTCTCATTAGTCCACGAATTCCTTTAAACTCGCGACGAACCTGTTTTGATACAAAATCAATAAACAAAGTTTTTTCCATGTAAAATAAATATTTGTCAAAAAATAATTACCTCATCGCAGAATGCATCAAAATCTTTCTTAGAAATAAAGGCTTCTTTCTCAACATGACTCTCAGGCGTTGACACGGCTACTTCCTCTACATGAATACCTGACTTTGACTGAACCTGAGGAAAAATAACCCGAGCTGTTTGCTTTTCTTTCTTCATTTTTGAAGAAGATGCCTATCGTTTTGGAATTGGATTGAAAACTGGTGTCTTCATTCCATCAATCTTTGCAGCACGGGGAGCTGGTGTCCTCGTTTGGGTATGCTCGTTTACTTGCTTTTTCCTTAAAGGTTTCTTCACTACTGGTGTTGATGAGTCAACCTTCTGTTTCTTCTTTGAATGTTCGTTGATCTTTCTTGGTGGTGGATCCTGGAAGTCGTTATCAGAATCAACAGAACGTTTATGTTGTATTGCATCCTTCCTTGGTATTTGAAATTTTGCCAGCTCCTTTTTCGTTGGCTCTATGTTCTTAAAGACAACCTACAATACTAGGTAAATAATATAATCTATGTTAAAGAATCATTTAAACAATTGTAAATGAAAATGTATACATGTATACTGTAAATTACATATGAATACCTATGTATTTAGCATTCATAAAAAACTCAAAGCGTGGACGAGGTGCAATCGTCTTCCAATTTAATAATCGGAGAATTCGATTATCAACCTTCGATGCAATCTTTGGTGGGACATTAGAACAACACTAGTAAAGCCACACTTGAATAGCCAGTGGCATTCCCTGAATCAAATAAAATTGACCACCAGTTTTCAACCGGCTGTTCAAACTTCTGGCCAGATCTTCAAAAGATAAAGAACCCCATGGAAAATCCTTATGTCTTCGACTATCGACCAAATCGAAAAGAAGACGAGGTATAACCACAGTTTCAACATTAGATAACACAAATGAATGCAGAAAATACAGGATTGCAAATTTCTCAGCATCCTCATCATTGTTCTCCCCCCATACTTTCTCCGTGAATGGTAGAAATAATTGCCTTTTCTGTATAATTTCTGCCCCATTGAAATACTTCCCAACCATCCTATTTGGTACACCCTCGTCAAAAATAAAGTCATATCTATTTGACACACAATTCAATCCAGTTATGATTGTAAATTCCCTGGGAGTAAAATTAAGAAAGGTGCCATTAGCACAAATTATAATACCAGAAGAAGAACTACCCTTCACCTCAAGCGTCATAACGCATCTGCACATCTGTGCTTGCACTACACATTGCTGCTTCTTCATAAAATAATCAAAAATATTACTGTCGCAAAAGTTTTTAAACTGTTCCTTATTTAAAACTGCGCGTATGCTTTCATAAATATTTTTGTCACTGTACGAGTACATGTGTGGTGCAAATCTTGGAAGTTTTCTGACTATGAATATTTCGTCCCGCATAATCTATACAAAGTACAACTACCAGTTCTTAATCTGTAAACAGAATTCAAGCATACAAAAAAAATATATAACGTGGAACCAACACTGAAAAAAATATATCACATATAATCAAAATTACAAGCAACACTAAAAAATACAAATCAAGTATCCTAAAAATACAACCAACACTGAAAAATGTAAATCAATTATGGTAAAAATACAACCAAGACTGAAAAATATATATTAAGTAAGCCAAAAATACATATAGCCAATGGCATACCCTATAGCGAATATAATGATATGGTAGTTAAACTAAAAGTAACATGCATATGTATTTTATCAGTCCAAAATATAACAAATTCTTAAAAAAATACATATTAAATATATAAAAATACATATAGCAAAATAAACCTGTTTGTGAGTATTAACCTATTTATTAACAGTATATTTTCACAATTATCCTATCATCTTCACAAATATATTTTCTACTAAATTTGTCCTCCACATATCATCAAAAACATAAAATACATATTCAGTATTTTGAAAAATACATATAACTTACAACTTTTGTAACATCTAAACTTATAGCAAAATACATTTACATAAAAAATACATTTACACGAAATTTTGTCCAAAAACTTACCTCTTTATCACTATCTTCTTGAGAATCGTCAGCAAAAGAATTCTGCACTTCCTCATCAACCTTACTACTCAAAACTTCAATTTCTTGAGCTTTTTTTTTCTTCTCTGTCCCTTTTTTAATTTTTGTTTTCTTTGGAGAATGCTTTTTCTGCAACTTTTTTTTTTTCATAATTTCTGCCATCTTAACCAGATCGTTGTAAATTTTTGACCTAATCTCCTTCGATGTATGAGATTTCTGTAAAGAAGATGAAACAACTTTAACAACTTCTTCTTGAGTTAAACCTATACTAAAAGACGGTCCACAATCTGAACTCAAATTTAAATTTGGTATGTCATCTGATTTTTAGATGTGTTAGAGTCGAAAAATCCCCCCCCCCCCCCCCAAGAAAAAAGAAAAAGAAAAACATGCAATAGCTAAATTAAGAGTTACCTGAAGTAGTTGAAGATTTGATATAGTTAAAATCGTGCAAAAGAAAGTAAAACTGAAGCTGGAAGATTTTATTAATGGCGGAAAAATGGAAAAATATCTTTCAAAAATGGCGAGAGAAGGAATAGTGACGTGAAAAGAGGGGTTACTGAGGTTACTTTTCCAATGCGCTAAAAATAAGAGAAATACAATAAAAATATGCCATAAATGCTATGAAATGTAATTTCATAAAACTAGTGCTATTTTTTATAATCTAATACATAGATATGTTACTCTATGTATTTTCCGCTAACAACAAATATATCAAAGCATTGCGAAGTACTTGGGCCACAATATTAAGCTGGACCCGACACACCTTTTTTTTTTTTTCTCATACTTCTTTTTTTTCTATATTTTATACACAAAAAAATCTTGTATATTCCTATTTGTAAAGCTCACTTGAACAATTTTGATTTGATCAAATAAATATGGATAAATCTAGCTTAATTGAAACATTCTTTCTCTAGTGAGATTAGTATATTCATTGTATATCTTGTATATTTGGAATATACTTGGTATATATTTACGGTAAGCCCTATCTAGTATTTGTACATACCATGACATTACACAAAATAACCAAGTACATATAACAATATACAAAATCAGTATATCATTTTGATCTTGTGTGTATGCCTTGTATATGTTTTGTGTGTTCGGTATATATACCAATCTTTGTCATGCATATGTCAATTGTATGTATTGACATGGGTGGAGCTAGGGTAAGGGTGTCAAGTGGCCGGTCCGGCCCGGCCCTTGTAACTAACCCGGCCCGGTAAGCCCTAGGGCTTTAGGGTTCGGGGTCCCGGGCCGGTTATTTTTTCAAAATGGGCCCGTCTAACTCGATCCGGACCAAGCCCGGTCCAGGCCCGCTGGTTAACCGGCCCGGCTCGGATACCTTTTTTAGAAAAAATAAAAAATTGGGATTTTGGGCCAAACTAGCCGTTTTTGGGTCCAAACGGCTAATTTGGGCCCATTTATTAAAAAAAATAAAAATTTAACTTTAAAAAATATTTTTTAATCCCAATTTTTTTTTTTATAAATACCCTACAACTTCAAATCATTTTTCACTCTCTCAAATCTCATTCTCTCTCAAATCTCAATTCTCAATTCTCAAATATTCAATATATTTAATTTCTAAAAGTGTTCACTTTAATTTTTTAATTTTTCGTTTACAAAGTACGAGCGGAAGTTTCTAAAGTCGCAACCTTCGGATACTTTCAAAATTTGGTATTGTCGTTCCATCTCTTACTTTTAATTTTTATTTATTGTATTAATTGGTTAATATTTAATTTTATTATATTTGTGTATTTTGAATATTTTTAGTTTAATTTAATTTATATTATGGATAAATTAAGAAACCTCGCTACTAAAGGTGTTAAAATTTTTTGTCCCGGAAGCGGTAGTGGTAGTAAAAAGCGAATTACTAGCGGTAGAGGTAGTTCAAGTAGTAGATATACCCGTGTGCCTTCGCCTCCAGTACCGCTTGGCACACCTTTTGAGGAAGAAATAGGTGTAGGTGCTCATGATATGGATTATGTAGAAGCTTAGGAAAATTACGGTAAAGAAGAAGAAAATGAAGTAGATGCGGTTAATTTAGACGAAGATAATGAAAATATTGCTGAGACACCCGCAGTAGGAGATGCTAACGTTAGATCTGAATCGGTTAATCTCCCTCCCCGTCCTCCCAGTGCCCCAAGACCTCGTAAAAGCACTAGTGTTGCATGATAATTTTTTGAACTCATATTAGATATTGAGGTGCAATTCAATATTTGTCAACAAATATATAAGCATAGAAGTGGAGGCAAGCAAGGGGGTACGGGTACGTTAATAAGACATATAGCTGAAGATCACAAAAGAGAGTTAAAAATTGCACAAGGTGGTGGGGATGTTGGTGGGCCAATGCAAACTAGAATGGACCCAGCAACCGGTCACGTAGTGAAGAAGTATAATAAATTGAGGGACCGGGAAGAAATAGTTGTGGGTTGTTTGCCTTCTAGTTTTCCTTCTTCTGATGCCTTTATTCGTTATATACAAGCAATTTATAATCCTATGTTTAACGATATTCCTAGAACTACTTGTCGGTCTGATAGTTTTAGACTTCATTCACAATATTATTTTTATTTATCAACATTATTAAAAAATATTCAATGTAGATTGTCCCTAACTTCTGATCTTGGTCGTGTTGTAAATAAAATGATTATTTAACCGTTACTTGTCATTGGATGGATAGTAATTTCGTGATGCAAAAACGTATTCTTGCTTTTTTATATGATGAAGATCGTAAATATACTAGACAATTTTTTGCTGATTCTATTGTTAAAATTATCGGATATTATGGTATCGAAAATAAAATTTTATGTATTGCTTTTGATAATGCTTCTAACAACAAAACTGCTATAAAAAAATTAAAATCTACGCTATCTCCGCCCTTGCTTGAATTTTTTTATATTAAGTGTGCATGTCATATATATAATTTAATTGTAAAAGATGGTCTTGAGTTTTTTTAGTTTTATATTGAAAAAATTCGTCTTGCAGTTGGTTTTATTCAAGGAAATAATCGTAGATCGAGAATTAGAGAATTTAAAGTTAAATGTCAAGAAAATGGACTTACACCGATTTTGATGCCTGAGGAAATTGATACTAGATGGAATTCTACGTATGAATTTTTAAAAACTTGTTATAAATATAGAATTCCTATTACACTAGCTTTTAATCAACATTGCGGTTCATTTGCTGATTGCATGCTACATAATTCTGATTGGGTTGTAATTAATGATCTTGTTAAGTTTTTAAAAAAAATTTATGTAGCTACGGTTGAATTTTCCGTTGCTTATTATGCTACTGTTTGTAATATTTTGGCATATATAGCTGATATTTCTGGTTTGCTCAAAGAATATAAAAATAAAGAAGTTATAAAGAAGCTGTTGGCGCCATGTTTACGAAATTTAAAAAATATTTTTTTTCGATTCTCCCTATTTACTTGGTTGGTGCTATGCTAAATCCGTGCATGAAATATAATAATATGTTCCACTTTATTACTCTTATTTATACTAACTTAGAAATAAATACTAACCATGATTCTAAACAAGTACAACCTGATTTGTGGACGGCTACGGCTGATGCAAAGGATTACATAGAAAAATTATATAATCACTATGCTGATTTATTTGATTTAGCCGTACCTACAAATATCACTCCAACTGTCGCTCCTCATCCTCCCTAGGAGCCATCATCTTCTAAAAGGCCGGCACATAGTGTTTTTTCTAATTCGTTTTATGATTTAAATTATTGGAACTGTGTTGATGAGAGAATTTATACATCAACTTATCGGGAAGAGCTGAAATATTATCTTCGGACGGCACCAGAGGATCGCAGACGACGGATCAACACGTTGGATTGGTGGAGGAGTAATGAAACACAATATCCCGTTCTTTCAAGATTAGCTAGAAATATCTTGAATGTTCCAATGTCAACCGTTGCATCAGAGAGCGCCTTTAGTCAGGGACGACAACAGCTTGGAGACAACCGACACTCATTGGGAAACAATGCAATGAATGTTCTAGTTTGCCTCAGAGATTGGATTGGAGCGGAAAGAAGAAACCAAGGAATGGAACCGGAGCCGAGCGACGAGCTGAAACTTGAAGAAATTATGACTTCACGGGAGAACTCAGCAGAATCAAGTCTAATGCATGGTTTTTCCCCCGTTGACTTCGACTATCCTATGCAAGTTCCCGTTAATATTAACATGGATGAGTTGGAAAAAATGATGCATAATTTGTAGATTTTCATTCATGTAAATTATAAATTTTGGATCATTTTGCAATCAATAAAATTCCCCAAATTCATTCACTCCTTAGTCCTTGCTTTTTATATTTTTTCATTTAACGATTTAAAATTTTAAATTGAATTTCTAGTTTTCTACTTTAAATTAAAAACTTACTTCTAATATATTATTAATTTACTACCAAATATTATTAATTTATTATATTAAGTAGCATATGTTTTGTATATTTGTGCATATATCTTCTATAGAAGTGTATATTTAACGTATACATGTGTATATGTTTTATAAATTAGTATATAAGTATATCTATATATATTGTAATGTATATATAATGTAGTATATTTTATAAGTAGTAGTATATATACATTGAATGGTGCGTATACACGTGTATATATCTTCTATAGAAGTGTATATTTAACGTATACATGTGTATATGTTTTATAAATTGAATATCTTTTATAGAAGTGTATATTTAACATATACATGTGTATATATTTTATAAATTAGTATATAAGAATATCTATATATATTGTAATGTATATATAATGTAGTATATTTTATAAGTAGTAGTATATATACATTGAATGGTGCGTATACACGTGTATATATCTTCTATAGAAGTGTATATTTAACGTATACATGTGTATATATTTTATAAATTAGTATATAAGTATATCTATATATATTGTAATGTATATATATTGTAGTATATTTTATAAGTAGTAGTACATATACTTTGAATGGTGCGTATACACGTGTATATATCTTTTATAGAAGTGTATATTTAACGTATACATGTGTATATGTTTTATAAATTAGTATATAACTATATCTATATATATTGTAATGTATATATATTGTAGTATATTTTATAAGTATTAGTATATATACATTGTATGGTGCATATACACGTGTATATATCTTGTATATTTAACGTATACATGTGTATATGTTTTATGAATTAGTATATAAGTATATCTATATATATATTGTAATGTATATATATTGTAGTATATTTTATAATAGTAGTATATATATATTGAATGGTGCGTATATATGAGTAATTGACTAATTGTGTATATGTTTGTATATTTTTTAAATTCTGATGTAGTATATACTATATATATAGTGTATATATATTATTTAATGTATTTATAATGTATATAGGTAGGTATATGTAATGTATATTGAAAGAAAGTTCTTTTTTTTAAATTTTTGACCGGGTTTGACCGGGTTTTGGTGGGTTTGAACGGGTTGGGTTAAGTGGGCCGGGTTAGGGTGGATTTTAATTTTTTTACTGTTTGGCCCGGCCCGGCCCGTCTAGCGCCAAAACCGGCCCTCAACCCGGTTAAAATAGAAGGGCCGGTTCCGGGTTGGCCCGACCCGGCCCGTTTGACACCCATAAGCTAGGGTACCCGAAGGAGATTCATCTGAACCCCTTTGTCAAAAGACTATACTATATACGCAAGGTCAATATTAATTAATGTTTACGTATGTATAATAGATGTCGAATCCCCTTAATCTCATCATATATTTACTTTTTTATATTTTGTATTCACTTAGTGAAAAAAATTCGCTCCACCACCGTGAATTGACATACATATGACGTATAATAATATACAAGTATACATGAATAGAAGAAGTTGTTGAAGGATGTACGAATATATTTTGTTATTTTGTAAAGGAACTACTGCTATGTTTTAAAATTAAAGAATAAAAAATTTAAGAATATGAATTTATTAGAGAAAATCTCTTAGTCCCTTATTAAATAGGCAGTTGAAGAACATCTAATTATTGAATTCTTTTGCAAAATCATGTACGTTATTGTGTGTTCATTTTCAGGAGCTTTAATTTAGAGGATATATATACATATATATGGCACATCATGCCCTTATTAACACGTTAAAGCTGCTTATTTTGCAGTTTCAATAAAGTATCTCTATTTTTCTACACTAACTTATCAATAACGTCATGGAAAAAGGACAAAAATGACCCTTCAGCCGAACTAATTTCATGTAGCCCAAATGAATGGACACCAACACACAGAATAAAAAGTACCGTAGTATATAGTTGCATCCATTATCATTTTGGACAAAGAAATTCCATCCTTTTTTCGCTCGAAAAATTCATAAAATTAAAATCATCATGATTTATTTGGTCGTCAGCTAGCTAGTTGTTTAATTTTTGTATATAAATTGATGGCAGAGGTAAGTTATGCATACGTCTTATTTTTAAAATTTTACTTGTGTAATTATGTTACTGAATATGTTATTGTTGTAGTAGAGTAATGCATGTCTTGTTTTTTCAAATAATAGTAATGCTATTTTTATTTATAGTCTATGTTTATATTTGTTATTTGTGTGTGTACATCATATTCACACACCACTTTCTTGGTGGAGGTCCAATTTTGATTTTTATGTCAAATGCTTTCATTTTCACAAATAGCCATTGTCCTCCCATTATTGTCATGGTCAAGCCAATTGCTTAAAGAAATGTTCTTGAAATAGAAAATGATTCTTTCCTTTCCCATCAAAAGGATAAAGGGATTTTAATCATCTACCCATCTTCATTATTTTATTTAATCAAAGCAACATCTTCAAGGTCAATATTACTATTACAAGTGTAATAAAAAGAAGTTATTTTGTTCCCTATATTTACACGGTTAAAATTCTTATTACAATGATATTATATTGAAAACAGAAATTTCCAATCTAAATAACCAAGAATTAAGCGCAGGCTTAATTTGGAATCCTACCAAGTGGCGGAGCCAGGATTTTCACTAAGGGATTCATAAGTGAACATACGAACTATAACCGAAGGGAGTTCAACATCTATTATATATACATAAAAAATAATTTTAATCACGTATATATAACATAATTTTTTGACGAAGGGGTTTCAGATGAACCCCTAGCCAAAGGATAGCTCCGCCCCTGACCTTACCTAGCTACTATATAAGGGACTAGTCTCGATCTCGCTTGATGATACCCTTTTCTATGAATGTTGACTTAACATTGATTTCGTTATTGAGTTGGAAAGCTCTCCTCCATCCATCGAGTCAAAGTAATTCGCTATCGAAATTTTCTTCACCGCCTATATTCCTATATGACATCATATCAGAATTAAAAATTATTTTGTTCCCTTAATTTACATTCATTTCTTGTTTGAACCTGTAATTACTAAATTTCCTCAATTTGTGGAAATCCTACTTTTGATCTTACGGAATAAGCAATATAATTACAGTAGTTGTGATATTTCATTTTCTTTATGAAATAGCAACAAGCAGAATAAGATGAAGATTTGTCATTTGTTTGCAATATAATAATTACTAAAATTTAAATATATACACAAATTAAAGTTACCTTATTACATTAAATACCAATTTGATAAAGTATTTACACAAATCTCAAACTAATTACATAAATCCTCTTTTTTATTATTTTCTCTCTCATAAACCTTATACATCTAAAACACTATATTTTCTTCCGTATTTTGCTCCCCATCTGCTCCCACTACACTCGATTTTTCTCCACATTTGAAAATCCTTTTTTCATGGCAAAATTCAAGTAATCTACTTGGAGGTTATCAATTTGTAAGTTTTGAAGCTTTAATTGATTTTATTGATTTACTTTTTTTTTTTCAACTTTACCAATTTAGGATTTGTTTCGTTTATTCTCTGAATGAATGTTCGTTTCTATGAAATTACTGTATTTTGCAAGTATATTCAACTTTCGTAGTTTAATTTTTTCTTTTTTCTTCATATACTACAAGTTAGATTTTTTATTTTCTTGGTTTGTACTTGGTTTTGCTTAATCGATATAGTGTAAAATTGGTAATGAATTCTCGTTGTAACTTTAGTTTAGGACTTAGTCAGTTAGATTCTCAAAAACAAGATATTTTCGTTGGGTTTGTTCCTGGTACATTTGATTGCGAAGAACCCAATTTCGCAGAGAATCGTTCAAAGCATCGAAACGAACCGGCAACAATGCAGAAATTGAAGGAAGCAGCTAGTTCTAGATCGAAGAAGTCAGGTTCTAAAGCGGCAAGTAAGAAGAAGTTTGATGATTCCGGTCGATCACGTCTTCCGAAGATATTGATTATGAGTTTATGTATAAGTTGATATATGTATAATAAGACATTATACATTAGCTATTATACATTAGCTATTTCATCCCACTAATGTATAATGTAGGTATTCTGAAATATATTTCTATAGGCTATACATTGGCAGTTATGAAAAAATAAGCCGTTATAAAGTATTAATTTTGTATAAGGTGACATTATACATTACGGCAGTTTACTTTTTAAATGTGTAAGCTACCCTCATACATGTATATCTGTTCCTTAATTAGGTTTGATATTAATTTTGAGATGTGTAAGTTACCCTCATACATGTGTAATTGTTATTTATTTAGGGTCTGATATAAATTGCTAGATGTATAAATAACCATCATACATTTGTATCTGTTGTTTAATTATGGTCCTGATTTAAATTTTTAGATGTATAGGTTACCCTCATACAGGTTTAACTGTTATTTTTGTAGACACCTAATTTCGTCCCTCCGCAATATCATTTTTACCCATTTTTTACCTTATCCTACCGTGTACCCTCAATCATGTAATTATCCCTCCACAAATGACAAAAATCAAAACCAACTCTAAACAAATCTTATCCCAAAATCCCCACATAATCCCAATTGATAACAAATTAACAACCTTCCCAATTAAAAGTGGACACCTAACCCTTATCCCTCCAATTAAAAAACAACACCTACCTACCCTACTCTAACAAACCCTATCCCTACCCCTACCCCTACCTCACTACCCTACCCCACTACCCCATCCTAATATATACACACATACACACAATTAAAGAAAAGGAGAATAGATACAGCAAAGGGAGGAGAAAAAAAAAAAGCAACAGGCCAAACTCTCTCTCTCTCTTTCTTCTCTCTCGATATACCTCTCCTCTCCTCTCCGTCGGAATCCATGGCTGACGCCGGCCAGCTTAACGCCGGCTAGCTTCTCTTCCCCTCTCCCTCGATCGCCACGTCATCAGCTAGCTTTCTCCCTCTCGATCTACGATCTCTCTCTCTCTCTCTGCCTCTATCTTATCCGGCGAGACGTCGCCGTCGTTTCAACCACAACGACGACGGCCAACCCACCATCGCCATAGCCAGCTCTTCTCCCAGCCCGAGATCCGACCAACACGACTGAAATCGACGAATTCCATTGGAATCGGCTCCACCAGCTAGGATCTGTGAACCCGTTTTCACATTTCACATCTGTTTTCAACCAAATTCGACCCCATTGAGTCAGTTCCGGGGAAACCCACGGGAAATCCGTAAACCTGGTGGCCAGATAGCAAAGTAGGTGTGGGTTTCGCGAGAGGCATAACTATTGGTTCGTGTTGGTGAAAAAATAGTAAAAAAAAAAGGGGTTTATCGTCGTTGTTGGTTCGAATCCGGCGAAGTCAGCCGGAAATCGGTCGAAACAGTAGCTAGGGGGTGCGAAATAGGTTCAGGCTTATCTTCTTTGTTGGTTGGAAAAATTCGTTTGGTCGACGTTTGGGTTGGGGTTTCCGTCTTGTCTTGTCGTTCGTTTGTTGGCTCGAAATCCGGTTGGTCGACGTTCGGGTGGGAGATTGCTGATTCGAGGTTCATCGGCACGGGCTCTACCGTATTTAATCGGAATAATACTTGAAAGCAATATTGATGGCCTTCGGATTCGGGTTTTCTTAAATATTATTATCCACGAAAATCGATATTCGGAAGGTTCAATTCTATCCTTGCTCCTCTCAATTTTACGTAATTCTGAATAATTTGCGTGTTTGGTATGTTCGAATATGTGTTATGTGTTGTTTGATGTTGGTTGCGGATTTTGAGACGTGATTTAATAATCGAAGCATGTTATAATTATTGTGGTTAAAAAATGGTTTTGTGGGTGAGAATTGAAAACTTGGCATAATGGTTGAATTTTGATTAGTTTGATTCATTGGTTGTTTGGTTTCGAAATGAACGTTAATCGAACTTGGTAGTATCTTGATAGGACGATTGGTTTAGGCAAACGTAGTTTGGGTAGGCAAAATTTAGGGTTCGTGGCTTCAGTTGAATGTTGGAAATTCTGTGGAGTGTTTGAAATTTTGTTGAATAGTTTTATTTTTTCCGCACTAAGAAATGTATTCATTTGACCGGGGAATGCCCCGAAGCACTTGTATTATTTTATCCGGGGAATGCCCCGAGGTATCTTGTACTCGGAGGACGCTCGTTATCAAGGCCCGAGGCATCGGGTAAAGCTTTGGAGCATAGTTTAGGATTAATATAGGTTAGTGTAGGTTTATATTTTTTGCATTTTTCTATTTCGGGATTGTATAATTGGACTGGACACTAATTTTGGATTTGTTTTGTTTCATGTGTTTGGATGGATTGTTTTATGTGTTTTTGTGTGGTTTATACATTTGTAATGCCAAATTAGTCGATACCCTCCACCATGCGATCGTGGTCGAACCACGGGATCGAGGGGTGCCTAACACCTTCCCCTCGGTCAACAGAATTCCTTAGCCGGAATCTCTGTGCGCAAACCGGTTTAAGAGTCAATTGGTTTCGAAAAAAGGGATTTTTCAAAGGTGACTTGGCACACCGGATTATGTCAAGTGGCGACTCTGAATAAAAAATGCAAATAATCCTTTTTCCGAAACAAATTTTCATTTCTTGTCACTTAAATAATAAACCCTTTCGAACTTCAAAATGTATTCCAATGTTCTGGAGTAACGTAAAAAAAAAAGGGGGTGTGACAGCTCTAGCGACTCTGCTGGGGACCATTTCAGAATTCGAGCTTATTTTTTGAGTCGTATCGGCTTTGTTTGGCATTATGAGTGTATAAGCATTGTTTGTGATTATTGTTTTGTTATTGTTTTCACTTTTGTGCGTTTTCATGCTCTTTGTTTATAGTATTTATCCTATGTGTTACCGCTTTATATCTGTCATCATGAGTCCATCCCCCCGGCCTTCTTTCTGCAACAAGTCTCGGAGCGCACGTCGTGCGCACGAAAATCTAGTTGAGTCACCTTTATTTTAGGGGGGGAGCCGTTGGATGTATGGAGTAGGTGGAAAGCAAAGCAGCCACTATCGACCATATGCTCCCCCGAATGGCCTTGTTAGTAAACCACAACGTAGGTCAGCCTTTAGGTCATTCTTATGTGCATCTTATTGAGACCTAGCGGGGCCTACACGGTCCTTTGTAGGAGACTCGCCTTTAAAGCATCTCTACGTGCTAACTGTTGCATATTTGAGGGTAACGTGGTCATTTGACGGACCGATTCGGGGAAAACATGTGTTAGAAGTAAAGTGTGAAAAAAAAAAAGAAAAAGAAAAAAAAAAAGAGGAAAAAAGTGAGTCGAAAAGAATGAATCAAAAGGAGTGTCGAAGTTTATTTTAGAGTTCTTTATGGCTTTTGTTCTTCACGATCTCAAAACTCAAAAAGATTTTTTTTTTATGTTTTTGTATTTATCTTCTCAAAGTACCGTAAGTTCAAAAAAATTGAATGAAAAAAAGAGGGTTTTATTTGCTTTGTCTACTTATCTGTCAAAAACAAAATACCAAAAAGATTTTTTTTTATAATTGGTGGCGTCAGTCTTAGTTGAAAGTGTCTAATTGAAAAATCCAAAAAGTTTTTATTCGTTTGTTTTTGGTTTTGTCTCTTAAGTTAGGGTCAATTTATTAGTTAATCGTTAGTTGTCCAATCTGGACGAACTACGCATACCTGATTTCCGTCCCTCGGGGCGGGATACGTAGGCAACCCTCGGTGGGTCCGGTAACCTTTATTTTGGTCTTCGTCTTAGTCTTAGGCTAGGTCTTTTACTCCGTAACCTAGAGTTGTTAGCCAAGTAGGCTGATTTTATTCAGCATTACTGTTCGGCGATTTGGAGTCATGAAGCGGTCTGTCCCATCGACGTATGTCCGCATCAAATTCCCGTTGGTTGGGAACCTTTTGCTCTTATCAAATTTTGAGACAATTTCTTATCTGCTACTACAGGATGGACCTGTCCACAAAGTCTAGAGTCCTTATGGTTGTCAAGGTGCCCAAAAAGTTGATCAAGTGGTGGGGCACGTTCAATTACTCCGAAAAACACGAAGTGAGGAAAGTGTTAGGCAATCTTGTAACACTCATGGATCTCACTCCTCGTCCGGATTTAATAGAAGCTGCGTTGACTTTCTGGGATCCAAATAATTTGGTGTTTAGGTTCGAAAGTTGTGAATTGACTCCTACCCTGGCAGAAATATCTTGTTTGTTTCGGTTGACTTACATGGACCGGCAGATGATTTTAGCCCGCAATCATACTCGTAAGAAATTCCTTCGACTCTGTGGATTAAAAGATAACAAACATCTGGGATGTCTCAAACAATCTTGGATTTCCTTGGACTATTTGTTTGCTAGATTTGGGTCTTTAGAGGGTTTCGACTGTTTTTGGGATGAATTCTGTACTACCAAACAAATCTGGGAACAACGTCGTCTGGAGGTTTTCTGTCTGGCTTTGTTGGGTATCTTAGTGTTTCCGTTAGATGAGAGGTGTATCAATACTCGTCTACAATCAGTGGTGATAGCTTTATTCAAGAAAAAAGATGAGGTCACCATTGTACCAATGATCCTAACAGAAATATATAAGGCTTTAACTGAAGTAAAAGGAGGGGTACAATTTTTTTAGGGGAGTAATCTGATATTGCAGTTGTGGATGATGGAGCACTTGCATACGCCTTCTTTGATTAGAGCAGATGTGATCGACCGTTGTCTGAATGATCGAGTGCAAGCCATGCAAGAAAGAATGCGTTTTGACAAATTTTCTTTTCCTCTTGGAGTCGATTCTTGGATCGAATTTCTCGGATCAAGAACTCCAAACAACATTCTTTGGTGCTATATGTGGTTTTGTCCTAAGAAAATCTTGATTGGATCTCAAATGCAACTCTTTCTAGTTTTGATAGGACTTAACTGCACTAGGCCTTACAGTCCAAGAAGGGTGATGCGTCAGTTGGGTAGAATGCAAGACGTCCCCCCAATAATGGACCTTCTAAAGGATGTAGAGTACTTTAAAGACCAAGCCGTAGGGGAAAGCAAATATGAGCAATTCTGGAATAATGCGATAAAGTTGGGTGTCGATACTTTCGAGGAAAATCCAGGATGCACTCAAAACTATGAAATCTGGCTACAATCTCTGCCCCGTGGCATTAGTAGACCCTTACCAGCCCAACTTAGAGGGCGAATACGGGAAGCAATCATGGTAGAAGATGATGAGCAGGAAGATCCGGGTGTCAAGGTGGAGTTTTTGAGAGTTCAGTTGTCGCGTTTGATCACAACTGTGGATGGGTGTCAGAGAAACCTTTGCGGGTGTACTCTCCAAGAGGCGGGGATACGGGCAAGAAATTTGTTTCCGAGTATCAAAATGTCGTTGCAGGACATGTTGCAAAGTCTAAGTGGAAAAATGGGGACTTCACAGATGGGTTCATCTCAGCCGGGGACATCACACAGAGCACCAGTTTGAAAGAACTTGTCTTATCTTTATGTAGTTTGAGTCTTTTATGTTTCTGTCATTGTAGGTTGGTGTCTGTGTTAAGTCGGAGTTAAGTTGTTTTTGATATTCGGGTATTTATTGCACGCATATCGTTAGGGGTTTAAAGTGTTTTTTTTTTTTTGTATTTGTTGTTTAGTTTTAAAGTGGTCCTAAATTCGTTGTATGTTTTGCTATCTTTCATCGAAATGTTAAAAAAAAAAAAAACCTTCAATTGTGTAATGTTTATGCATAAGCTGCCCGAACTACGCAAGATCTGATTCATGTACAACATGATACGTAGGCAGCCTACTTTTGGGTTCGATCTAATCATTTTGTTTCGTTGTTTTTCGTTATTTTTCCTCTTTTAAGGAAAACAAAAACCATAAAGAATGATAAAATAAAGGTATATAACGTGAGGAAAAGAGCGGATATTGATAAAAAAAAATAGTAATAGGTGTAGATAAAAAAAAAGTGTGTAAATAAAAATCGGGATGATGTTGAAATGACCTCGCTACCCTCAAAAGCTGGTAGAAATGAACATGAACTTAGGGCAATTTTACCAATGTGATTCCCATGCTTTTGGTATACCCTAATCCTAACGGATGTCGTCTTTGATGAGCATGTTCTTTCAGATAAAAGTGGTAGGTTTGCAGCACTCTGGCTAGTCACCCATACCTCACTAGATCCAAAGCAAAGCTCGCAATGGCTAGCAGGGAGATTGAAAATTCGCTCATTGATCCGGATCAGGATCACAGGGAAGAAAGTTCAGAACACAATGATGAGGTAGTAAGGCTCAGGCAACAATTGATAGATTTGCACCGGGCATGGGCCAGCGGAATGACTCCTCCTCCGCTCCCTGAAGGTCTTGGGAATATCTCTAATTTCCCACCGCTCTCTCAAGCACAATTCTCTGCTCCTACTGAATCACCTGAGCACGCGCCAGGATTCACTCCGCGACATTATTATTCGGGCAATTCTGGTGTGCCCTTGGCAGCTCCCCAATCAAGACCAGCTGCTCAGCCAGCGCCACCGATCACACCGGTATTCGTGGCCCCGCCACCACAAGAAACTCCCATATATGCTGTGTGTCCCACAATGAGGCTTCCTCGGTCTTCCAGTGAGCCAGCACTGAAGGTTTCAGATGGTCAGTATTATGCTACGGAGCCTACTCTGCAATTGAATGAACCGTATGGGTACACTCAGCCGCCTACATTTCCATTTGATACGGAGAAACCTGTCGCAACGGAGGAACAGGATGTCATAGCCCGGAAACTGAAGAGTTTGGAACAAGCTATGAGGAATTTGCAAGGAATCGGAGATTATAGAAGTGTTTCCTATAAAGACCTGTGCATGTTCCCTGACATCAACCTGCCTCCCGGTTTTAAGATGCCTAAGTTCGAGAAGTACGCAGGACACGGTGATCCTGTTGCACACTTGAGACGTTATTGCAACCAGTTGAGGGCTGCAGGAGGAAAGGAAGAACTACTCATGGCCTTCTTTGGCGAGAGTCTTTCAGATCTGGCTTCAGAATGGTTCATCGATCGGGATATCGATAAATGGAACAGTTGGGATGATTTGGCTTCTGAATTTTTTCAACATTTTCAGTACAACATCGATTTGATTCCGGACGAAAAATCCTTGGTCAACATGAAGAAAAAGAGCACTGAAGGTTTTAGGGAATACGCTATAAGGTGGCGTGAACAGGCCGCTCGGGTAAAGCCTCCAATGAAGGAAAGTAAGTTGGTAGAAGTTTTCATTCAGGCGCAGGATGAAACCTATTTTCAACATTTACTTCCGGCAATGGGAAAGTCTTTTATGGAAGTCCTCAAAATGGGGGAGATGATAGATGACGGGATTAAGACCGGTCGAATAGTGAGTTTTGCTGCATTAAAAGCTACCACACAAGCGATTCAAGGTGGATCTGGCGCATTTGGAGGAAAAAAGAAGAAAGAGGATGTTGCGACTGTCGTAGCCGGAACCCATACTTATCCTAAAAGGCCACCTCGCCCCTATCCCCAATCCCAAGCCCAAGTCTACGCCCAAGCTCCATATATTCCTCCCCACCATTACTACCCTCCACAAAATCCTTTATATTCCATTCCACCACCCCCTTACCCAGTATATAGTGCGCAACCATATGCCCAAACCCCTTCTTACCCGCAGTGGCGCGCGCAAACTTCACCAAATCGCCCATTCGCTCCACCAAATTACCAAAACCCCCCCAGACCTAGTTTTCAGCCTAGGCCCGAGTATAAGCAGGAGAAAATGGTCAAAAATCAATTCACACCTCTTGGGGAGTCATATGCTAGCTTGTTTGATAGGTTGAGGAAGTTGAAGGTTTTAAGCCCAATTCAAGGAAGGCTTTTAAATCCACCACCAAGGAATCTCGATTATTCTTTAAGGTGTGCGTACTGTTCTGATATGCCAGGCCATGATATTGAGAAATGCTGGCATTTGAAGAGAGCTGTCCAAGATTTGATTGACACAAATCAGATGTTGGTCCAAGCCCCGGAGGGTCCAAACATTAACCAGAATCCGCTGCCAACCCATGCTGAAGCCAATATGTTAGAATTGATATATGATGGGAAAGAGTCTTCGAGGGGTTATAAGCCTATTGTCAAGATACACACCACTGAGGAGAAATCGGTGAATGTAGCGGAGTCTTTGAAAGCAATGTCATTGAGCCAGGAAGGAATGAGGGAGGATAAATCCCGAGAAAGCACAAAGAAGCCCCTGATCACAGTACAAGGCGCCGGAAGGTATGGTGATTCGAGTCAGGATAAACCTAAGTTGACAGTGGTGGGAGCTTTGAGTCAGCCTATCTTGACGGTGAAAGGAGCACTGGCAGCGCCTATTGTCCTCAAACCGGTGACCCAACCTCCGATAGTTGATATGAAAAGGATTCCCTGGAATTATGGGCGGACTGTGATGACCTATCACGGGAAAGAAGTTGTGGAAGATGTAGATGAGGTAGGAGGTTTGACCAGGTCAGGAAGATGCTTCGTGCCTGAAAGCTTAAGAAAGTCTAAGCCAACGGTGAGTGAACCGTCGTCTATCAAAAAGCCTATCACTGAGGAGGAAGCCGAAGATTTTTTGAAAAAGATGAAATTGCCAGAGTATTCAGTATTAGACCAGTTGAAGAAAACCCCTGCTCAAATTTCCCTTTTATCTTTGCTGTTGCACTCCGAGGAGCATCGTGATGTTTTGCTGAAGGTATTGAATGAAGCATATGTTCCAAGGGAGATTACAATCAACCAGGTTGAGAAAATGGTGGGAAAAATCTTTGAGGTCAATCGGATCAGCTTTTCTGATGATGAATTGCCTGCTGAAGGTACAGGGCATAATCGGGGTCTTTACATTACAGTGAAGTGTGAGGATTTCTACGTCACTCATGTTATGATTGATGGAGGTTCAGGTGCAAATATTTGCCCTATTTCTACTTTGCAAAAGCTGAATGTTGGTGCTGATAGGATCAAGCCCAACAATGTATGTGTTAGGGCTTTCGATGGTGCAAAGTCAAATTCCATTGGCGAAATAGAACTAATGTTGACCATAGGGCCTGTTGAGTTTGCCATAGAGTTTCAGGTATTGAACGTAGAATCCTCTTACAATCTGTTGTTGGGAAGGCCCTGGATCCACAAGGCCAAGGCGGTTGCATCCACGCTGCACCAAATGATTAAGTTTGAGCATGACAGGCAAGAAGTAGTTATTCATGGTGAAGGAGATTTATCAGCCTACGAAGATTCTCCCTTGTCCTTTATTGAAGCAAATAACGTAGAGGAGACATTCGTCTATCAAATTTTTGATACAGTGCCAGTGAGTCGTATCCCTGAGTGGCAAGCTATACCGGGACCGCAATTGTCTTCTGCTTCTATCATGATGGTGAGTGAACTTTGGAAATACGGATTTGAACCAGGAAAAGGTTTGGGAGCATCTCTGCATGGTATAGTTCATCCTATATGTCCGAGTGAGAACGTGGGCACGTTTGGTCTGGGATTTGAGCCTACAGCTGAAGATCTGAAGAAAATCAGGGGAAGGAAGAAGGAAATATGGTCCCTCCCTCGCCCAATGCCACTACTCAGTGAGTCATTTGTTAAGAGCGATGTCGCGAAGCATGTGGAATCTGAAGTTGAATTGGTGGGTGACCTCCAGAACTTTTTTATTGAAGTTGATATGGTTGAAGCAGGAGAAGGTACCAGTATGGCAGATGTGCAATTCATAGGTCCAGCTGTCCGGCTCAATAATTGGGAAGTCACTCCTCTCCCCGTCAGGAGGGAGTTTTGGTAGTTTATTTTGTTTTCCTTTCTGTTTATCCGAGTTATTTCAGGGTTGTAATTCGGATTTTAGTTTGTTTATGTTATATTGGTGTCTGTGTTTAAACCCTTCTATCTTTTATTTAATGAAATGCAATGTCCCTTTTGTTTTGTGTCTAATATAGTTCATTTTTCTTTTTACACAGTTCTCTTTATGCTGATTCTAATGACATGACATGCATGCGGAATTTTCAGCCTGGTCTTAAAATCCAAAATAATCTAGATGTAATGGAGCAGGGTGAGGAATATGATGAAAAAGAAGCATTAGAAGAAATAAGCAAAGGGTTGGAACAATTTGAAGACAAACCGAATCCTAATTTGAATGAGACTAAGCCAATAAATCTAGGGGATCAAGAAGATGTTAGGGAAACTAAAATCAGTGTACATGTTTTGCCCCAGCTAAAGGATGAAATGATTCAAACGTTAATGGATTATAAGGATGTTTTTGCATGGTCTTATGATGATATGCCTGGTTTAAGCACTGAGTTAGTGTCTCACAAATTGCCAACGGATCCCGCATTCCCTCCTGTCAAACAAAAGTTGAGGAAGTTTAAAACAGATGTAAGTATTAAAATCAAAGAGGAAATAATGAAACAACTTGAAGCCAAAGTAATTCGAGTGGCTCGTTATCCCATGTGGTTATCCAATGTTGTTCCCGTACCAAAGAAAGATGGCAAAATTCGAGTGTGTGTTGATTACCGCGATTTGAACAGGGCAAGTCCAAAAGATGATTTTCCACTGCCCAACATCCATATTTTGCTAGACAACTGTGCTAAACACGAGGTTGCCTCTTTTGTGGATTGCTATGCCAGATATCACCAGATCATTATGGATGATGAAGATGCGGAGAAAACATCTTTTATCACACCATGGGGAACTTATTGTTATCGGGTGATGCCGTTCGGTTTGAAGAATGCTGTAGCAACATACATGAGAGCCATGACCACTATGTTTCATGACATGATGCATAAGGAGATTGAGGTTTACGTGGATGGTGTGATTATTAAGTCAAAAAGTCAGGCCGACCATGTAAAAGACTTGAGAAAGTTCTTTGAAAGACTTCGCAGGTATAACCTCAAACTCAACCCGGCAAAATGTGTATTTGGAGTTCCATCTGGAAAGCTTTTGGGGTTTGTAGTCAGCCGTCGGGGAATTGAATTAGATCCCTCGAAAATCAAAGCCATTCAGGATTTGCCCCCGCCCAAGAATAAAACGGAGGTAATGAGTTTGCTTGGTAGACTGAACTACATTAGCAGGTTTATTGCTCAACTCACAACCACTTGTGAGCCCATATTCAAGTTGCTGAAAAAGAGTGCTGTGGTAAAATGGACTGAAGAATGTCAGGAAGCGTTCGATCGAATCAAAAGATATTTGTCAAATCCGCCCGTGTTGGTACCTCCGGAGCCTGGTAGGCCTTTGATCTTATACTTGTCAGTCATGGACAATTCTTTCGGGTGTGTCTTGGGGCAACATGATGTCACAGGCAAAAAAGAGCAGGCTATTTACTATCTTAGCAAGAAGTTCACCACTTATGAGGCCAGGTATACTCTTCTTGAAAGGACGTGTTGTGCCCTAACTTGGATAGCACAGAAGTTGAAGCACTATCTCTCATCCTATACTACTTATCTCATCTCCCGCATGGATCCTTTGAAGTATATCTTTCAGAAGCCTATGCCGACAGGTCGATTGGCAAAGTGGCAAATTTTGCTTACCGAGTTCGACATCGTATATATGACTCGAACCGCCATGAAAGCCCAAGCCTTGGCAGATCATCTTGCTGAGAATCCCATCGATGAAGAGTACGAGCCGTTAAAGACATATTTTCCTGACGAAGAAGTGTCGTGTGTCGATGAAGTCGTTATAGATGTTGATCCAGGTTGGAGGTTATTCTTCGATGGAGCTGTCAATATGAAAGGAGTCGGAATAGGTGCGGTTCTTGTCTCTGAATCGGGACAACATTTCCCGGTAACAGCACAACTTCGATTCTACTGTACTAACAATATGGCAGAGTATGAAGCCTGCATCCTTGGTTTGAGGTTAGCTGTTGATATGGGAGTCCAAGAATTATTGGTGTTGGGAGATTCGGATTTACTCGTCCATCAAATTCAAGGCGATTGGGAGACGCGAGATTTGAAGCTCATCCCGTATCGACAATGCTTGCAGGAGCTATGCCGACGATTTGTGTTAGTAAAATTTAGGCACATTCCAAGGATTCGTAATGAAATTGCTGATGCTTTGGCCACTTTGTCTTCAATGCTCCAACATCCTGACAAAGCCTACATCGATCCAGTGCATGTACAGAGTCGTGATCAGCATGCTTACTGCAATGTGGTTGAAGAAGAGCTCGATGGAGAACCTTGGTTCTTGGATATCAAGCGGTACATTCAATCAGGAGAATACCCAACATATGCCACCAACGATCAAAAGAGGACTCTTAGGCGTTTGGCTAGTGGATTTTTCTCGAGCGGGGGAATCTTGTATAAGAGGACCCCAGATCTGGGACTTCTAAGGTGTGTAGATGCGAAAGAAGCCTCGGCAATCATGGTTGAAATACACTCTGGAGTATGCGGGTCGCATATGAACGGTCCCGTCTTGTCAAAGAAGATTCTTCGAGCAGGTTATTACTGGCTTACTATGGAGAGGGATTCTATTCGGTTTGTTCGAAAGTGTCATCAATGTCAGGTGCACGGCGATCTGATACGTTCTCCTCCTGTTGAGTTGCATGCAATGGCCGCTCCATGGCCGTTCGTAGCTTGGGGAATGGATGTGATTGGACCGATTGAGCCGAAGGCATCAAATGGACATAGATTCATTTTGGTAGCCATTGACTACTTCACAAAGTGGGTGGAAGCAGTAACTTTCAAGTCGGTGACAAAGAAGGTTGTGGTAGATTTTGTTCATGCCAATATCATTTGTAGATTTGGAATTCCTAAGATGATTATTACAGACAATGCTGCCAATCTCAATAGTCATTTGATGCAAGAAGTGTGTCAACAGTTTAAGATTGCACATCGAAATTCTACTCCATATCGCCCAAAGGCCAATGGTGCTGTAGAAGCCGCCAATAAAAATATAAAAAAGATACTGCGAAAAATGGTACAAGGTTCTAGACAGTGGCATGAAAAGTTGCCGTTTGCATTGCTAGGTTATCGCACCACTGTTCGCACTTCAACAGGGGCAACTCCATATTTATTAGTGTATGGGACAGAAGCAGTCATCCCTGCAGAAGTTGAAATTCCTTCTCTTCGGGTCATTGTAGAAGCAGAGATCGATGACGACGAATGGGTAAAAGCCCGACTGGAACATTTGAGTTTGATCGAGGAAAAAAGGCTAACGTCCGTGTGTCATGGCCACTTGTATCAAAGGAGGATGGCTCGTGCGTATAACAAAAAGGTCCGTCCCAGGAATTTTGAAGTTGGTCAGTTGGTATTAAGACGTATCCTTCCTCACCAGGTTGAAGCGAAGGGCAAGTTCTCCCCTAACTGGCAAGGTCCCTTCGTTGTGAAGAAAGTGTTACCCAATGGAGCCTTATATTTGACAGATATTGAAGGCAAAATGGCAGAAATGGCTATCAATGCTGATGCGGTCAAAAGATACTATGTATGATATTTGGTCCTTTGTTTGATTTTATTGCATGTTTAGTACTTGCATTTTTGAAGATTGATATGACGAAGGCATTTTATTCTTCTATTCAAACATTGTGTCATCCTTTGTTTACCCTTTTGAGCCTCGTTTATTTTTCTTTCATATCCCTCTTTTGGAATCAAAATAGAGTCAAAGATAAATGTCAAGAAAATAAGAATAAAAGAAAGAGTTCGAAAAAAAAATAATAAATAATAAAAAAAAAAATCAAAGCAAAGCAAAGGACAAGCAGATGGAACTACGTGCGACCTGATTCTCCTCTCTCGGGAGTGAGATACGTAGGCTGCCCTATTTCGGGCTCGGTCCAACCAAATAAATATTTAAGATTCACCCAGTCAACAAAACTGGGGCATGAGCTAATGCATTGTTTGAGTCGATTCCAAAAGTTGTAAGTCCCACCCCCACTTCAAGTATCGTTTGAGCCTCTTACCATCTTTTCTAACCTTGACCAAAAGCCAAGTTACAACCAAAGAAAGTCCTTCAGATCAATTTTTGATAGTGTTAAAGCTAAGCATGCAATGGATATGCCGATACATTGCAAAGTACCGCTTATCTCCCTCAGCATAAGAAATCATGAAAGAAATACAAAAATGAGAGAGTCTTATTGGTGAAAACCTTTGCAGGCACCATAAGGCGATGGTGAGTCGTGGGAAAATGAAAATGAGAGAGTCTTATTGGTGAAAACCTTTGCAGGCACCATAAGGCGATGGTGAGTTGAGAGAAATACAAAAATGAGAGAGTCTTATTGGTGAAAACCCTCACGGGCACCGTAAGGCGAGGGAGAGTTCAAGAGAAAAGTGAAAAGTGAAAAGAAAGAGATTTGTTGGCGAATGTCTTTTTAGATGTCGTCAGTCGAATGTGATGTATGAGTCCAATAGATTTGAAGAAGCGGCTCAACGGCAAAGGCACAAACTCGACAACAAATGGGGAGTTTTGGGATAGGAAGATCAGGCAGCTCAATCCTAAATGCATGTCATACTCATTGGAGTTGGTTGTCGTATTCAGATAAGTTTTTCTTCTTGAATATGGGACATTTCCCTCTTTCTTTAATTTACATATTCATGTTTTTTTTTTTTTTTTTTATGTCATTTATCAAAATAAAAGTCACCATCATTTCTTTACATTTTAAGTCAAGTCTGTGTCAAAACAAGCAAGAAAGGATTTCAAAATTTACTACCAGTCTTTCCAATTATATGAGGAAAAGCCAAGGAACAACACAGAAAAGAAATATGATCGTAATTCAACACGAAGCAAAGGAAGTCTATCAACCGACAGGCTATTGGATTCGTAGAAGCATTTCGGATTTGGGAAAAGAGTGCACCTCAGGGGCATGGTAAAAATGGAAACCCATTGTTTGAGTCAGAACTCATTTCCCTCAATCTGGATCCAGGTCAATGATGCGGCAAGACACGATAAGTGTTAGCAAATTGGAACAAAGATGAAAGGAACGAGTGTTGGGCAGATACCTGAAAAGCCAAGATCTGCAAGCCACCACTAAGTTTTTAACTGACAAATTTTTCTTTGATTGAAACAGGGGCAAATTTGTTTCACTTGATTCAGTTACCATTGGAAATGCATATCCAGGGATTTTACTTTCTGTTCAGGACTCTCCTGAAAAATGGGACTTTACTTTCTGTTCAGGACCCTCCTGAAAAATGGGATTTTACTTTCTGCTCAGGACCCTCCTGAAAAATGGGATTTTACTTTCTGGTCAGGACCCTCCTGAAAAATGGGATTTTACTTTCTGTTCAGGACCCTCCTGAAAAATGGGATTTTACTTTCTGTTCAGGACCCTCCTGAAAAATGGGACTTTACTTTCTGTTCAGGACCCTCCTGAAAAATGGGACTTTACTTTCTGTTCAGGACCCTCCTGAAAAATGGGATTTTACTTTCTGTTCAGGACCCTCCTGAAAAATGGGATTTTACTTTCTGTTCAGGACCCTCCTGAAAAATGGGACTTTACTTTCTGTTCAGGACCCTCCTGAAAAATGGGACTTTACTTTCTGTTCAGGACCCTCCTGAAAAATGGGACTTTACTTTCTGTTCAGGACCCTCCTGAAAAATGGGATTTTACTTTCTGTTCAGGACCCTCCTGAAAAATGGGACTTTACTTTCTGTTCAGGACCCTCTTGAAAAATGGGATTTTACTTTCTGTTCAGGACCCTCCTGAAAAATGGGATTTTACTTTCTGTTCAGGACCCTCCTGAAAAATGGGACTTTACTTTCTGTTCAGGACCCTCCTGAAAAATGGGACTTTACTTTCTGTTCAGGACCCTCCTGAAAAATGGGATTTTACTTTCTGTTCAGGACCCTCCTGAAAAATGGGACTTTACTTTCTGTTCAGGACCCTCCTGAAAAATGGGACTTTACTTTCTGTTCAGGACCCTCCTGAAAAATGGGATTTTACTTTCTGTTCAGGACCCTCCTGAAAAATGGGACTTTACTTTCTGTTCAGGACCCTCCTGAAAAATGGGATTTTACTTTCTGTTCAAGACCCTCCTGGAGAATGGGACAATGCTTTCAAAAAATGAAATACTAATTATTTATAATTCTTGTTTGGGATAATTTTCTTTCTAGTTTTAATTTTGAGTTTCAGGAGCCCGCCTGAAGAACAGGGTGATGAAATTGCAAGTCAGGAGCCCGCCTGAAGAACAGGGTGATGAAATAGCAAGTTCGGAGCCCACCGGGAGAACAGAGTGAAGAAAATGAAAAGTCAAGCAACAAAGGGAATGAAATTGCAGGTCAGGAGCCCGCCTGGAGAACAGGGTGATGAAAGTCGAGTCAAGAACCAACAGAAGCTGTATAGATAGGATTTTTGTAATTTCACTTATGCTTTTACTTGTAATTTTCATTTTGATGTAATAACAGAGCCGCGGACCGGAACCTCGACGGAACCTCACTCGATTCTCCAACTCGGTATAGTCCATCTCCGTCCAATCCGTGGAGATACTTATCACTTGATCCCTTCATAACTTGGGTGGGTAGGCTTTCCTAATTCAAGACCCGGTAGTCCTTCGTTCTCCTGTTTCTTTCTTTGAATAATGGTCGGGACAAAATTCTATCTCGCTCTCTACTTCTTTGCCTGAAAACACTTCATGTTTACATTCAAAGGGGGCATGATGTAGACACCTAATTTCGTCCCTCCGCAATATCATTTTTACCCATTTTTTACCTTATCCTACCGTGTACCCTCAATCATGTAATTATCCCTCCACAAATGACAAAAATCAAAACCAACTCTAAACAAATCTTATCCCAAAATCCCCACATAATCCCAATTGATAACAAATTAACAACCTTCCCAATTAAAAGTGGACACCTAACCCTTATCCCTCCAATTAAAAAACAACACCTACCTACCCTACTCTAACAAACCCTATCCCTACCCCTACCCCTACCTCACTACCCTACCCCACTACCCCATCCTAATATATACACACATACACACAATTAAAGAAAAGGAGAATAGATACAGCAAAGGGAGGAGAAAAAAAAAGAAGCAACAGGCCAAACTCTCTCTCTCTCTTTCTTCTCTCTCGATATACCTCTCCTCTCCTCTCCGTCGAAATCCATGGCTGACGCCGGCCAGCTTAACGCCGGCTAACTTCTCTTCCCCTCTCCCTCGATCGCCACGTCATCAGCTAGCTTTCTCCCTCTCGATCTACGATCTCTCTCTCTCTCTCTCTGCCTCTATCTTATCCGGCGAGACGCCGCCGTCGTTTCAACCACAACGACGACGGCCAACCCACCATCGCGGTAGCCAGCTTTTCTCCCAACCCGAGATCCGACCAACACGACTGAAATCGACGAATTCCATTGGAATCGGCTCCACCAGCTAGGATCTGTGAACCCGTTTTCACATTTCACATCTGTTTTCAACCAAATTCGACCCCATTGAGTCAGTTCCGGGGAAACCCACGGGAAATCCGTAAACCTGGTGGCCAGATAGCAAAGTAGGTGTGGGTTTCGCGAGAGGCATAACTATTGGTTCGTGTTGGTGAAAAAATAGTAAAAAAAAAAGGGGTTTATCGTCGTTGTTGGTTCGAATCCGGCGAAGTCAGCCGGAAATCGGTCGAAACAGTAGCTAGGGGGTGCGAAATAGGTTCAGGCTTATCTTCTTTGTTGGTTGGAAAAATTCGTTTGGTCGACGTTTGGGTTGGGGTTTCCGTCTTGTCTTGTCGTTCGTTTGTTGGCTCGAAATCCGGTTGGTCGACGTTCGGGTGGGAGATTGCTGATTCGAGGTTCATCGGCACGGGCTCTACCGTATTTAATCGGAATAATACTTGAAAGCAATATTGATGGCCTTCGGATTCGGGTTTTCTTAAATATTATTATCCACGAAAATCGATATTCGGAAGGTTCAATTCTATCCTTGCTCCTCTCAATTTTACGTAATTCTGAATAATTTGCGTGTTTGGTATGTTCGAATATGTGTTATGTGTTGTTTGATGTTGGTTGCGGATTTTGAGACGTGATTTAATAATCGAAGCATGTTATAATTATTGTGGTTAAAAAATGGTTTTGTGGGTGAGAATTGAAAACTTGGCATAATGGTTGAATTTTGATTAGTTTGATTCATTGGTTGTTTGGTTTCGAAATGAACGTTAATCGAACTTGGTAGTATCTTGATAGGACGATTGGTTTAGGCAAACGTAGTTTGGGTAGGCAAAATTTAGGGTTCGTGGCTTCGGTTGAATGTTGGAAATTCTGTGGAGTGTTTGAAATTTTGTTGAATAGTTTTATTTTTTCCGCACTAAGAAATGTATTCATTTGACCGGGGAATGCCCCGAAGCACTTGTATTATTTTATCCGGGGAATGCCCCGAGGTATCTTGTACTCGGAGGACGCTCGTTATCAAGGCCCGAGGCATCGGGTAAAGCTTTGGAGCATAGTTTAGGATTAATATAGGTTAGTGTAGGTTTATATTTTTTGCATTTTTCTATTTCGGGATTGTATAATTGGACTGAACACTAATTTTGGATTTGTTTTGTTTCATGTGTTTGGATGGATTGTTTTATGTGTTTTTGTGTGGTTTATACATTTGTAATGCCAAATTAGTCGATACCCTCCACCATGCGATCGTGGTCGAACCACGGGATCGAGGGGTGCCTAACACCTTCCCCTCGGTCAACAGAATTCCTTAGCCGGAATCTCTGTGCGCAAACCGGTTTAAGAGTCAATTGGTTTCGAAAAAGGGATTTTTCAAAGGTGACTTGGCACACCGGATTATGTCAAGTGGCGACTCTGAATAAAAAATGCAAATAATCCTTTTTCCGAAACAAATTTTCATTTCTTGTCACTTAAATAATAAACCCTTTCGAACTTCAAAATGTATTCCAATGTTCTGGAGTAACGTAAAAAAAAAGGGGGTGTGACAATTTTTAGATTTCAATGAGCAAAGTACATGAAAACTTGCTTCAAATTATCAACTTTCAAATATTGGATGAGAATGGGAAGGAGTTGTATTTGAATTATGATACTTATTATTCTTCATCTAAAGTTTTGGTTAGAAAATGTGTTGGCTTAGATGAAAAAAGTATTGATAATTCTCAAACTCAATGGTTCAAGTTTGTGTCAGCCAATGTTTAGTAGAGTTCAAGAGATTTTTTCGATAGGAGCCCATATGTAGAATTGCATTGAGTATGCTGTTATATTGACATGAATAGAGAGTTGCAACTTATTATATTTTTTTACATAATTTTTGAATATATAATTTTAGTAATATTGAGTTGATTTTATCTGTTTAATTGACTCTCGAGAGCAAAAATATCACTTAACTTGAAGCCTATTAATTAAATAATAGATCGCAATTTGAAGCGATCTACATGATATACAAATATAGATTATAGTCTTATCTATTACTATTCCATACCAATCTACTATCTGTTAACTAGGACTCCAAAAGAGAACGTGCATCTTGTGAACCAAGCCATACTACAAATTTAACAGGTTATAGTAAACCATCTATTTTATTTTTCAACCAACTTTACATATTATGAAAAATTATGGATAATTTATCTTTTAAGTGACCTGATTGAATACAAATTAAGAGATAGTGTACATTTGACCCAAAACATACTACAAACTTTTCACGTAATAGTAAATTACCTACATTTTGTTTCAACTAGTTTTACTTATTGTGATAAATTAAGTATAGTCTTTTACATAACCTGATAGGATACAAATTCTTTTAAGCTATTACCACTTATAATTCGAACAAAATTATCCTCAATAAATCAGATAAGGATTAGTTTTTCGAGATAAATTTTATTTTGTGCGATCACATCAACATTAACTACTGCTATAAATATACTTTCGTTCAACATAACCAATTTTTTTTTCATAAGTGTAATCGCTATTTCTGACAGACCCTCGGCTTATGTTCTTTGATACTCTTTGGATAAAAATATGGTGAAATTAGCCACAATATTTATTTTTCTTTGCTCTTTTGCAATTTTTTCTCATTGTTTACCATTATCAAGTATCAACAAGTTCTAGATGCTGGTATAGTATATTGGCCTAGCCATATAGAGACCATGTTACCAGAAGGCCTAGATCTGCAGCCCATTAGCCATATTGCTAGGCACATTTCCTATTCATTCATAGAAGACGTCTTCAAGACCTACTTGCAGTCTTTGTTACGACAATTCAGTACATAGTTTCAATTTTTTTACACTGAGTCAATGTATTAAACAAAAATATTAAAAAAATATATATATAGACAAAATGCAATTTCTGGCACTGCCCCAGTTTTCATTATACATTTGTCCGAATGTATAATCAAGTATTATACATTCGTAATTTAATTATTCAACTACACAAAACCCAATTACTATAAAACACAAACTACTTCAGAATGTCTAAAATTATATTACCATACATTTCTTGGACTGACACAGTTTCATTATACATTGGCATGGATGTATAATAACACATTATACATTCGTACCTTTATGAGCTTCAGCAACACAGAACCCAACTTTAGAACATAAACTTCTTCAAAATCTCTAAAACCATATTACCATAAATTATAAGATCAATAAATAAAATCGATACACAATACAACACCTGTTTCTTTATCAAACTGTATTTCCTTATTGGATTTGTCGAAAGTGAAAATACAAAGTGAAAAATTAACCAATTCAGAAAATTATTTTTTCAACTCAACGTGAACCCTCATTCCATTATCGTTCCATATGACAATTGGAGAAAAATTTCCTTCAACCACATATTTAACTTCAATTTTTTTACGTACTTCGTCGATATCCAATTTCATGGCGATCGTAGCAACCAATTTCAAGAAAGTTATACTATCCGAAACAATTATTGCGTCACTTTTGTATGACTGATAACTAATTTCTGACTCCCAAATTTCAGAATGTCACAACAATATGGGGATATTCATATTGATTTTAGTAGTATTGAAGAACGTATGTAGAAGAAATTGGTTGTTTTTGACTTTTCAGATCGTGATTCCAAAATTAAAAAAAAAAAAAAAAAATTATGTTTAAGAAAACTTTTGAAATTCAAACATCAGTTACTAGTTTTATCCATAAACGAGTTAATGTTAACTAATTATTGTCGTTAATTAAGGAACTGTAAAATAATTTATGATTTCTCTTACCTTAAACTTAGGATTAGCTGTTTCATCATACATTCGACCAATGTATAATAGAAGGCCGAATGTATGAGTATCTTTGTAAAAATCGGGATAGAGAAAACAGGAAGGGATTTTGTGTAATTAGTTTCATTAACTAGGGGATTTATGTTGTTTTAGCCTAACTCCTAATAAATTAATTATTACGCTAGCAAATTGAATTAAATTACTCCTATCACCTAATTATTACGCTAGCAAATTGAATAAAATTTTAGCAACTCCTAATAAATTAAACATAAGTATTTTTCAGTTTTTCTCTTAGTGCTACAATTGCATCTCAGCTAATTAGCTCTAGATTCTAATTAACCAAATACGTTCCTAATGAATTTCACTTAATCATTTTAAGTGTGAAAATGACCATTTTAGGGGGAGAAAAATTGTATTATATTGTAATGGTTTAGTTTGGACAACCTCCTTGAACTTGAAGGATGATTAAAGACAAGCAAATTACTAGATCAAAAATAGTACTGTTTACTAGTTTTCTGCAATTCGTTTTCTTATAAAATACTAATTTTTTCATCGAGTCAAATACAAGCATGAACTTCCTAACTATTTCCATCCGTCTCAATTTATATAATACGTTTTTCCTTTTTAGTCAGTTTCAGAAAAATGGTATCTTTCCATTTTGGTAATAATTCAACTTAAATTTCCCATTTTAACTTTAATGCCAATGATAGTCACAAAATTTCTAAGACTTATTTTGACAATTAAGTTTTAAAGTCTTCTTTTTTCCAACTAAATTTCCACCTAGTGACAGAATCAGGATTTTCACTAAAGAGTTCAAAATATAAAGAAGTAAACATGTGAAGAAGTCAAGGGGACGCAACATCTACTATTTATCAATAAAAGAATATAATCTTGAATATATAATATAATTTTTCAAAGAAAGGTGTTTGATCGGTTAAACCCCCTTACTCCCGCTTGGCTCCACTCGTGTCAGTCAAACACCTTCACATAAATTTGATGCTGCAAATGGAAGAATCCTCTCAGTGAAGTCATGTGAGCACTCAATGCATCATTTGACCAAAACATAAAAGCAAAAATTAAAGAGTGTAAAATATAATCCAACAAAAGAAAGAAGATATAAGTTCATTGTATTGAATTTCGCACCTTTAAATCAGCCAAAGAAAGTTGGGACACAAGAAAACCTTTTAATTTACACAAAACACGATATAATTGAACAGGAAGATTACAAATTATTTCAAATAAATTAAAGGAAACATACATTGTATCACACACTTCTAGTATATGCATTTGAATTTTGATATATTGCTTACTCAAAGGTAGGTGAATGGAAATGGGAATATGTTCCATAGGAAGGTATATAAAGGTGAATAATAATGGCACACAAATCGATTAAAGAAAGAGGTTGCTGGGTGTGTGCCGGTCGAGACGGATTCAGAATTTGTACTTTAGGAATATTAGTGTACGTGTAATGGGTTAATTCACATCGATTAGAGAATAGATTGATGATTTGCTTTTGTGAACTCGGACAAGATCTTTGGACTTGGTAGAGATATTACGGCCAAGGTTCATTTTTTGCAATGTTAGGGTGGGTTAGTCCACACTCTTTGAGGAATGGACTAGTATTTTACTTTTATGGACTTGGATAATCGTCTCCTCGTGTCGTGAGTTAGACCAAGATTCATTTCTTTAATAACAATATAAAATCTTTATTCTTTTTAGCATTAAATTAAACTTAATATATTTGTAAAATGATGGGTTTCGATCTACAAGGCAAAGCAACGTGGATGCAAAGGAAAGAAAAACATTGATACCCATTTTTGCTTTTGTAAGTATTGTTAGAAGAGTAGTGTGGTGGGTACGTAGTATACTTAGCTAAGAGATGACTTTGGTAGCCCATTCTTATTAATGCAATTGGTTGAGGTGCAAGTAGGGGCGGAGCTAGAGTATCCGCTATAAGTTTGATTGAATTTAGAAACTTCATAGTTTAAATTTTGTATTTATCTTAAAAATCCACTGAACATGTACATCCATGTTGAGAATAGATTGATGATTTGCTTTTATCAACCCGGACAATATCTTTGGACTTGGTAAATATATTAGCCCAAGGTTCATTTTTTTTAACATGGTATCAAAGTCAGATTCATTCATGTTTGAGGTATCAGTCTATGCTCCAATTGGGTCCGGCAAGAGGGAATGTTAGAGTGGGTTAATCCACACTGATTGAAGAATGGACTAGTATTTTACTTTTATGAACTTGAACAATCATCTCCTCACGAGTTAAACCAAGGTTCATTTCTTTAATAACAAGTTCAATCTTTAACTTTTTTAGCATTAAATTAAACTTAATATATTTGTAAGATAATGAGTTTCGATCTACAATTTATTACAAGTTTAATAAATTTATATACATAAATTTATGCTCCGCGTTAATATACTAAATTTAAGAATCCGAACAAGGCAAAGCAACGTGGATGGAAAGGAAAGAAAAAAATTGACACCCACTTTTGCTTTTGTATTGTTAGAATTAAGAGTAGTGTGGTGGGTACGTAGTACTAATTAACTACTTAGCTAAGAGATGACTTTGATAGGCCATTCTTAAAAATGCAATTGGTTGAGGTGCAACTAGGTGCGGAGCTAGAGTATCCGCCGTGGATTAGATCGAATTTAAAAACTTTATAGTGGATTAGATCGAATTTAAAAACTTTATAGTTCAAATTTTGTATTTGTCTTAAAAATCCATTGAATATATTCATTAATTTTACCCTAAGCTTCAAATTTTTATTCCACTAAGCAACACAAATGAATAGTGAGAAGAAGATCTTACACATGATACATGTTGGAGTTGACAAAAAGCCATTAAAGATCTTTTGGTGCTATGCCACTTCCAATGGGATCTTGAATTAGACTCCACAACACATAATAAAATTCCAAGAGAATTTTAAAAATAGTAGTAGCTATATATCTAGGTGTGTTAATTAGGCTACTTGATAGTGACAAAGGCATAATGATGCATAGAGGTTCCAATCAATCCAACAAGGTCCTGTCCTGTAAAGAGAAAGACACACAATAAAATTAAATTAAAGAGCATCTCAAATAGCTAAAAAGATCAAAGGAAATAATACCAAAAAAGTGAAAAAGGGCAAGTCTTTGAAGGTAGATCATGTCATGTGTACTCTTTCATTGATTCCAATTTTTTACAGCTTACAATAAAAACAAACACCTAATACTGTCTGGATTTTCATATATAGTGTTCAAGTACCATTACTTCTTTTGTTTTGTACTCCTATCAAGTGAGTGCAAAGCATCTCGTGTTGATACATTATTTGGAAAGAAATGCATTACGCTTTACCTTAGCGTCTCTCAGCCACAGCGTGTATGTATGCATATATACAAACGATTGTACTGCATAGAATCACCATTTTCTTTTTGCAACTTTTGATGTTGCCAGAACTATATATGTCGTTACGTTGGGGTGTAATTTAGGTAATCTACCCTAATGTAAGCAGTAATAACGACTCATATAGAGACAATTTTATCGTTATGTCAAGGCTACCTTCAATTATACTTCTCATGAGCCCCTTAAAGAAAAAATTGATTGAGAGCTGGTACAATGAAAGCTGCAAGTAGACAGTGTCGTATAGCATTAGGTGAAGTTTTATGGATTAATCTGGCAAAAACGTAACGTTATAAATTCTTCTCGTTTTTCCATAGGAAAGAAAAGAATAGACTAAAATATTAAAATAAAAAATCGACACACATATAGAGAAAAATGAAAATAGAATTTTCAGAAACTCAGACATCTCTTCAAAAAAATAAAAATAAAAATAAAATAAAAAAGAAGTAAAGATAAGAGAATCCTTCAGTCCCTCTCATGCATGCAAATTGCAAACCTAAAACAGTGAGGCATCCAAGTTAAAAACTTTTAAATTTATTCTTTTTATTGGTTTTGAGACCATTATTAATGAGTTGAAAAACAACAACTAAAGGTTACAATAACAACATATTCAGCGTGATCTCATGAATAATTGTGGCACCTCGAGAAAATTTTAAAGTAAGTACAACTTTGATCTATAAAGAAAATTGCGGTACAAAGAAAAGAAAAAAAAATAAGTGGGAGTAGTATATATTGATACAAGGTATTTCTATGTTATTACAGTTAAGATAAGGATTTGAGAGTATTTTGTTATATTCAGCCTTGGACATTTCTTTTCTTTCATTAATATAATAATAGTATGTACTGATACTAAAGGGAAAGTTATATTCCTTTTCAAATTTCACAGTCTGAAAACTTTTCCCATGGTTCTCTGCCACTGTCTTTGTGCAGCTCTTGACAAGAAAAATTGGAAGGATTGTAAAACATACGAAAAATATTCCTTCAAGAGGAGACGTTTCATGGTCCTTAATTGCTAGAAACTATTAGTTTTATCAAGAATTCTCAGGAACTTGAATTGGGGATTTCTTTCAAAAAGGTAATTTCTTCACCTCATATTTGAATTTGATCATAAAAAAACGTTGGGGTGCAGTATAAGTTGTTAACTATCGTTAATTTGAATACTTGCACGACTTTTTTAGATGGATTTGCAACTAAAATTCGTGAAAGAGATGGAATTTTGGTAAAGTAAAGTTTTAGGAATTTCTATCAGTTGGATGTATTTAGTGTTGATTTGTACGAGTTGAAGGAGTTGGAATTTATCCCGGGTTCTGGTTAAGGAATTCGATTAATTTCTGTCATAAGTGAAAATTATCGGAATAAGGTATTAAGTGCACCTACGAGTTACTAATGGACGTATATGTTATCCTTGTAGCTAGTGATTTGCGTATCGGCTAGCAGGGACTAGTGGTTGGGAAAAATAAAGACTACACTCCAGCGGGTTGAAAACTTGAGGCCCGAATTATTAACGTAGTTAATAAGGCACTAAGGTATGTAAAAGCTAAACCTTCCCTCGCCGCTAAGGCACCGCCTATGTTATGAGACTCAATAGTTCACAGGTTCTAAGCTTACAGAGCACCCTCAATAGTTCATTGATGAGACTCATAGAATTTGTAAGGTGATGCGGGTCCCGAATACAGATGCAGTTGAATTGGCCGTCCATCGATTGAAAGATGTTGCTGTTGACTGGTATGAAATATGGGTTGATTCGAGAGGTCAGGAAGCTCCTCCAGCGGTCTGGACAGAATTTGCAGAAGCTTTCATGGACCACTTCATGCCGTTAGATCTCGGAAAGGTAAAGATGGATGAATTTCTTTCTTTAAAGCAGGGTAATCTTAGTGTTAAGGAGTATTGTTTGTGGTTTATGCAGTTGTCCAAATATGCTCCAGAGGTGGTTAGCACGCAAGCAAAATGGATTCATCGCTTTGTAAATGGCCTTGCGGGTCCCTTGAAGGACCTTCTTTCTGTTGCTGCTATGAATAGGGATTTGGATATAACAAGGATCATGGAATGTGCTCAGCAGATAGAGGAAGATCAGTAAAATCGTGAAGGAGATTACGAGAGGGAGCAGAGTAAGAGAGCTAGGATGGCCAGCTAGTATCAGGGAAGCAATGGAGCTTCCACTAGTAGAGGGCTACTTAGGCAGACCCAATCAGTTGTGCGCTCCATATCTAATACTCAAACACAGTTCTTGAGGAACAGGTATGAGCAGAGTCAGACTTCTGGGGCTCCAGACTTACGACCTCAGAGGGGTGTTAGTCGAGGGTTACCACCTCATCCTACATGCAGGCAGTGTGGCCGACCACATGGAGGAGAGTGTCGGCATGGTTCCAATACAAGTTATTGGTGTGGTATAGAGGGTCACATGGTACATGATTGTCCACAACTCAGAGGTAAAGGTAGAGGTGATCGATCACAGCTTACAGGGTCTGCATCAACTTCATCTTCATCAGTGCTATTTTCTTCTCGCGGTCCTCAGGCATCAGCAGGCAGAGGATCTGGTAGGGGCAGAGGGCTCGGTTCGAGCGCAGGCCTAAACCGTATGTATGCACTAGCTGGTCGCCAGTATTCATAGGCATCTCCAGATGTGGTCACAAGTACCTTGCTATCTTTTCGCATGATGTATATGCCTTGATAGACCCAGGATCTACCTTGTCATATGTTACTCCATTCGTTGCTGAGAAGTTTGGAATCGAGCCAGAGTTGTTACGCAAACCATTTGCAGTATCGACTCTAGTAGGAGATTCTATTATAGCTGGACGAGTCTATTATGATTGTGTGGTGACAGTATGTAGTCGTGCTATATTAGCTAATCTGATTGAACTTGAAATGGTTGATTTCGATGTTATTATGGGAATGGATTGGTTATCCTCCTGTTACACCACAGTTGATTATTGAGCCAAGATAGCTCATTTTTGCTTCCCAGGAGAGCCAGTCTTAGAGTGGAGGGGTAATTCCATAATGCCTAGGGGGAGGTTTATTTCCTTTCTTAAGGAACGAAAGCTTATTGCAAAGGGGTGTTTGCATCACCTAATCCAAGTAAAAGATGTTGAGGCTGAGAAGCAGTCACCGACTCTAAAATCTGTACCAGTGGTGAATGAGTACTCGGATATGTTTCCTGATGAACTTCCTAGGTTACCTCCTGTTAGACAGATCAATTTGGTATTGATGTGGATCCCGGTATCCAGCCGATATCAATTCCACCTTATAGAATGGCGCCTTCAGAATTGAAAGAGCTAAAAGAGCAGTTAAAGGACTTACTTTATAAAGGCTTCATTCGGCCCAGTATATCACCTTGGGGTGCACCAGTGTTTTTTGTACGCAAAAAGGATGGCACGTTGTGAGTATGTATAGATTACAGACAGCTGAACAAAGTGACGATAAAGAATAAGTACCCCCTTCCCCGAATAGATGATTTATTCGATCAATTGCAGGGAGCTAAATGCTTTTCAAAGATTGATTTGAGGTCCGGTTATCACCAGTTAAGAATTCGTGAAGTAGATATTCCCAAAATAACCTTTCGGACAAGATATGGGCACTTTGAGTTTCTTGTCATGTCATTTGGACTAACGAATGCTCCGACAGCCTTCATGGATATGATAAATAGGATTTTCAAGCCCTTCCTTGATATGTACGTGATTGTTTTTATAGATGACATTTTGATATATTCACGTAATGAAGTTGAGCATGCAGATCATTTGAGGTCAGTGTTACAGACACTTAGAGAGCACCAGTTGTATGCTAAGTTCTCTAAGTGTGAGTTTTGGTTGACCTTGGTAGGATTTCTTGGTCATGTGGTATCTAGAGAAGGCATCCGAGTAGATTTTTAGAAGATAGAAGCTGTGAAGAATTGGCCTCGACCAACTACTCCTACTGAGGTGCGTAGTTTCTTGGGGCTAGCCAGCTACTATAGGAGATTTGTGGAGGGCTTTTCCTCTATTTCTGCCCCATTGACCAAATTAATGCAGAAAATGGTTAAGTACCAGTGGTCAGATACTTGCGAAAGAAGTTTCTGAGAGTTGAAACATAGATTAACCACTGCGCCAGTGTTGGCCTTACCAGAGGGCACAGAAGGATATGTGGTGTACTGTGATGCTTCAGGCGTTGGTTTGGGTTGCGTCCTAATGCAACATGGAAGAGTTATAGCGTATGATTCTCGACAATTAAAGAAGCATGAACAAAATTATCCTACTCATGACTTAGAGCTTGCAGCAGTGGTATTTGCACTAAAAATTTGGTGTCATTATTTATATGGAGTGCATGTTGATATCTTTATAGATCATAAGAGTCTTCAATATCTATTCAAGCAGAAAGAGTTGAACTTAAGGCAAAGGAGGTGGTTAGAGTTACTAAAGGATTATGATGTCAATATTCTCTATCATCCCGGTAAAGGTACCATTGTAGCTGATGCTCTTAGTCGACTATCCACGAGTAGTCTAGCACATCTTCCACCTGTTCAACGGGAAGTAGCAAGAGATATTTACAAATTGGCCAACCTTGACGTTCTACTTTTGGATTCCAAAGATGGTGGCGTTGTGGTACTTAATACAGTCGAGTCGTCACTTGTGGCATTGGTTAAATAGAGGAAATATGATGACCCCTTATTTCTCCAATGCAAAGAGGGATTCAACAACATCGAATCACGATATTTGAACTAGTAGGTGATGGCACCTTGAGGTGTCGAGGTAGATTATGTGTGCCTGATGTAGAAGGGTTGCGACAACAAATTATGGTTGAGGCACATTCCTCTCGTTATTCAATCCATCTCGGGTCTACCAAAATGTATTATGATTTTAAAAAGATCTACTGGTGGAATGACATGAAGAGAGATATAACAGAATATGTAGCACGGTGCTCTAATTGTCAGCAAGTGAAAGTGGAACATCAAAGACCCGGTGGCCTAGCTCAAACCTTTAGTATTCCTATGTGGAAATAGGATGCTATTAATATGGACTTCGTTGTAGGCTTACCTTTTTCTTATTGGAAACATGACTCTATTTGGGTAATAGTTGATCGATTGACGAAATCATCCCATTTTCTTCCTGTTAAGTCTACTAGCATAGCTGAGGATTATGCCAAGCTTTATGTAAAAGAGATTGTTCGCCTACATGGGACTCCAATGTCCATTATTTCAGATAGAGGTTCCCCGTTTAAAGCTCGATTTTGGAAATCATTTCATAGGAGCTTAGGTACGTAGGTGAACCTTAGCACTGCATTTTATCCGCAGACAGACGGCCAGGCCGAACGCACCATTCAGACGCTCGAAGACATGTTGAGAGCGTATGTGCTGGATTTTAAAGGTAATTGGGATGATCATTTGCCTTTAATAGAATTTGCATATAATAACAGTTATCACTCCAGCATTGACATGGCTCCCTTCGAAGCTTTATATGAAAGACGATCTAGATCGCCTATTGGTTGGTTCAAAGTAGGTGATACACAGGTATTGGGTCCGGACCTAGTCCATCAAGCCGTCAAAAAGGTTAAACACATATGAGAGCGGTTGAAGACTGCCCAGAGTAGGCAAAAATCATATACGGATGTGCGACGTAGAGACTTGGAATTTTAAATTAATGATTTTGTGTTCTTGAAAGTGTCGCCTATGAAAGGCGTTATGAGATTTGGTAAGAAGGGTAAGTTAAGTCCCAGGTATTTTGGGCCTTATAGAGTTATTCACAAAATTGCCCAGGTAGCCTATGAGCTAGAATTACCCCAGAGTTAGCTGCAGTGCATCCTGTCTTTCATGTGTCTATGCTACGTAAATGCTTAGGAGAGTCGTCTCTGATCATCCCTATAGAGGGGATTGAGTTTTCTTGAGACTTATAATTTGAGGAAGTCCCCATGGCTATATTAGATAGGCAAGTCAGGAAGTTGAGATCTAGAGACATAGCTTCAGTAAAAGTCCTGTGGAGGAGCCATAACGTAGAAGAAGCCACTTGGGAAGCAGAAGAAAATATGAGAACGAAATACCCTTATTTATTTTGAAATTATCAGAAGGTTCTCAAACTACTTGTCCTTTTGTATGATCATTAGTTTCAATTATATTTTGTTTTGTTGATATCTGATTCTTACCTGATATGTTTAGGTACATGATTTTTGTCTATGAACCTTGAGATTTACATGGAAACAACTTACAGATGCAGAGTATAAGGTAAGTTACATGGCTGGCTATGGCTTTTAATGGCGTTTAAGGCCAAGAAGAACCTTGTGTACTATTGTTCTTAAGTTTAAGGCCAAGTGGATCCTTATGCGTTATTTGTTGAGTATTGTATGTGTTGTGACGCTCTGTAAAGTGTATTTGGATATATTGTATGTATTGTGACGCTCTGTGAAGCGTATTTGGATGTATTCTGGCTAGCTAACAGGTACCCGACAGGCCTCTTTACAAAGGAAGCTCTGGCGAAATTTTTGTAAATTTAGGGAGTTAGTCAAATTTAAAGCCTCGTGATGGGTCAAGTGAGGCAGGAGTTGAATAAACGATCTTAAGAATGCCTTGGACAATTATGGGATGGAAAGTGAGGTGCAAGCATCATTCGAGGACGAATGATCCTAAGTGGGGGAGATTGTGGCACCTCGAAAAAATGTTAAATTAAGTACAACTTTAATCTATAAAGAAAATTGCGGTACAAAGAAAAGAAAAAATAATAAGTGGGAGTAGTATATATTGATACAAGGTTTTTCTATGTTATTACAGTTAAGATAAGGATTTGGGAGTATTTTGTTATATATATAAATATATATATATATATATATAAATATTATAAGTGTACAGGGGCCTTGGACATTTCTTTTCTTTCTTTAATATAATAATAGTATGTACTGATACTAAAGGGAAAGTTATATTCCTTTTCAAATTTCACGTTCTGAGAACTTTTTCCATGGTTCTCTGCCACTCTCATTGTGCAGCTCTTGACAAGAAAAATTGGAAGGATTGTAAAGCATATGAAAAATATTCCTTCAAGAGGAGACATTTCATGGTCCTTAATTGCTAGAAACTATTAGTTTTATCAAGAATTCTCAGGAACTTGAATTGGGGATTTCTTTCAAAAAGGTAATTTCTTCACCTCATATTTGAATTTGATCATAAAAAGACATTGGGGTGCAGTATAAGTTGTTAACTATCGTTAATTTGAATCCGTGCATGACTTTTTTAGATGGATTTGCAACTAAAATTCGTGAAAGAGATGGAATTTTGGTAAAGTAAAGTTTTAGGAATTTCTATCAGTTGGATGTATTTAGTGTTGATTTGTACAAGTTGAAGGAGTTGGAATTTATCCCGGGTTCTGGTTAAGGAATTCGATTAATTTCTGTCATAAGTGAAAATTATCGGAATAAGGTATTAAGTGCACCTATGAGTTACTAATGGACGTATATGTTATCCTTGTAGCTAGTGATTTGCGTATCGGCTAGCAGGGACTAGTGGTTGGGAAAAATAAAGACTACACTCCAGCGGGTTGAAAACTTGAGGCCCGAATTATTAACGTAGTTAATAAGGCACTAAGGTATGTAAAGCTAAACCTTCCCTCGCCGCTAAGGCACCGCCCTACGTTATGTACCTCCTCCTATCAATGTTTGTATAATTCTCATGAAATACGAGAGTGGAATCTTTATATTGCCTTACATTCCATTCCTCCTTTCTATCGTCAAGCTTATAAGTATCTATATTTTCACCTTTGTGTTAAGTTCCATGATACTTTCATATTATCAAAAGTTTCTCTTCTTGAAGCTCTTAGGCCACAGTCTAGATATATCATACGTTAGAAGTAAGAGTAAATGGTAATAGCATAGTTGGACCTGTATATGTTATCTAAGCGGTTACTTTAGCAATTCATATGTTACAGGCCTCCAAGGCACTATTTGATAAACATTTAATGACGGGACGTTACATAGGTTTGGCTTGGCATATCGCTCGATGTGATTCTGTGCACAGGATCGAGACCAGACCACTATAGCGAGCCCAACCATTAGGCGTACCCGCCTTTGTGGCATCATTTGTATTTGAAGTCAATGGGAACGTCATGTACGTATTTCCCCTGACTCGAGCCAACATATGACATATATGGCCTGCGGGCAGACCCTCATAGTGAGCCCCTGGGCGGGGCTTACCTGGATACAGACTGCGAGTACAGTTACACATATGGACTCATAGTAAGGAGTATATGAGCAACATATGCTTCATACTTCCCTCAGATTGCCTTTGGAAGGCCATCTTGTGATCATTTGTACGACTTATAGGATAAGTGCATCACCTAGGTAAAGTATAGGTCCTCTATTACAATGAATGCTTTTCTAAATATCATACATGACGCTAATAAGGTTGGTGCATAAGTTATTAGTTCATCTCGTATATGTGTTATTTGTTGGCTCATACGTTTTTCACTTCTTCCATTTGACTCATATGAGCTTTTGTATTTGTCCAGCTGTTATTCTGTCTGCTTTCATACCAGTACATGTTGTTTATGTACTGAAGTCTTGGGCCCACCATGTTTTGTCAATGCAGGCTCCGACCCTCAGGGTTGCAGACGTCCACGTTAGGCTCTATTGCCGTTTTCAGCTGATATTTTGGTGAGCTCCATCTCTTCCTGGAGCGTCCTCTGCCTAGTATTCTTTTTGGGTACATGTACAGGTCCTTAGTTGGGCATGACGGGCCCTATGCCAACTAGTCACTTGTAGTATAGCGTGTCAGACTGACTAGAGGCTTCATGGACATCATGTAGTATCGTAATGTTCAGTTTTGTTAATGCAACTCTCTCACATATGTATATAGCTTATATTGAATATCCCGTTCCTTATTATCTAATAATCTTGCGTACGTCGTAGAGTG